>VXAX01003481.1:1330153-1362888 GCA_013399835.1 Leptocoma aspasia | reverse complement strand
GGGACGGGGCGGGGGGGGCAGGCAGCTCGCTCAGGGTGGCCCGAGCAAACTAAAATTAACTGGCTGCTTTCTGAGCAGGCTTTGAAAATGCGAACAGCTGCCTGTGCCCGGAGTTATTAAAAAGGAAGGAAAAAAAAATAGAGTAAGGAAAAAAAAAAAACCACCCAAACCCAGCGCCCGGGTACATTCGCAGAATGATCCTATTGCGTAGTTGGGATGTTCGTGTCTGTGCGCCATCGCCTCCCCAGCGTGGGGGGTTTGATTTGTTATCGCAGCATGACCGTTGCTTTTTGCTGGCAGAATAAACGCTTTATTCATGCAGATCTAAGCCCTAGCTGGGGGAAGGCAGCTTTTTTTGAAACGTCCAGTGTTACCTAAGCAAAGATGAGAAATTTTAAATCCCCATTTGCACTGCTGTGATTCCTTAAGAGACTCAATTAAACAGTGAAAAACCAGGAGTTCCTCTGTGAAAGCACCCTGCCTGCAGGAGAGAAAATGGCATCGGTGGGGAGAGCCGTGTTACTGGGCTGCTAGGCCAAGCAGATAGAGAGCTAGACACCAGCATACATTTGCTAAGGACAGGAATGTGGGGTTTGCAGCATAGCTATGTTTTGAGGTGCACTGTCAAAGCACAGGGAGCTGGGACCCTCCAGCCGCTGTGCAGGCAGAGCATGTCTTCGGCAGCACAGAAGGGGTATGCTTGATAAAAGCTCTGCAGCAAGGCCTGCTTCTGCTTCACTGGCCCATGAGAGTTTGTGCTCACAGACTGGCTCAAGCCAAGGATTATTCAACTTACCCCATCCTTCCCTTTGAGGATGGAGGTCCCCCTGACCTGCAGTTCTCAAATTCTTACTTTTACTCCTTTGCTCGGGACTGTGCTTTTGTTAGCAGCTAAGCAAAGACACCAATCTGTACCATCCTTCAGGGCAGTTAAAGAGAGCAGGGTTTGGCTCAGGGAGCTCCAAAAGCAATTGTTGGACAAATGTTTTCCATATTCTCTGCTGCTCATGAACAATGTGTCCTCATGCCAATGAGGCCATGGTGCTGCAGCTTTTGTTACATTTCTTAAGAGAAGTTGACAGTTACAAACAGGCTTGCTAACATAAATTTACTCCTCTTAGTGGAGATGTTTTTAAAAACAATACTGTGCATATAAAAAATACGTATGGGAAGGACTAGCTAGTCATAGCTGCAACAGTTCCTTCTGGAAAAGGAATGTCTTTTCTACTTTCTCAGTTATAGCTGTTTAAGAGTACCTTAGAGGAACTTCGCTTTTTCAATTTTTTAAAGCTTTTTATCTAAACTCCTTGCTTTTCTACACCTATTGACTAAGAAGATTTTTGTGATACTCTTCACCTAAATAACCATGCGTGGGACATATTTACGTGAATTTGTCTACTCTATTGCTTGTTTTTTGGCCACTAGTAGCTTTCAATAAAATTATTCTTTCCACAGTTTTGTTTGGTGGGGTTTTTTTGGGTTGGTTGGGGTTTTTTGTTTTTGTTTTGTTTTGTTTTGTGTGTGTGTTCATTTGTTTGGGGTTTTTTTGTTTGGTTTGATTTCATTTGTTTTGGAGGGGGTTGGTTTCCTCCTTCTCCCTTCTACCCGCCCCAATCTGTAATAATCACCTTAAAGCCTCTCTTTTTCGCTTTGGCTTACAAGACTGTCTTCATCTGCAAAGCACTTTGGCTGATATTCACTATGTAAAACATTGGATGATATGAGATGTTTCACTGTCAGGCAATGACAATGAAGAGAAGGTAAAGCAACCTCAAACTTTCTGCCTCATGGATTCCTCATTCTGATTTCTGTATGTAAAGAAACAACTTCAGAGCTAGTAAAATTCTGTTGCAAGAAACTCCCTCTCAGCAACGGGGAGGCAGTGACGGGAACTATTCAGAGTAAGGTCAGTCAAATCAAGTGGCAAGGCTTTAACTGGGCATTTATTTACAAGACAGGGCAAGCAGCATCAGTGGCTCCCCCAGTTTTCTACTGGTCCCATTTGTTAGAGTCGTTCATCCAAACCATGGAATGAACAAAAAGATAACTGGGATCTCTGATACATGCTGTAAAAGCATCCTTTACACTTATGAATATAATGTAGAATCAAAGTGAAGCAAAAGGGGGAAAAATGAAAAGGTAGGCAGAAAGGAAGAAGGATTATGTCCTACATTATTTCTTAGGGAGAGGAGAGAATAAACTTATCACATGGAATGGTGCTGCTAGGTCATCCCAGATGGCAGGAATGTGCAACAGGATTTACTAAAATGAATGAAGAAAGTCTCTTGGGTATGTTACCAAATTCCAAGATCTCTTTAGACCCACGGGGAGATGGGAAACAATCACAGAGAGAGGCAATGGCACTTGCCTTAAAATGGCACATTGTGGTATAAGAAAATCCCAGACTCCTAAGTCAGTCTAAGACATCCTGACAGCTTTCAGGGGACAATAAAGAGAAGGGAAAGAAAGAAAGAAGGAAAGTAAGAAAGCTAGAAAGAAAGCAAGAAAGCAAGAAAGCAAGAAAGCAAGAAAGCAAGAAAGAAAGAAAGAAAGAAAGAAAAGGCAAAGCGAAGAAAAAAAGCAGCAACATTCATGATCCTGGAACACAGGTTAGTCCAAAGAATCCAGAACCTCTGTAAGTATCATCAGCTACAGTTCAAACAGCAGCCTGCAAATTTACTTAAATTTCCTCGCAACAGGAGGGATCCTCATCAGCACAATAAGCACAGCAGCCAGGTTATCAGTCACCCAGAACAAACACACTGCACAAGACTTTGCAGCATCTGACAAGTTGTCTAATGCAACCACAGAGCAGTTCAAAAGGTTTTCTCTAAAAATCTCCTAACTGCTAATGTTACTAACTCTCCTAACTGCTAAGTAGGAGTCTAAGCATGGTCTGCCAGCAGTAAACCTTCACAAGCAAAATCCTGGCAAGTCTTAGATTTCAGAATAAATTTACAGTCTCCAGTGTTGATACCAGCTCTGGAGCTGTCTGGCTAGCTGTCTACTGTGCATAGGGAGAAATTGTTAGGAACAATTTTCTGTCTTTTTACTCATTTAAAAATAAATTCAGTTCAACTTCCAAGCTAAGTCAAAGTGAGGAGTGGCATCCCTACATGATGTCTTTTCCTGCTGTTTTAAAGCCTCCTTAGATGGTGCCAATATAATTTTCCTTGTTTCTTATCCCATCTGATAGAAAACTCTTCCCATGGGGGGAGGGAAATCAAAACAAAACACCCCATCCCTGCCCTAGCACTTATTTTGAGTGCCTGAGGGAGAACATTTTCAGACTACCTGTTGCAAGGCTTTCAGTCCTCTTTGCCTTCAGAAGAATAAAGGCCATTGCTTCCCCCTTGTCCTTTCCACCCATAAAAACTTGCTGGACCCGCTTCACTTGGCCTCCTGCTAACCAGCACTGCCAAAGTCCCGGTGCCACCGCCTGAGCTGTGAGATTTTCCCAGTTACTTTTAGTAAATAACTTTTATGACACTTTTAACCTCGACATTTTGAAGCATGCTTACATACAGCCTTACATGATCAGACAGGCTATTGAGCTAAGAACATCAAAATTTGCACTCCCTAAAGCTTAGTGGAGAAATGCCTGGAGCCTGGGGGAAACTTATGCATTTGCCTATTTTACATAATTGTTTGCATAATTAGAAATAAAGTAAGTTCACAGTATTCTATCTGCTTGCATTTCTATCAGTCTGATAGATTAGTCTAAATTACATCTTGTCGGAGCTCATCAAAGAAATCCAGTCTTTCTGTAGTGAAACGGGAGAGCCTCCTATTTCATGGGCAGGGAGTGGGAAAAGCAAAACCCTGCCCCCCACCACTGAACCCTTAATTTGAAATTAGATGGAAGACATAAGAAACTGATTGAAAAGAACATATGGGTAGGGCACAGGTGACAAAAGGAAGGGGATGCTGCTGGAGGGGATGTGGCTTCCCACAGTGAGAAAGGTAAAAGCACTTTGCATCACTGATTAATAAAATAATTATTAGTTTATGAAGTAGTATCCCAAAGGATACAGGGAAGTAGCACTGTCTTCCACATTTATGGTCACACGAGAGGAAACTTTAGAAAGCATTCACAAGGATGAGCTCTCAGGCTGATGATTGCCTTTATCTCTAAAATCCATGAATAAGAAAACAAAACCTAATCTGCTCATCCCCCACTCAGCAGTTCCTTGAGGACATCAGTTACATTTTAACCCTTTCATGATACTTTGAAATCCCTTGTTTCTTTAAACTGAATTTAATCTGCATTCTCAGAGTTTTAGGGCTGCAGAAGGTCTTTGGTATAGAACCCAGGAAATCGCTCCCTATGTCACCTTCTTAGGCTAGGTGCCTTTTTGACAGGACAAACTCTCTGCTGGCAGCAGTATTACCAGCCAGGCCCTGTCACCGTTATGTCTGGGTGCAGTATACTGCAGTATGAAGAAAGGAAGATTCCAGAAACCATTGGAAAAGATGACATTTGTGTCTGCTGTCCTCTTTCCATCTGCAAGGAAGATCCTGCTTTACAAAATCTGAATGTAGCATAGGCACATGCAAACTTACTTTTGATCCTTTCTGACCTAGTATGTTGGCTTTCTAGACTGCTATAGCTGATTTTGGCCAATTCTATATAGACTGGGATATGTGATATATCAGCCTGGGCAGCACCAGGAGAAGAACTACTTGGGATGGACTGGCCCCAGGCTCCCTTGGCTGGCCACCTTCTCTTGGTTTCTGCAGGAGTCCCAGTCTCATGGATGCTCCAGCTTATCCTGAGCTTCTCCTAGTGTCTGTGAAAATGACTTGCTTTATAATTCTAAAACTATTAGAGATCCAAGAAATAATAAATATAGCCTTACCTACTTGCTCTTATAACCATGCAATGTTTTCTAGGAAGCTGACTAATGTCTTTGTGGTTGAAGCTCCCCTTCCCAGAACTATATTCCCTCAGACCTCTTGTCCATACCATGGATCCTTGACCTAGTCTGGACTATCTATCAGACATCCCTTTTCCTCCAAAACCCAGTGATTTTGTTCCTTCTGTGTGATTCCCCCTTCTATAAACCCCCCTTCAGTTTCTGAGGCCAAAGACAAATGCTAACACCTGATCTCTATGTCCTTCCTGAAGGAACTGCACCATTACAAAACCCTGCATAAAAATCTGCTTAAAAACTAAAAAACACTGGTTCTTCTTCCCTGGGGCAGTCAATCCATAGAGCTGTCCCATTTGTCAGCTGCCATTAAGGCAACCAGTCTCCTACCAAGGAGCATTTCTGCATGCAGCTCTAGCAATGTAAGGCTGTTACAACTGGGGTACGTAAAACTTTAATGAAAACCAGCCAAGTTTCTCAAGTTTGTGCATAAATTTCCCAGCTCACTGCAGATAGTGCCACAATATTTTTGAACACTGAATTATGTCTTGCTTCTAGCCCCACAGCTGGTATGGACATAGTGACTGGTAGCTCTGGTCACTCTCCTGTTGATACCCTTTGGTTGTGAGGGCTGCTGCAATGGTCAGATGCATTGTGATATGTCTTTTGTCATTCATGCCCAACCTGGGTTTAATTTTGTCTTTCTATAGATTCATCTATTTGAGGTTATATCTTCTTTAAATCTTCTTTAATGCACAGACTGAAGGCTTGCACTTGTCCTGTTTGAGTTTCCACTTGTTTCAATGGAAACAGCAGGATACGCATCAAAGACTCAATCTCTGTTTATGTAGGAAGAAAACCTGGATTTAGCCCAAAATACGAGATGGGAAAGACCCATCATATCTTCTAGGTCCGGTTATTATATTTGATAGTGGTATAATTAGTCTAATTTTAAATGCCTGGAATAATGGGACTCTTGTCATCTCTCTTGGGATGTGGTTCTACCATCTAACAATCATAGAGGCAGGAAGCCACTGCCTGATGTTCAAACGAATGGTTTATCTTTGCTTGGTTAAGTCTCACTAAAGATGAGTGCAGCCTCCAGAAACATGTTGTTTCCAAAGCTTAGAAAACAAGGGAAGAAGAGCTGTTATTCAATACAGAATCTGCCAGGTGTCTAAAGAGGCTAAGGAATTTCTAAGCCTCTGTTTACAAAATCCTGTCTCCTCCCATGAACGCTTAAATTACCAATCACTGCTACCATCCTATGTTTAGGGTGAAATTTCCTTAACGACTCCACTTTCAAAATTGGATTGGAAAGATAAACAAACATTTTAATTATTTTTCCCTCTTCTTAATGGGCTTGCACAAATGAACCCCTGTTCTCCACAATTACATTTAAACAGTTACAAAGAATTATTTTTTCCTTTGGTCCCAGTCATGTTTAGAGACCAACTTGCTGTGGTGTTCTCTGCTTCCAATGCACCTGAAGGTTTGCTGTGTAGGGCTACTCCCTGCTGCATCCCTGCAAACCCTGGAGATGGATGATGCTGCCATGTGGAGAATTTCCCTTTCCACAATAGCCCCCAGGCTGCAGTGACTGAACTGCATTTCAGTGTAGAGATGCTGTTTAAGGGCAAGGGGCAGAGAGCTAACGCCAGTGTTGACAGACAGCTCTCCTGAGAAACTGGGATCCTGGGGTTTATGGACCAGCATCAAATGCTCTCCTTTATCTTTTTTTTAAATCACTTGCTTTCAAACTATGATTTCTGTCTTGGTATCAGCCTGCATTGACTGCACTCTCTTGGAGCCGGGACCACTGGTACTGTGACTGGTGCTGGAGATATTCAGCTGATTTCCTTCCATGGAGGAAGGGGAACCAGAAAGCAGCACTTCAAATAAGTTCCCTCCTCATGGAGTCTCTGCAGGGAATGAGGGCCCATTTTCTTAATTACATGTTCATTAGTATGTTTAATGCTCTCCTCCCTCTCTTCCCCCAGCCCTGCCACCTGGGAGTTCCTACTATGTTACTGGAAAGCCACAGAGGTTTATTTAAATACCACATAGTCAGATTGGAATGAAAAGCTATGAAGCTTCCCCTCTTTAATACTTTTTGAAATTATTTATGGGCTATGCTTCTTGCCTACGTAGAAGGTGCCTTCTGAGATTCCTGCAAGTCAATGCAGAAATAGCTGTTTGAATTGAGCAATAATTAGAAGCAGATGGAGCAAAGCAAAGCATCACAGAAATCCCATTCTGCAAAAGAAACACTGCTGTCTGAAATAGATTTATGCTGCATGTAACATTTTCTTATATGGGCTAAAAAGAAATAACATCATATGTCTGGTTTGCACCTACCAAAGCTGGGAAATTCAAAGTAACATCTGCAATTCTGCTCTGAATTCAGTCTCAATCTGCATGCTGTTTGCAATCCCTACATTTGCCTGTACCACAGTTACAATTTATTTTCTTTGCTAGACTTTGGAACAATGCACATTCAGTTACTTTTTGTGAATGTGTGTATATTTGTATTGGGTTTTTTTTGTCAATCTTTAGTGGATTTCGGTGGTTGTTTTGTTGTTTGGGGCTTTTTGTTTTGTTTTGTTTGTCTGTTTATAAATGATTTAAAATTCTAGGAAAATGTGACTTAAAACACATTACAATATTTAGTAATCCACAGACTCAGTCTGGGGAAGGTACTCAGAGCTCTCAAATCCTAATTTGCTGCCAAATTCTTATGTGCTTGATGTAGTGGATTGTTTCACTCCTGACTTCTAAAAATAACACATCCTGCTCTCATTGCTCCCAGAGATCATGCCCTTAAGTTTAGAGAAAACTGAAAACTCACAGAATCTCAAAGACAGCTGTACAGCTCTCAAGCTCAAATTTTAACTCTGTTTCTCGTTTGCTTTCCTTACATGAGTGCAGCTGGATGTGATTTGCTGAGGAGCTTTTGTTGAACCATATAGTTGGGGTGAGCTGATTTTCTGTCAATGGTTATAACTTATTGACCTGATAGAAAGTCATAAAGCCATATTTTGGTCAGCTGCTGCATGTGTCCACTAAAGCTGTGCTTTTAATGGTGAACTTGTTCATAATTACGTTGAAATTTTCAATAGGCAGAGATCCATACTACAAGGTAAGGGAGTCTTCATGAGCCATTTTAGAAAGCAACAGTTTTAAAATTACAAAGACACACACTCACTATCTCTGAAAACATTCATATGGTAGCACTCCAAAGTGTTCGAAGCTTGTGCTACTCGAGAATGTTTACAAACAGATTTGAGGGCTTTGCCTGGAGCAGAAGTTACTCCTAGAAAAAAAAAAAAAAAGGGATTTTGAAGGAAATTATAGAGGTTGGCAGGTTGCTGTTTCCTTTCTGAAGTGAGTGAGCAGCCGTGTTCCGGTCACAGCGAGGCCGCGGCCACAGCCTGCCCCGCAGAGCTGCTCCCGAGTTCTGTCCCGCAGAGCTGCTCCCGAGTTCTGTCCCGCAGTGCTGCTCCCAGGAGCCTGTCCTGCAGTGCTGCTCCCGAGTTCTGTCCCGCAGAGCTGCTCCCGAGTTCTGTCCCGCAGTGCTGCTCCCAGGAGCCTGTCCTGCAGTGCTGCTCCCGAGTTCTGTCCCGCAGAGCTGCTCCCAGGAGCCTGTCCTGCAGTGCTGCTCCCGAGTTCTGCCCCGCAGAGCTGCTCCCAGGACCGCACTCGGGGGTGTTGGGCACGTCGGGCACGGGCTGGTGCCGCCCGTGGGGCGAGGAGCGAGCGTCGCGGCCAGACCTGTGCTGTAGGAAGTGGTGCTGGGAACGGCAATAGGTGGCATCCCTCTGTTTGACCCTGCCTCCCAGCTCCGTGGTGCTGTAGGTGCAGGATTTTGCCTGGGGTGTGAAAACTGAAATTCCAGCTGCTGATAGCTATTAAAGTGCAACTGCTGAAGCAGAAATGTTAATTGTTGATGTCTTTGCCAAACTCCTACTGGGTTATTTTCATAAAGGCTGTTGCTGGGGGCGGGGGGAGGGGATAATGTAGGGAAACGAGGTCTAATATTAAAATAATTACTTTCTGGGCAAAGCAAACAAGTTCTCCTGTAGCATCCTAGACGCTGCCCCACATGGTGTGGTGGCTGTCCCCAGACATCCTCTGCCCTGTGCCAGAGATCGCTTCCTCCAGGGCGAAGACATCTACGCTCAACTCAGAGCCATTGTAGGACTGCTCTTGCATGCCTCACTATATTGGAGCAGTTCAGATTTGGCACCAGGTTACTCCCCTTCTTTGAGCTGCAAACTGAGGTGATTCCTGGAACCACATTACTTTTGGCCCAGAGATCCCTGCATGAGGGGCAGCCACTTGCAGGAGAGCAGCAGGGCAGGGCAAGGCAGTGGGAGCTGCAGCAGCCATCTGATTTTCATCTGTTTCTGTAACTCAATACTCTCCCTGACCACAAGGGTCAGCTTTTTGTGAATAAAGTCTGTAGGTGTCGGTCCCTAGATATTATGCAGATATGGTGAGTTTGGGCTCTCCAAAGCAAGCTGAATAATAGCTATTCACCAGACCCCAGATTTGCTGAACAGTATTCCAGAGAAGCGCTCTGTTTTCCAAGAATGTCTAGGGTGCTTAAGACATCAAAGATCTAAAAATTAGATTTGCTTCAAAAGTGTATATTAAAACTGGTCAGTTTTTGTTGGTTTTGTTTTTTTTAGCTAGATCAAGTCTCCCTTTAAGATGCTCTCAGATTCTGGGTGCTCACCACCACGGCTGTGGGTGGCGAGAAAACCCAGGCCACTTCCAAGCTTTTTCAGAGGCGCTTACCAACTCCAGGGAAGCTGCAGCTGAAGCCAGGCAGCTGAGAGAGCCAGCACAAATGGTATTTTGCTAAATATTTCCCTGGGGTTTGAGGGCTTGTTTTCTAACAGGACCAACTAAAAAAATCCAAGAGCTGGCATGGGAGTTGTATAAAAATTCATTATTGCTTTTGTCCATCTTTAAAAGTACTGATTTAAAAAATATGTATTTTTCACTACATTTTTATCAAAATCACTTCTGAAAAGAATTGCTTGTTGAAAGCCTTTTCAAGAAAATTCAGTTTACTGGTTGTATTTGAAGTCATCTGTTTTTCAAACATGATGAAAAAATTACAATTGGGATAGGAGCTCACATGGAAGCATCATGGGAGAAAACCCAAAATGTTTCTGAAAAATAGTTGAAAATAGTCTGTATGTGACAGTCTCTTCCAGTTCACTAGCATACAGCTAAAAGAAAAATCAGGTCAATTTTTAATGTAAAAATGCCCAAGTGTTTGCCTCTATAAACAGAACCAAAACCAAAAGCTGGGTAAACCCAAATTGTATAGCCAAGGAACCCAAGCACCCCCTTGCCTAGAGGAGGATTTAGTGCTTGCATAATCAAGCCTGGTGAGCTCATTTTGTCATGCTCAAAGGGCCGAAATGGTGCAACAGTAGGGGTGGAGGGATCAGCAAGCACCAATAATGAATTCTCTTCATTTTTCCATTTTAAGGCCTGAGTAGAAGAAATGCAAAGCTCTTCTTTTTTGCTCTTTCCCCCCACCTTCTTTTTAAGGGTAGATGAAAAGAATGAAGCAGTAAAGAAGCCAGGTTGACACCTGTATCTATGACAGCTCAGGCAAGGAAAATAGTGGGAAAGATCTGCTGGCAGCAATTTGAAACTGTCCCCTTCCTGACTTGGAGGCTTTGACTGATGGTGTAGCTTTGTGCAGCCATATGGTCGAACATCTTGAAGGGCTGGCAAAGAGATGCTGGTGCCAGTGCTGGGAAGGGGAACCAAGTCATTATTGGAAACCAGATCTCGGAGAAAGAAGATATTAATACAGAATTTTTCTTCATGCTCTACTGTTCTCTCTGTGCACAGGACCCAGTGTGGCACTGCAGGAAGGCAAGGCCTTGCCTGGCTGCCAGGCACAGCTGTGCTGAGCCACGGTTAGAAGGAAAAGCTTCTTCTCAATACTCAGTGTACAGTGTGGGCTCTTCACAGTGCAGCACTTCCCTCTTTGCACACACTCGTTCACACCCTCCCTTTTTATAGGTACCCAAATTTGGCTTTGTTATAAGCTGCCACATTGGGTCTCCCTATGTTGCAGTACCAGGAGGATAAGGTTTGTTCTTCCCAGGCTGCAACAGAGACCCAAGGAGAGCAGAGCTCCCTGACCAAGGTCCTTGGCAGCACTGGTGCCCATTAATGTAAAGCAGCACCAGGGCCGGCAAGATAAGCGTTGTAATGACCACCGTGGGTTCCTGCTTTCCCTTTTATTACTTGGTACATTACATTTGTTTCCAGCAGAGAAGAGTTTATGTGTGTGTGGCTGCATCAGTTGTGTTGGACTGAGCTCCCTACATGGTTATGTGGATGGACTCCAGGGACAGAGCTGCACTTCCCCTTAATAAGCTCCTCGCACCACATTAAAGATAAAAGGGGAAGGGAAATATTTATATTCTGACAAAGCAGCTCTTCCCTTCAGGCTCTTGTTTTATTTATTAGCTTGCTCTGTCCCTCTCTTGCAGTTTTTTCTCTCTGTTTCAGTGCCTGTGCTGTCTTTTTCTCCTTTATTCACTAATTTCATCCCTGGGAGACAGTGACAGCGAAACTTAAGAATCGCTGCCCAAGACATCAGATTCAAATTGTGTAATTCCCAGCTGATAACTACAACTCTCCCCCATCTTTGTTTTTTAACACAAAGTAATGATTTATGGTGCTTAAACAATTGAATACATTACATCTAGTTTACTCCAATTGCTTTAGATGAAACTGTAGAAATAGGGTGAGTTGGGTTTCTGATGGTTGTTCTTATTTGTTTGTTTTTTATACATTGCAACACAGATGCTGAATAGCCTCCCTTGTTTGTGTAGGCAGTGGAAACCACTATCATTCTTGTCTGGGGAAGCCCTTACTGAGGCATGACACAGCTACATGGAGACCTTTTTAACCTCATTCATCAAATGCTTCCTTTCCTCTGAGGCCTTATCCTGGGGGACCATTCATTTCCTTCAACTAATATGCCATACGAAAGGAATCTTGGGTAGATTCCTGCATTTCAGTCTAGCTCTGAATTTGTACAAAGGTTCAAGAAGACAAGCAAAATGTGGTATTCTCGTCTTCTACTTCTTTTGCTCCTTCTCATACATTACAAACAATCATGATCTAACTTACAATGCCAGGGAACACCAAAGTCCATGTTATAATTACTTTAGTGGTTTTTTTTTTTTTTTTTTTTTGGTGATACAATCAAGTAGCCTAAGAGTGAGGCAGCAAAATTAGAGGCTCGGTGCCCATAAGCTTCATGTCTCTGACATTGTTATGTTTCTGCCTCTTGTTATAGAACCTCAAAATATCTGCAAAACACAGCCTTTACACCACCAGGTTAAGTGGTGTAAACTGCAAACTGCTGAATGAATGAACTGTAGTTCATTGGGGGAATGAACTGGGTTTTTACCGTTCACAATGCTGCCCTCCCAAAAAGCACCACAGCTCTGTTTCCAGACTGATCAGGAAGGTAAAAGAATTTCTTAATTGATTTTTCTCCCTCCCATATCAATTAATGGAGCCAATCTAGGGAGATGTGTGCTCTTCTTTCTTAGTTAATTAATCCTTTTCCTTTATCTTCACAAATAATGGCAATAAAGCAATTAGCAAAGGATTTACAGGGTGTGGAGTAGTGAGAGATTCCTCTGGCTCCTCTGCAACTCAAGCTGTTCAGCAGTGCTGCAATTCAGGCTCTCTCTAAAGGGATTTGTGCCCCCCCCCCTCTGCGGTGTGCCTGCTGAAAGCCCAGCCTCTTCAAGATGTGAAATCCCCAGGTCGCCTTCCCCTCAGGGAGAATTAACAGCTTCGGTGCCAGTCACTGGGACAATGGCACCAGGCTTCAGAGGCGGCAGGCACCGGCTGCAGGTGCCACTGCTGTCTCCATAGCCCCCGAGCCTGTGGCTCCCAGGGAAGGTGCAGCGGGCAGGGAGGGCTGAGCAGCCCCATCCCCTCAGTGCTGCTAGAGCAGCTGCCCCGTGCCCTCCTCTGCTGTCCTGGCCTTGTCCCACCACTGCAGGCCATGCACAGGCCTTGCCTCCCTGAAAGCCCTCAGTGAGTGCTTCAGCACTCCCAGCCAGTAGAAGAGGAACCTACCTAAGCTGTAAACCCTGCAGGAGAGGAACATACATGAGGAGGGAGCTGCCTCTCCTCCCTGTGACAGAGAGGTGTTGAATGGGTTTTGCCATTCTCCCCAGCTGTCCCCGGGCTCCCTGGCACAGCTGCCTGGATGGTGCATGCCTTTTGTGGAAGGACAGCAGCTGCACAGTGGGGTTGCACTGGTGGAGAGAGCAGCATCTCCCTATGGGCTGTTCACACCCTGACAAGGCATCTGTCCCTGAGCTCATCTGCTCAAGATAGCCTCTGTCAGCAGCTCTCCTAGGCTGTTTTCTTCCCTTGGAGTGTGCAGCTGAGTCCTGGTCACCTTTGTCCAAGGCAGCAATGAAGACCACACAGATTCCAGCCTCAAGTAGAATAAGGGCATCACTGACAATTTATATTTTGAAATGTTCATGTATTGGGTGGTTAAGCTAAGGCAAATCTCCAGGATTTCAAGTAGTTTTTAGGCATGATTGGGAACCCAGTGTTTTGTCATTTCTCCGTGTGTTAAGGGTGTTGTGACCTGCTTCTGCCTGCTTACCCTCACACCCCTATGCAGGACTTGGCATGGAGGGTGTGAGAGCTGGCCTCACAGCTGGTATGACAGCACCCTTTACTAGTTTTGATAATTTAATTTAGTGGTTCTGAATGGTAATTTCTTATAATTTGTCTATAAATGGAATCATAGAATCCTTTAGGTTGGAAAAGACTTCTAAGATTCTTGAGTTCAACCATTACCCTAGCACTACCAAGTCCACTGCTAAACTATGTCTTGAAGTGCTACATCTACATGTCTCTTAAATACCTGCAGGGATAGTGACTCCACCACTTCCCTGAGTAGCCTGTTCCAATGCTTGATAACCCTGTCAGCAAAGAAAGTTTTCCTGATATCCAACCTAAACCCTCTGGTACAACTAATGTCATTAGTCAAAGAGTAAGTTTGCTGATAATATCTAATTTAAGAGAAGCTTTTACAGGGTATTATTTTTTCCTGCTGCTTAAGGATATTACCAGCATGTAAGAATAAGCAACAAATCCTGAAGTGCTGCAGCAAGAGCCATCCTCATGTTTAACCTCCTCCTTTCTGCCTACAGTTTCCCCTCTGCCTTCTCATTAGCAGCAGTGGTGTGTTGCTGGAAGGCCCATCTCCACCCTCCTTCTGCAGGCACAAAGAGCTGGAGATGAAAATCTTTCTCTTCTGTACTCCTAGCTATGGAAAGTGGTAGCCTTTTTGTTTCCCCTAAAGACAAGGGGAAACAAAAGAAAGGCAAGCAGATCCCAGCAGCCCTGTGTATAGCGGTCAGTGAAGCAGTCCCTCCTGCACCAGAGCCCTGAGGGAACAAGCACTTAATTCTGAGCACCCCCACCCCTTGCTGGCCTTCAGGTTTTCAAGAGAAAAAGAGGAAAAAGGTCCCATCCTAATGTGTGAGTTACCTGCAGCCAAACTGTCAGCTGGAGGCTCCTCTTAGGTCTTAGACTGGATGCTGAAAAATGAAGCAACTGACTGCAAGAACCTAAAGAAATTGTCTGTGGGTGAAGGAATGTGTTCAGACAGGAAAGTGTCCAGCTGTCCTTCAGCCAAGATGTTTTCCCTCAGTGAAAGGTGTGGCAAAAGCAACATGTTTGGTTGCCCTTCAGCCTCCTGTAACCATCCCAGCCAGCCTGGTTACTCTGTGCTGCTGTTGTGTGTCCTGCAGGTTTTGTGAACTGCCCGAAATCTGTGAAAATGTTGGTAAGCTCTAGAAAGTGTATTCTGCTCTGGGCTGCTTCATTAGACTAATTTCCTACCTCCCAACCTAGACTCCACAAGAATAATATTTTGATGTAATATACATGATTTTAACTACACGGCCACTAAGTATTTCTGGCCTGGGGCAATCCTTCTGTCACTGTGGAGAAGTGTCTTGGTTTTTTTTTTTTCTATTTTATTGCTTGCTTGCTTGCTCACTGCTGCTGTGCCTATCTCTATTTTCAAATGTAAACTTGCTGTGCCACTATCAAGTGCCAGTGAAGAGATGTGGATATTCTGTGTGACAGTGTGTATATAGTAGATGCATATTTGTCCTTAAAGAGAGATGCAGTGTTTCATCCCGAGGGGAAGAAGAATGACCTTTAGTCTGTCTGGATATTTTAAAATGTGTCCTTCCTTTTCTGTTTCCTGTGAGGTTAAAGACCTGCTGGTAATGATTAAAAGTCCTGCAGCGTCTTCTCTCTCTAAGTAGTTTTTTGAGTTATTTCAGAAGCAAGAAAGAGACTAGAAAGGTTTAGTTGCATCTACCTTTTCACCCTGATGTCCACCAAAAATCAGATTCTGCCGCATTTTACTTTCTAACAAAAGTAAAACTTGGTAACCTTTTCTTTCTGTTCATATCCAGCAGCTGAACATCCCCTATCCCTCCCAGATTCCCAGAAGGATATTTTTTGCAGCTTTCATACCAAGCTAGCTTTCATGGTGCCAGCATGGGATCTCTAGCCTGAAGCTTCTGGCACTTCTGGGTCCAAATATATTAACATTGTAGCTGTTAGAACCCAAGCTCAGAAATGTATTCCTAATTATAGCAGAAATGGTAGCCAGGGTTCATATCAGATCTTTTTCCTTGGGCTCTTTTTCTAGTCCAGAACTGCTGTCTTTCTGCAGAATGCTGGCAAAGATATTGTCAAGAAAAAACATAACAAGATAGTACCAGAAGATTATTTGTGCACTACACAGATGGTCTGCACGTGCACCACAAGCCCACTGCTTTGGGAAACGAATTTACTCTGCCCTCGCTTCACAGCTGATTCCAACTTGCACCACAAGACCCTTTGACACTTCCAGGAAGTGTTGGACTCACTTGCAGGGTCTCCACAACTGACCTGTGCAGATGCTGGGAAAATGTCTTCCGTTTTTGGACACTGAGTAACCTGGGGTTGCTACCATGTAGCAGTTCCAGCTGGGTATTGGGCCTGCAGAAATCCCACATAAATGTAAAGAAGGTCCTCAGAGTCTCCCTTCTTTCCAGACAAAATCTGTGGGTGGAAGAGGGCATGTCCAATTAAACCCAGACGTGTTAGCCTTGCTCTAATCTGTTTGCTGGATGTCTGCAAGATCCAGAGAGATCAGGCAGAAGATGAATGGTGTGGCAGTCTAAAACCACACTTTGCTGTGAGTAATGTTAGCATATTGATGCAGCCTTTCATTCTTAGTATTTGTCAAAAGTAATTAGTGTAAAGGTCTCCACAGGATCAACATCTGAAATACTTTTCCCACTCCATATTCTCTTTTTTCCCAGTTTATAGTCTCCTCTTATGTCACTGTGTTTGCTTAGTGGCAAATTTGTATGTAAAAGTTTCATTAATTTGCATTCATTCTGGCTTCACAGTATCTGGGACTCTGAATTCTCTTACTGAATCTGATCAGTTCCAAGTGGCTGGGAGACTGGATCAGGCCAACCACCCAGCATCCTAGCATTGAAATGAGAAGGATGTAAAAAAAAAAAAAAAAGCTGTCACCTGTCCTGGGCTCCAGGGTAGGGCTTTTGGCTACTCAGTCAGAAGGCACTAAAGGAATCTCACTGGGCTGTGGAGTGGCTGCTGGAATTGCAAATCAAACAACAATGACAAAAAAAAATCAACATTTCCAGCCTGTTGTTGTTCTGCAGTCAGCCTGCAGCCCTGCACAGCAGCTTGGCTGCCTGGAGACAGGACATTCCTACGGGCTCCCTAAAGTCCTAGCTGCTAACTAGGATGTGTGAATACCTTCCCAGGGCTGGAATGTCCTGCTCTTAGTTCATGTTCCCTCAGGTAAGTGGTGACATATCACCCATCCAAATTAGAAAACCTGCCCGGAAATATGTCAAAGAAGAATTTCCTGGTTTAAACGCCTCTGGAAGTCACTACTCTTCTACATTTGAGATTCAGATTGCAGATGGGGCTTTCAAAAAACACAACTTGAATGAACAGCTTGGGTCATTCAAAAGGGGATGGCCTGGCTTTATGGCTGCTGCCCGGAGCTGGGGTGGGGAGAGCTGGGGTGCCCTAGCTCGTCCATCTTGCCAGAGTGCTGCCAAAGAGGTCCCTGACCCAGACCCCTCCAATGGCTCTGAGGAATGTACCACCTTAGGTCTCTCTGAGACAGAGAAAAATCATATTCCAAGTATTAGATTAATTAGTGATCAGTCTGGAAAGGGATTCTGCCTTCAGTGTGTTCCTTCCTCTCTCTGTGCAGCTCTGTTCAGACGTAAACATTACTTTCTGGTGGAGTTTTGGCTGGCTTCATTCTGTACATGATTCAGCCACTCAACCTCCCTTTCATCCCTGCAGATGGCTACTCTCAGGTCATGAATGTGCTGCTTTAAGACAATGGAAATAGGGCCTTCTTTTTCTCAGCTTTTCCTCTTTGTGAGAAGGGCAGAGGTATCTGTGGGCAGGAAAAGATGGAGGAGCATCAGTTCACTGGAGATCACCTTCCAATCAGAAAATCAAAATGCTTAGCTAGAGCCCAGCCTCTTACAGAAGCATGTGGAATTGGAACAAAGCAAAATCTGAATTTCTCTCTTATCTTTGTGTAAAATTGGTATTAAGAATTTACCTGCCTTAACAACATTTTTAGGGACAGCTATGTAAAAATTGCATTGTGTTTGCACAAAAGTGGACTCTCCGGAGTCCATTTTTACATTTTGACACTGCTGGTCACTGGCTGAGTCCATGACATGCAAAACCCTTGTTGTGCTTGTTGAAATCACCTGGACATACAGCTTTTCTGCACTAAAGAGAGGCAGACTCTTTAGTATCAAGACATACAGTCTCACGTAAATGAAGTAACTGTATGTAACTTAATAGGATCACATCCCTAGCTCACTGGGACTGAAAGAATAAGGAGTATTATTTTTTTATTCTTCAGGTAACATGTTTATAACAGGTCTCTTACCTGGCTGCCATTCTATTGCCTTCTGTTACTGAAATTAAGCTGCTGAAATCTAGAATATAAACATGTACATACCTCTGCTATAGTATGCAATGTCCCAGCCTTCTAAGAGCAATGTACCAGGGAAGATGCAGTATAATAATGCAGTAAATATAGGTCATCTTCAGCAGCTTTTAGCAACTGAACAATCTTATACGCAAAAAAGGAAACAAAATTCCCAGTGTGGAATTTTGGAACACATGCTTGAACTATATAAACACACAAAATAGGGAGGGTATGATGAAGAGCTACATAATAGCTGAAGAAATATTTGCGGTATTTTGTATTAAATTAATAACTGAAGCTAACTGAATTTTCTGGGATGTCTTTATTATTCCATTTATATAATAAGAGTTGGAAGAAAATTCTCTGCCTTCTAGAAGAACAGTTCTGTCTCTGGTGCAGAGTGTTTTACCTTTTACATGTAAAGCCTGACATTGACAAGTGACTTTTTTCGAAGTTATGAGAAGGAGAAAAAGCAACCATTTTGAGTGTGGACTTGAATGAACTGATCAGCTGTCTGAATTACCTCAGGTGCCACAGCACCAGAACCCATCAAAGACCTCTCCAAGCTGATTTTGAAATCAGCTTTTAAAATCACTTTGAATTTCACTTTTTCCTTCTTATTTCATGGCAAAATGATAGTGTTCCACTATCAATCAAACAGAAAATAGACAGCAAAACTCTAATTTCAATAAATTTATTCAGGATTGGCTAAACATGAAAAGCCAATAAGAATGTATTAGCTGTTTTCATAATATGACCAGAACCTTGTGGGTTTGTTTAAGTGAAAACTTTTGTATCACATCAGTTCTTTGTTCAGTCTATAGTTCGGAAATAAATCTCTAACAAGTGTCTAATCTGCTGCACTTTTCCTCATGACTTTGTATAAACACTGATTTATTTATTATACTTTGGCTGTAATAATTTGCTGTGAGCTGGAATCAGCTGGAACTGTTCATTAGGGAATAGTAAACACTTGGCATCTTTTGAGTCAGTCAGGCTGTGTCTAAAGTTCTTTACTGCAACATGGGTGGATCAGTACACTGAAGCTGCTTGGTGCCAAAACCCTTACATCTGACCTGTTGGCAGTTTGGGAGCTTTTCTTTGGATGAGGTGGTCTGGTTACTTGAACCAAATGTTCCCACCAAGAATGTGTTTTGAAGCTCTCCAAAGAACCATGCATTGACTCAGACTTCCAGGTTTCCATTAGGGACTGGAGCTCATCCAGTTGTGCATCCAAACTGGCTGTGGCTTAGCATTCTCCATGAGCAATTGGGCTGGTGCACACCAAAACTACTCTGCAAAGTAAAACAGTTCCTACTAACTGGGGATGCACAGGGGATTTGCATTTGCTGCTCTGGACAACCATACTAACATAGACACTGGAGTACAAATAAAATACAGAAAAATATTTTTTCCATTCTTCTGTTACCTGAAAGCTGTTTTGGTTGGTTGGTTGATTGGTTGGTTGGTGTGTTTTGACATAACATTGCAAGTTTGGTTTTTTTTCCTGAGACTAGTTCCTTAGTGACAGGATTTTCCAGTCAGAGTTGAAAATGAAAATTTGTACACTGGCCAGATTCACAAAAAAAACCCCTTGAGGGTTAGTTTTTAAAGAGTCAACATTTCTAGCTAGATCCAGGTACCCAGCCATTCCGATTTTACTTAGTCATGCACCCAAGACAGCCCCTTTGGTCCATTGCACCGAGCTCTTTCACCTCACTGGAACTCACACTACATACTTCAGTATAGCTTGATAAGGATCTTGTCCGGCCACAAGTCCCATGTAAATATATTTTTTTTTGTCTGTTTGTATTTATATTGTTAATAAGCTTTGATGGTAGTCAGTAAGAGATTTTTCCACCACAACAGGCTTTGAATCAGATCTCATGCCTTGATTCATGTGTCCTTCTGATTTACCAGCTGGTTTAGGCCAGGCTTGTTTGGGTTAACCTAATCTCCCTCTCCTGGCTAGAGGCTGGACCACCATCTGTCAGGATGGGTTCAGTATCCTGCTCAAGTTGTGTCGTCTATGATTACATATAGAGTCCTGAACAATGGTCTATTATCTCTTTGTTTTGTCTTTTGAGTTTCTGCTATTCTTTGTCCGTGACAATTCTTGCAGAACACCGCAGCTTTTTTCACCTGGAAGGAGTCTTCCATGGCAGCACCCTCTTTCCCAGGAAGACTTGTGTACTTGAAGGCAGCCTCAGCACAACAGACAACAGCATTCCTGGGAATTTATTTCAAGTTTCCAAGGTTTCTTTTCTGAACAAGCACAAGAATTGAACGTTTCTCCTGAGACTTCTCTCATGCATGGTCACCAAAATCATCATCCTTTCCCATCAGAGGGACTTTTCCTTTGTGCCCAAGAAGCATGCGGTGGGAAATAAAGGCTGCAGTTCTTATTTACACAGCTCTGTCAGAATTCACCCTCCCCAAGCCCCATGTCTCTGTCATTTGTAGCAGCACCCAATTTTTGCTTCTTCAAACTCAGCTTACGTATTTGATTTTATCAGATGTTCCCCTAATAGTGTCATTTTCAGATATACTGATATAAGTTGAGATTTCTTCCTAGAATAATTTGTATCAGGCTGAAGTTTTCAGGGAAAGATCTTTACTTCCCCAGAAAATGGGGGGAAATTCTGTTAGTGGGCTTTTTTTTTTAATAATGAGTCAGATACTTGATAAGCCTAAAAAAAGTTTGTGGCAGATACCAATACACAGACATTACTGAGCAGTTTCTTTTGTTCGTGCAAGCAGCTGGCTCAGTATTGCACCTGAAGAGGTAATTAGAAAGATAAGTTGGAACACTAATTTGCAACATTCAGGCCTTCCCTGGGAAGGTATTGCCATGACAAAAGGAAATAAAGGAACTCACAGTCAAGAACAGGGGCACTATCCACCATTTTTCACTCTCACTGGCAGCTCTAGGTAACCTTTAACCTCTTCCCACCAGCCTCCTCAAAGAAGCTACAAGATGCAGGAGAGTAAAGGAAAAGGGCCTGGTCTCCTCACACAAAATACCCTGTGCATTTATACTTAGAACAAATATCTTTTATTTTGATTTCCTTGTGCTGTGTTGCTCTCAGGTACTCCAACAGCTAAAAGGAAAAGAAAAAAATATAAAATTGCCACCTTGCCAAGAATAGGTTTCTTTATAAGGACATTAATGAACACATTTGAAATCAGTTTTATAGATTAATAGTCAGGAGTATTTTGTTTAGTTCTTAGTTATTATCATGGTTAGTTTATTATCATGGATAGTACAGTGCTTGGCTTGGAATCATTTTACACGGATTAATTCATTTAGTTTTGTAGTGCTGCACAGTGAACTTTGCAACTCTGCTTATGAATGTAATCAGAGCTCACAGGGAGAGCTGCAGCTTAGTGACACCCGCACAAAAACAGCCATGACAAGTTGTGTGCTCAGCTTCAGAGGCTGCTGTTGAGATCTCCTCCTGTTGGGAAGCGGGACCCTTCTGCCAATCATCTCATTGCTGTGATCAAAGCCAGCCTGGCTTGTGCGTGCTCCGAGACCCCGCGCTGCTCGCACTGGAGCCAGTCACTCCATCGGGAAGACAACTGGACCTTAGAAAAGGAAGCTCTATCAGTAACCTGGAATCAACCAGTATAAAATTTCTCCTTGTCTGAAACTCTATTCTTGGAAGAAATATTATCGCTAGCTGTGTGTTAATTGGCAGGAAATTGCTTGCCCTGGGCTCCTCTGACAGAGGCCTCCCCCTTCCCTCTCCTCTCCCTGGACTCCACTCTCTCATACTGCACCACACTCAACATTTGACAGCGCTGAAGGGAGAGATGAATTCCGTGAACAGTAAAAAAATAACTTTCCGCTCCATCGCAAGGAGCCAGATGATGGATACTATTTTCAAAGACTTCTTTGTCCATAAGATGGCGTTTGAATTAGGAACTTGTTTAGCCAGATTCTCTTGTTACAATTTACTGATTCATTGGGTGGAGAATGGGAGGGCAGGATGACAGAGCCAGACAGCTTCAATTAATGATCTTTTTAAAAGATCTCGTTCAAACACAAATGCATCTTAAAATATATCCAGAATTAGACAGCAGGAAGAATTATCAATTTTAACCTATTTGTGCCTTTAAATTATCTGCTGAAGGGAAATAAGGTGTTTTAATATCACTACTTTTTGAGAGAAGAATAGTGATATTCTAACAGATTAAATTTGTGGTGTTTTTCTTAGAAACCAGAGGTAGTGTAGAAGGGGTTTTTTGAGCAAAAGAGTCTCCAAATCTCTCCTGATGTCTCAATCAGACCACAGCAACAGTAAAGTCTCATTTGGGTTAGTAACATGGAAATTAATTTCTGTTTCAGCACAGAAGCAAAGAGCTGGGTCAAATTCAGATCTTCTACCTGTTCTGGCAGATGTCATTCCTTTGACAGTTTTCTCTGGATCACATCAGAATGGATAAATCTGGAATTCGATCCAAGGAGATACTTTGTCCCACCCGCACTAGAGCAGCACCTGAGCTCTGACAACACCAGCACTGTGCCTCTTCTTCCTCCCTGCTCCTTCAGCCAGACGTGAGCCATTCACACCCTGTACAGGTGAAATCCTGGGGTCCTTCCCTCAGCTGCGGAGCACAGGCCATTTTCACAGCTCCTACTTCAATTTGTAAAGTTTCTTGGAAATTGCCTGGGGCTCTCATCTTACTTTTGGGGGAAGGGGAAAGGTCTGGACTGGTCTTGCGTGACCTCAGCCATTTAATTTGTCTGTCATTACTTCATGGGTATAGGTTACCAAGAACGCAATTCTCAATTTTCTTACAAAAATAGGGCAGTGGTTTTTCTTTAGTTACTTGGTTGACAAAAAGAAAATTTCTTTCTGTGGTAGAATCATTCTCTTCAGGAGTCTCTCCCTCTGAACACAGACACACATTTGTGTGCATGTGTCATTAGAAATATCATGAACACACCAACTCAACTTTTTGCAGAATTTAAGTAGCTAGAGGTATTGAACCCAGAAGACTATGCTAGTGATATAAATAATATATACTGTTTATGAAGTCCATTTTCACATCACAGATTTCTTTAGATAAATTTTTCAACTTTAAAGTTCCCTTCTTTTTTTTTGCCCCCATTTACTCCTCTCAAGGCAGCATTCAGAATAAGTATTTGTGTGTGGGGAATGGAGATTTCTGAATGAATTTTAACTGATTTAATAAAACTAGAACAAATCAATAAGCCACCCAGGCATCTAATGCTGTCAGTATTCCCACTGACTGTTCCACAACATCAAACAGTATGGAAAACATTTTCAAGGTAAGTCCTCTGTATTCTGAAACCGGTCCCTAAAGGCAGAGAGATGGAGGTTTTCTTGGCCTACCTGTTTAAAATGGGTCATGCTCTGCATTCGCAATCACCTTGAAGTCAGGCGCAGTTCTTCAAAGCAAGAGCTGCATCGAGGCGTGCAGTGCTTGGGCTGTGAGCGTGCTGCAGCCAAGGTCAGGGAGACCCTCCTTTCCCCAGCCGTGTTCAGAAAGTTCCTTTCTTCTTAGCCTTGACTGGCGTGGTGATAACAGCTCCTCTTGGCTGTTATCAAATTCCCATCTCTATGCAATGTCTTCTCATTCCTCATGCCATCCTTAAACCAAATCCTAACCTCACTTCTCTGCCTTCAGTGAGAAACTCTGGGCCTCATTATCTGCTTTATCTGTGTTACTGAAGTTTTGCTACCCAAGCAATGGAAATGAAGCTTCTGACAGTAGATGTCCTTTGCCAATGTGAAATGTTTCAGTTCCCAGGGAAGAGATGCTGTACAGGCAAAACTGCTTCTGTTGGTACAGCTATCTCATGGTTTTATCTTCACAAAAGTACAAAGCCGACATGTTTCCACTGGCAAAATTTTCTAGCTAGATGCTGAAGAAATAGAGGGATATTGCACTGGGACAGGGCCTTTTGGACAAGGATAGCTGTTGTGGTGAAACTGGTCATTTCTCTCTGCTCTTCTCTTCTTCATTACTCTGTCACTCTAATTTTTCAGCCCTCTGATGTTTTCATTCTTGTGATAGAGTTTCTCACACTGCTTTTGTAAACATGCACATGTTTTTCTAACTGTCTTCTTGTTTTTCATTCTTTCTCCTGAGAGGAGAAAAATTTGATAAACTTTGTCATTGACCAGTGTGGTTGGAGAGGATGTAACTTCACCTTCCAATCAATGGTCATTCCCTAAACTCTATGTAATGTGAAAACCAAAATGAAGTTCTCTCTTCTTCTTTGCCTTCACTCAGCTGTGTCTCTGCGATTCGTGTTGCGTGCTAGAGTAACATTACTTCATCCCTCCCCCAGGTGAAATTGACTGACTGTACTGATCCACTTAACTGCACTTAGTCTAAGGACATCTGTCAAAACAGTGAGGTTGATCTGGAATCATAGTTCATCCAAATCCAGCCTGATCCCAGGCCCTGCCAGCAGCTGGTGGCAGAGCTAACTTGGCTCTCAGAGTGTGGCCCTTGCTGCCCTCTGTGAAAGATGGGCCCCTACACAGGCCACATGCGTTGCCATTTTGATCCAGTAATGCTCCTTTGTTCTGTGGAGGTAAGAAGAGAAGGTTGCAGTCAGGGTGATGATGCTGTCTTGTTATCCAGACGTGCTTTTAGTAGTGCACTGCCATAGCCTGTTCATGATCAGCTCAGTATCAACATTTTCAAGTGTATGAGCTCACAGGGCTCATTCTTGTCTGCGAGGTCCCAGGAGTTCCCATGTGCACTGCTCTGGTGCTCAGTCTGGTGCTGGTTGCAGCAGCTGAAGTGTGGCTGTGCTGGGACAGTTTGTTTCACTCAGTGAAAGAGAAAATGTCAAATAGTAATGCTCAGCTACTTTGCTACTACCTTGCTATTAGAGGGTCATGAGCACAGATACAAATTTCTTGTCAAAGAGGTCTGTCAGCTCCTGCGCAAATCCACTTTTGATGTCAGAACTGGAGGTGTACCACAACCTCCTATCTCTAAGGAGTTATTAAATAATAGCCGACTTTGCCAAATAGGCAGGTGTATTTTCCCCGTGATTGCACAGAAAATAAGAAATCCTTGCTTATCCTCACAGAAGAGGCTTTGAACTCTTCACTGTACTTTTCAGAAATCATTCTTGGTTCTGGGATCCCTGAACCCAGATGCTGATGGAGTTGACTGCAGAACTGAGGAGGCAAGGACCATGCTCTGTGCTTTGGCACGTGAAAAGCAGCATTTTGAGCTGAATGCCCACAACTCAGAGGCACCACAAACCAGTACCTGTGTTTGAAAAACTTTGCTACATTTGTGGTTTTTTTAATATGCCAGTTTTAGATGTGTGAGAATCACGGATGTCAGCTGGATTATTCCAGAAATTTTCTGGTATAAGTGAAGGGGAACCAGTCCTGTTCTTCCTTGTGCCATAGTGAATAGAATGAACATCTCCCACTGGAGAAGGACTAGCAATGACTTTAGAAAACAACCAAACAAGGAAATACATTCAGTTGGGTTACTGGTGGAGGGGATTTATAGCATGTTGTGAACTATCCACTTAGTCCCAGAATTTAAGTGAGGGGCAGGGGTGGGGGTTGAGAGAGCAGGAAAACACAGTTCCCTTGTTAAAATGAAAGAATGAGTGTAATATATACAGGCAGAAAGAGGAGGCAAGTCCTTTCCCTGTTAAATATTTACCATCTGAGCTCTGCTCAGACTCTTGATTTTCTGTATCTCTAAAGGTGGTGGTACTTGTGACAGTAGGATATGTTCCTTAATGTATTCCTCCCTCTCAACCCACCTTGCATGGGAAAAGACTGCAGTAACAAAAAGCAGACTGTTCCCTTCTCATGAATATTAATCAGTAAACTCCCCCTGCTATTTTAAATCGAAGGCTGGTGCTAAAACCCTTTTTTCCCCCACTCAGGCATCCCCCAAGGAAAACCCTTAAAGTCCTGGGAAAGCCATGCACAGAGGCTGCCGTGACTAGAGGCCTTCTAGGCAGTGACATATAAAACTCTGAGGTCAGGGGGCACAGCAAGAGGAGGAATGAGCTTTGTTTCCGCTATGTGTTGCTGAAAGCTAAACCTTTATGGAACTTTTCTAGCTGCATTTTTGGCTATTTAGCTTTGAAAACAAAAGATTTATTTATTTTTTCCTATTCATCGCAGTTTTTGTCCCAAGTTGACAGCAGTGACATAAGAAGGACCCTCTCTGTTCTGAGTTAGAGCTGTGTATGCTCCTTTGGTCATTGCTGCTTAGTACAAATATTATATGACCTTTCAGCAAAGGGAAGAAAACAAACAAACAAAAAGATTGCACATTGCCAATGTAGACACCCATTACCACAATTCATTCTTCTAAATAAGAAAATTAAAACTCTCTTGGCAAGTAAAATACATTGACTGGAGCATGTATAGTACAAGAGGATGCCCAGAAACCCAGCTGTGTGTCTTCACAATCCACTCAGCTTCAGATCAAGCCAGAGGAATATTCCCAAGGGCACAGGGTGATACAGCCAGAGGTTGACTTGCCTCCCAGATAACCCTGAGCAGCGCTGAACAATTCTTTGAACTCAAAGCAATTTGCGATTGTGTTCAGAAATAACACATAGACTTGCCAAAATCCAAGAGCGTATCAGCAACCAGCGTGTATTTTTCCAGTGCCTGTAGTGATAAGCCAGTGCAGAGCTTGTTGTTTTCTCTTCGGGGCAGTGTTAGCACTTGTGGTGTGTTAGAGGGTTTCCCATGCCAAAGATGCAATTCATGTCCTGAAGACTGTGCAGTCAAGAACAATGTTTTAAAATCTTTGTCCTTTATCAAAGGATTTGGACAAATTTCAAAGAACATTATTATCCATATCTAACAGCTGGGAAAACTCAGGCAAGGAGGGGTGACATGCCTTTCCCAAGGTGATCTTACGAACTGGTGTCAGACCAGGAGTAAAGTGCTGTAGTTCCTGCCTGCTGCATCTTATCAGATTGTGAAGGTCAGTGCTGGGTGCTGTACACTCCAGATCTGATGTACTGGTTGAAGACTTTGAGAGATGCTGCACACCATTAATGAATGGAGAATTGAGGCAGTGGAGGGAACACATTCAAGCTGATCACCCAAAGAGACCTGTGTTTGATGGCTGCTGGTGGCAATAGCTAATGGCATAAGTGGTGGAATGGCAGCAAAGCTCACAGGACAGGCTCTGGGTGAACATGGAAAATAACCACCTCAGCCTTTGGAAACAATATCTTAGGACATTGCTAGGTCAGAAGGTGGACGTATGGTGGATTTTACTGGTGGTGGTTTGGTCACTCCATAGGTTAGAGTACACGTTTGATCCAAATAAGCCATGCCACCCAACTGAACTGGTGATATATGTTTCCGTGATTTATTCTGGAAATGTGATGTCTTATTCATGTAAAGGAAGAGTGGCATGAACCAAAAGTACCTGATCCAGCATAAAGCTTGCTCACACAAAGATAAACCTCCACAAGCCTTTGAACAATTTAGGCTTGAAGAGTAAATTCATGTTAGGTCAGCGTCTTCAGTTAGGTGGCTGCAGTGGTTTTGGTCCAGAGCCCTAAAACCACATGTACTTCCATATTCTGGGAATAATTCTGAGATAGGTAAGTGTCTGTGTTCAGAGAAAGAGATCTTCAGGCAGAACCTGACCTTTGTGCTTGCAAGATCTGGGTGGAGTGAATGGTTGATGTTAGTACACAGAGATATGTATTTGCTGCAGCAAGGTCTCAACCAAAACTCCCAGTAGGTAACAGGTGATTTAAGAGGGTTTATCAAGCTGCAGTTCTCCTGCTTAAGACTGCTCCAAGGTGATGGCAGCAGTACAGTTCTTCCAGGACACAAGAATGAGAAGCAGCTGTAGCTAGTAGCTCCAGGTATAAACATCACTAATTAGAGGTAGTTAATAATTTCCTGGCTCTATTAAGTGCTCAAAACTGTTATTTGCTCTTCATTTTCATTCTTCTTTGGAGGAGCAGAGCTACAGCTGACTAATACCTGTTGGTGTTGAACAAAATGGCAGTAGTGTCAGTTAGTTTTCATAGAGTGCCATAGAGGTGTAGAGTGTGAGAATGCAGATATTTGCTAAAAATCAGGTTGTTTATTTCAATAGAAATATTTGGCTATCAGTGTTTTGAAGACTGTGCTGCATGACGACAAAAACCCCACAAACCAAACAACCAAAAAAGAGATCAGAATTACTAAAAGTTTGAAAAAAATTATTCTGTGTATTTGAAAAGGATGCCACAGCTGTCTATTCGGGCAACTACTTTAACAACATTATTTTATAGAGATATAAAATCAAGCAGTTAAATATTAAATGGGAGATTCAAGTGCAAACTGAGAAATGGACTTGACCCTGGCAGAAGTTGTGAGAGATCAGAAGCACGTCTTAAGAACTGGTTATTTCATTTCAGCTGAACACTTGTCCAGAATCCTTCTACCTTCAGGCCAAGAGGCGTTATTTATTATACTAAGAAATGCAGATAGTCACTGCTATATTCACCTGTGATATACTAAGATTAATGGGGAATTTCCAACAGGCAGGTGTGGCACCCTGGAGAACATGCAAAGTTGACTCTTGATCTCAAACTCTCAGTTTTTCTGTTGTGTGGCTCAGCTGAGCCAGCTGTGCTTGTGCTGAGGCCCTCAGCTCCTCAGTCCTTCAAAAGAGGACAGGAGAGATGAGACATCAGCAGTCAATATTGACGCAATGCTCTTTTCCCTGGCATCATTGAACTGTGACTGTAGATGCTGGAGCCAAGAACCAAGGCTGGCCATGTTTTGGGGGGGACTGTCTCTGGGCTATTGCACCAGAGGCTGCACTAGTATTTGAACTCCTTGAGCAGTTCCCAGCAGTGCATATAGGAGTGGAATCCTTATTTCTACTTTTCCTTTGTTAGTCTCCCCATCTACCCTGTGGGCTTCTGCACTTCAGGAACTTAACAGGGGACACATCTTTTTCTGTGGCATTCTCTCTATACTTATCTAGGGGTTTGAATACCTCCCAGTTAGTGATTTCTGGCAGAACAATGTACACCATTGAGAGTACAGACTACAGCCAGCTTGCCTTTCAGTTTCCTGTTTGACCTTTTAAACTTTGTTATTTCACAAATATTCAGACTTGAAATTTTACACACTTAAGGCACATAAAGCAAATTCTCCACTGGTAAACTTCCCTAAACAAACTAGCCAAACCTTGAAAGGATATAATTTCCCTTGAAAATACATCCTCACAGATAATTGATAGCATAGCCATCTTTCAGACCAGATGGTTTCCTTTTGGATGCTTACAGAGAATAAAGTATGAGGAGCAAAATAGCCTTATACCCTCAGAACAGATCCTGCCATCACTTCTTAGACTAAAATCCACATTCCAGAAGGGTATAAGCTAGTAAAAAGAACCTTTGCATTTCACCTGATAATAATTAGCTTCCTTGCAAGAGAAAAGTAATTTCTATACATTAGCTGGCTCTGTATCTAATATTTATGATTGTATGATATTCAATATGTATTATGCATACATACCTATTAGGCAAGTAATATAGTGCTGCATAAGGCATAAATATAATGGTATATTTCAATTTATACTTACATTTATCCCATGTTTTTCTTCATAGAGATTTTCAAAGGTAAAATCTATAATGTCTTCCATGAAATGAAGCCACTTCTGGAGTTTATGATGGTGTCATGATTGTGTCTAATAGCTAGTCCAGCCTTGCCTTTTAGGACCCAGGTTGTAACAGTAAAGGAGCACTTACTTTCTGTATTGAGCATAGGAAGAAACATGGCCTCAGCCACTCCTTCCTCCCTTGTGAAAGAGCTGTAAGCTCTTTACAGGCACAGGGAAGACTTGTCCTTTACTCCTGAGGTGTTTCTCTGCTCTGCCCAGGCAGCACATCCCCCCTCCTCCTCTGGAAAGGCAGCAGAACAGATGGAACTACCTTGGAAGACAGATCATCTACAGGGTGGATTGGGCTGGTTAGAGTAAAGGTGAAGAAAGAAAGCATCAGTTTAAGAGATGTGGGAGGTTTCAGGGAGGCAGAGAGGAATCTTTTATACTGGCATGAGAATTTTAACAGGGCATTTTTAGTTCTTTAAATAAAACCTCAAACAAACAAAAAACCACTTCCTGAGGTTATCTGTGTGTTGTGGAGGGAAAACACCACAAAGTGAATCAGTAGTAGCCCAACTGGGAGATATCTCAGAAACTGCTTGTTTCTGCTTTTGGTGTGTTCAACCACAGACTGTTCTCTGCTGAACTGCTGAGAATATAGGATCATGAGAGAAAGGAGAGGATACTTGGGCAGATTAGGAAGGAAAACACATGCCTTCTAAGGAAAAAACACTTGGGCATCCATCACTGGGAATCATGATGGTTGCAAAATTCTCCTAATTTTTGTCTCCCTTCCATGTGAGCATATGTCAAAAGAAATGGCAAGACTGCAGGGAGAGTTCTGTGGAGGTGATGTGAATGATAAAGTTGGTGAAATCAGAGCAGTGTAAGAGGGATTGGTCTACTGTTCTAGCAAGATTGGCATTAATAGTAAATTCAGGGAGCTGTATACCTAAGGACCATACTACATTCCCCTAATTTTTTGTGATGGTTCTGTATTTTTAATTCTTCTAAGAAATTGCCTCATCAGACCTAATAGGTTGGACAAGTGACTCATGTAACGCTCATCAATATGGGCTGCCTGAGTTATATGTTTCCTGGAACAACTGTCCTTCCCATTTCCACTTTTTGTTCTATGCTTGCTTAATGTTGTGTCCAATATGGAAGCAAGGAAGGGTAGGGACCTTGCCAGGTCATGTGTTTGCAGTGTTTTTGTAAGATCCTAAATTTTTTGCTTTTGGTTACAGCATTGGTTGAAGTGGTTGTAATCCAGACCTGCTCGTGGAGCATGAGAAGAGTTTGTGCTCTGATGGGAGTGCTATGAACAGGACGGCTCTTGCATGGCATTGTGTTTGTGGAGGGGGTCGGTCCTTCTCAGGAAGCCTGGATATGCTGGTGGTTCCCAGCCATATGCTTCCCCCAAGTACCAACTGCACTGGCAAAGCTCAGGCTAGGAGAGCACAGGATGTACGTTTGGGAAGGTTCAGCTGCCCCTTCATGTGCCCTTTTGGGCCTCGGGCTAGCCAGGCTTCAGGAAGGGCAGAGAGGAGAAGGTCAGAAGATGAAAGGGTCTTTAGAGTAAAACCCTTTGCTGAGATGCAAGGCAGAATGACTTTGTCACTCAATTACTCTGGACTTTCAAAGCACAGAATGAAGTGTTGGATGTGGCAATGCAGCCCTTGTCAGCACAGTGTGTGGGAGGCAGCCCGGCAAAGGGAAGTGAAGAGGGTTTGTTCAGCAGCTGCCACAGCAGCTGGGCCCTGCCAGCTCCCATCCGACTTGCTTGTCCCTATCAGTGACCAGCTTCTTCTCTGGCTGTGACACTTGGCACTCTGCTAAGCCTGCTCTTCTTAGTTCTCCTTCCCTGGCACAAGGTTCAGCAGCAGAGATATACCCTGCAGAAGCAAAGAGCCCAGGACCAGCACAAAGCTTTGTAGGAAAAGGATTTTAAGCCTGTTTATGTTAAGATATTAAGAAACAAGAGTTAGTGGCATCTAAACTAGGAGTAGTAGTGGTAAAACTGCTTTGAGAAGCAAACTAGCTTTTAATTATAAAATCCCTGTGACTACTCTGACCATATTGAATGCCTTGGCTTGAAGGCTGATCTATTTCATGCACCCTTCTGACCAAACCAGTGAGCAGTGTTGGGTAAACAACCATTGTGAACATGAGACTCCGAGCCTTCTGAGAGGAAATAGCTCCTCATAAAATTCAGAGACCTTTTTACCTGTGCAGAATGGATGTAAATAGGTGTGAGGGTCTTCTTCAGGGGCCATTCTAACCTAGAATGCCAAGTCTTCCTGGCTAAAGCATTAAATATCCTTTGTATCTGTAACTAAGTTGTCTATATAATTTGTGCTTTTCAGGGCTGTATGAAATGCAATGGTGGTTGAGATTTTCCAAAGTCTTAGGAATTAAGGCATCTGTAACAGAGCGGGTGCCTAAATCCCTGAGTCTTTGTGAAAAGGCAATAACAAAAGTTGATTGGTTACTTTGCTGATACCACCCCTCTCATATTTACTTCTGGTGATGTTACTGTAAGTGCTGTACCATGACAGAGCGAATTGCACCCACTGAATCTTCTTGAAAGCTGAGCACCAGGTAAGCTGCTGGAAACCTTGAGTCTCAGCAACTCACTTGGGAGTAATCAGTGCAGAAAGCCAGTTTTCCTGTTTTGCCTCGTTAGGTTTTCCAACAAACCAGCTACCATCAGGCCCCTGCTATCAGCCCAACATCCATCAGAAAATGAGAACCTGGGTTATTAGAACGGAAAAAGAGCATCAGCTGCTTTCATGAAGGGAAAACTGGTGCTAATTTATGGTTTGCTTTCAAAGGGCCTGACAAGCATCTTATTGAAACTGATAGAACAGCTGGCATTGATTATATTGCGTTCAGCTCCAACACGAAATTCTGAGAGCATTTTGCAGCATCTAATGATAGCTCCCTACATAACTGCTGTGGAAACCCAATCTGCTTTCCTTCCAGCCTCGTTCCAGTCCAGGTTGGCTTGTGTTTCTTTGTTCACTAAAGCTCTTGTTGGCTAAATTTTTTGGGACAAACATGTAACTGGTGCTTAAATCCCCAGACAAAAGAAAGCACAGATGCCTTTTCTGCTTTGAAATACCGAAGGTCTTTCTCTGCATAGCAAGAATCCATGTCCTAAA
>VXAX01003481.1:1033263-1330108 GCA_013399835.1 Leptocoma aspasia | reverse complement strand
AAAGGAACTTTCTGCCTGTGATGCTTGGTTAATGTGCCTCTGACTGGCTGGCTTTGTGCCTTCTCTTTACCTCCTTGAGATTGAGAATAGCCTGCTGGCAGGAAGCCTAAGGGCTATGTGAAAGGGTGAGCTGGGCAACAGGAGCAGGAATTAAAGTAGGGAGTAGCAGATGAGAAGAGAGGGGAAACCATTCTAACTGATGAGCACTTTACTACTGAGACTACATCTTGTAATCTTGTAGCCTTCTCTCTTGCTGTCTGCAGCAGATCTCTACAGCACTCACCATCCATCTGATTGATCCTTACCTTTTTGAGAGTTGCTCAGGGTAGATTTGGGAGCCAGCCTTGCCTTGCTGATTATTTTCTCAGCTCCCTCAGCACCCTAGGGCTGGGCCCCAGGTACTGTATCTTAAGGCAAAGGGTTTAAGATGCCATGTGACAGTGGCATTGGCAGGCCACCCCATGTTGCTGATGTATTTTTCTGGTTTCCAAAGTTCTCATTTGCATGACATACACTGTAGGAAGGCTTTTCTGCTCTTTCTGCCCAGCTCTTTGCTGCTAGACTTGGGGTTCTCAGGAACTACATATTTTAGGAGCTGAAATTTGTTGCAGTGTTAAAAATAAACGTTATAAATCACATATGGAGCCTTCAAAGGGTGCATGCTCTACGTCAACACAGCAAGCCAGCAAGCCTGTTTCCAGCTTCTGGAATTTGCTTCATAAGTGCGATCACAACTGCTAATTCTTTTTATTTCTTTGTGTATTTTTGAGTGTGAAGGAAGTCTTTGGACTTACAGACACTCAAACTGGTTTGTAAAATAGCTACTCATTTTTTCCAGGTGGCTTCTAAACCCATAGTTAAAAATTTCTCTTTTGTCTCACTCTGAAGCCATTAAGCATGTGGAGTATGTTCAGCAGCTGAAAAATGTACTGAGATTTGGAAATAATAAGGATAGAAGAAGTCACCCACCACAATGCAGTAGCTCATGTCAAGGCAACATGGAAAAACACCCAGTGGTCATTCAGTGTTAAGCAAGAAGCCTATCATGGGTTCAGGCAGACTTAAATAAAAGAAAAAAAAATAAAAGCCATAAAAAGAAAAGGTCACTCACCGAAAAGAAGAAAACCAGGGGAAATAGGATCTAGATACCACCCAGCACCCCATATGCACTGTGAGGGGAAATGAGCTGTGCCTGTGCTGGGCTGTCAGAACCAGGGGCAGAGGGAAGCAATGGGCTAAGCCTCTTGGTGGTGTTGATTTATCTGACTCATGGAAAATCAGTGCAGCCCTTGTAGCATGAGTGGGAGCTATCGAGGTAGTACATTTGCCTCAGCAAAATCAAAGCAGTCTTGGTCCCTTGGTAGCTCACAGAGGCTTCTTCTCCTCTGCTTGGGGCACAGAACACTGCAAAAGGTTTCCATGGCAGGGACTCAGTGCTCTTCTTCCCACTCCCATGTCTATAGGAAAAGGGCTGTGTGGAGAGGTTAGGAAAGAGTCAGTGGGAAGCCTTTGGTCCTTCTTGTCTATTTCTGTCGTGCTTTTTAGACTGAGGCAAGGTCCCAGGCATTTAATTTACAAGAAGTATTTCAGGGAGAGTTTTCTGTGCTAATTGCCATGCTGTTTACTGCCAGAGAGATGCAGGGTTTATTACTTCATGCACTTTAAAACTGGCAGAGGGTGACAGGGTTTATGATTTAATCTGTAGCAAGTGTCTCTTCCTTTGGGGATAGGTGAAATGTTACTATCATCTATTCAAAGGTGGAGTGACAGTTTTTTACTAGAACCCAACTAACTGCATCTCAGAAAAATGCTGATACAATCACACACAAGAACTGGGTGAGATGAGACACTTTCCTGCCCGTTTCTGTGGCACACAGTGGAAGCTGCTGATATTTGATGAGCAGTAACAAGATGCCCTACTGTGACACCCCACCAATGCCAATTGTTTATGCCAAGTCTACTGAGCCACCAACATGCTGAAGAGGCAGAGTCATGTTTACCACAATAAGATCCAGGGATTTGAATATGTTACAGTGTTAATTGTTGATATTGTTGTTGCCAATGAAAATTTATCTACAGTTTCAGAGAGCAGAAAAACTCACTCCTAAAAAGAGAAGAATTAAAAAGCAGTTGTTTCTGCATAAGATGATCCCATCAGTCTCCAGACACCCCTGGTGTGCAGAGCCAGGATGCTAGATTAGCCTTGCTCAGTGTTGCAGATTACACTCAATCCCATTTATCTTCAGTAGCTTTATCAATAACTGCTTTGGGAGGCTGCCTTCAAGATGTATTACCTTAATTCATGGTTTGCCCTGCCTCCTTCAGCCTCTCTCCCCTGTGTGCTCTGAAAGCCTCCCTGTTCTCTGGGGCCCTCCAGCCTCTCCCAGTCACTGTGCTGTCCCTGTACCCCAGCAACTCTCTGCCTGGCCTGAGTCACAGTGGGCCCTGGAGGATCAGTTCTGGACTCAGGGGCTTTGTTGTGGCACAGCTTCCATACTTGGGCACTTCTTGCTTCCTGCACAGGTTGTTTGTACCTGCACAGGGTCACAGCAAAAGGATTGCAGATGTCTGCAGATGAGCTGCAGGAATATGATGTTTCTCTGCTGTTGTATGGGAACTCATTACAGAGCTCCTAGTGTTTTCCCATTTGGTAATTTAAGAGCTCAGGTTTCTTGCAGTATCCTGAAAAGCCCCTCTGGCATTTGTGAGGAGATGAACCTAATGGTCCCAAGCTAAAGCCAGGTTACTGAGACCTCAGTGGTGTGTATTCTTCAGAGAAGATAATCAGAGATCTTTCTAAATGAGTGCAGCTTTCCTGGCTACATTTAAAGTGATTGTATAGGTCTGCAACAAAATTGAAGAGATGTACTCGGGAATGAAAGCACCACCTGCCCTGATGCCTGTGATATCTCTCTGTCTTTATGGCAGCACATCATTCTTATCATCTCTAGCACACACCTGCCAGAAAGGGCTCATCTGCCCTTTCTGGCTCCACACACAGGTGTTTGTATCCTGGTGTCAACCTGGCTTGTCTTTGGGTCCCTCTGGAGTAAAATGTTGATATTCAGAACTTCTTGCTGAGGTTTTTAGCCCTTTCCAGCTCTTTGCACACTGTTTTCCCATCTCCCTCTATTTCCCTCTGTACCAGCGTTACTCCTCCCCTTCCACTTCCTTGTATTAGTGTTCCATATGCTCTCTTGCTTCACAAGAAAAGGCTCAGTATAGTGTCCATGCATTCCCCTCCCAATGCTCTGTCTTTGGGCACTAGAGACCTAGTTGAAGCTGACAAGGCAGAAAGCCGGGTGGCACGGCCCTGTTGTCCCTGTAATGGTTGCCAAAACATCTGTACAGCTCTGTATTCCTCCAGCAGATCAGGGGCCCTTCACTGCTCACCTAGGGAGAACAAATTGGCAAATACCTGAGCTGGAAAAAGACTGTCCCTGAAAGAATGCTGGTTACAGTGTTAGAGAATAGGGAAATTCAGAGTTATTAAATAGCAAAGGATCAACTCATCACATGCCCTTGACTTTTTAAGCAAACACAGCAGGGAAATAGAGTAACTATGGCTTCCCTTCCCCCACACCAATAACTGGAGTCCTTATTTCAGCAAGTGCCACACAGCGATAAGCTACGTGACTCATTTTCATTTTACAAGGCTTCTTGGCCTTTACTGTGAAAAAAATTCAGTGTCTGTAATACTCTTTGAGTTTTATCACTTTCAGAAAACAGCATTCCTCTTTATTTTTCTGCCAGTGGCCTCAGACTTTTCTGCTAAAGAGCTGTATTTCCTAGGACATGTAGGATTTTGGGGATGGTCGAAACAGATTGCCCACTCTGTACAGTCCATGAACTTTATCAGTGCAGATACAATGAATACATTTTACTGTATTTTTTGTGTCCTGAACGTTGCTAGGCAAAGAGAGCTTGTTCTAATGCTGTTCTGCATGCTTCTAGAAACCTCCCCAGTTCTCAACAGACTGTCTTGCCTTCAGGTTTCCCAAGGGGAAGTGGAGCCCTCTTCCTCTGCTTATGTTTGGTTCACAGCTGACCAACAGTTCTCTGTCCTTCAGCTCTGATGTGGCTTCACCTTTCCCTGAACTGCAGGAGACCTTGTTGTAGTGTTTATATAGAGCCACTTCCCTCCCCCTTCATACTCTGGGGAGTTGGGTTTTATTGATCTCACCTCAAATCCATGCTCTTTCTCTCACGTGGCCTGCAACTGCTTAGGGAAGAGCAGCCCTGTCTGCCCATACAGCCCATGGCTCCCTTCTGAAGTGCCTGGGAGGGGGAAACTGGCCCTGGTCACGGCACAGGGGCTGTTAGTGAAACATCCATCTGTGTGAGACCACACCTGATTATAGGAACTCACCTGATACAAAATTTCAGGACACCTGCCTGGCACTGCAGTCAGACAAGTCATTCTCAGCTTTTAAGTTTCTACCATGACAGCCAGCACCACTGGGGTCCCAAGGAACTGAAGCTTTACAATTGTTTTTATCATTTTAAGGGAATGCTGTTCAATTTGTAGCAGGTTTGGGTGGAACCAGATGTCGGAGTCAGCCACTGAGAATCTAGCTCTGGAGTCCTTACCCAAAGAAGGCTTTCACTGACTGTGTGGCTGGCATTTTCTGATGGCCTACCTGTCCCTCCTAGTCTCTAGACATAAGAACAATTTCAAATAAATCTGGATTTTTTTATAGTTTTGTACTATGGCAAGCTAAGAGTTGTGTAGGAAAACTGTATTATCCCAAAGGAGAAAGACACTTTCATCTTCTAGTACACACTTCATTGTGAAAAATATAACTCAAGGGGATTAAAAAAAAGGTTATTTTTTGCCTAGATCATTCTGTGCTCTATTTGCATCATGGCCTATAAACTATTTTATTCTGTCACAACTGTGGAGGCAGGGAGCTGCAACATAGCTTGGGAAGAAACAGCAAGAGGTAGAGGACCAGGACCTTCTTAATCTACCTAATTTGTAGAACAGTATATCACATGGATTAAGAACCTAACTTCTCTATTTTGATGACCTCTTTGCATGTGTCTGATCACTCTGTGACAGCAGAAAGAAACAGAAAGTGGTTTTAGGTGCTTTTAAACCGGAAGGAGTTGCAGAGGACATTACTAATATGTAGACTTCAATCATTAGTTCCCAAAAACATGAAGATCATTGGCTTTGGGGATTTCAGCATAGTGTCACTGCAGAAGAGTTATTCTGTTGAACACCAGAAATACATGCAGATGAAGAAAACACAGGTCTTGCCCTCAGGAGCAATCAGTGAGCTAAAGTCAAGCTAACCAGATATGGGACAGAGGTGCTACTCTAGCAGAAGTGTTCACACTGGCCTTCCTAATAATTTTTGGTGACAGGTAGTTAAAAAGTTAAAAACGTCAATGAAACCCAAAGAGCTCAGGTGAGTTCTTGAGTGCTGTTGTCTGCTTGAGTGCATCAGAATAACTGACTCTTGCTTCTGCTGAGCATTTTAAAGTAAAACCCTCTAGAAGTTGAAGAGCTAAGATTACATACACACACATGTATATATACAAGGGAGCAGAGAAGCCTCTAGCAAGGAAATAAGCCTTTTACCCCAGCAGGACTTACTGCACTGTGGGGGCCCATGGAGAAGCTGCCTGGTGTCAGCACTGTCAGTGCTATTGCTCTCCACAGCAGGTCCCCCACCTCGGGCGTTGTCCCTGGGTCTCCCTCCACGTGGCAGATTCAGTGCAAGAGACAGAGTGGCTGTGGTAAAGTGTGTATGCATTAGGGTAGGTGTGATTTTCCTCTTTCTCTGAAATAAAGTTTGCACTATTAACTTCAGTATGAACAATTTTCCCAGCACCAGAAACACCTACTAGCTTTTTCTCTCCTCTCTCTCCCTCTCTCTCTCCCCCCTATCTCCCTTATTCACTATTTTCCCTTCAGAGTCTGTATCCCCCATTAACAATGAAATAAAAATTCATCACCACAGCAGTCTCACTGCTGCTCTGCTGCTCCATGCTTAATATTCAGGCTGGAAAGCTGGTGATCTTAACTTAGAAACTGGAGAATGATGACTTACACTGCAAATTTGGTAAAGCTCCTCTCAGCCTGTGCTCTTCTGTTCCCACTATATGTGTGAAAACTGTCTCAGATTTCACAACGGTGATTTCTGCTCCTAATATCAACTCCTGAAGGGCTCAGCTTCAGCTCAGTTTTTCCCAAGTCATCAAAGAGCTATGGGAGATTTGACTGAGATTTGGTCCAATGGTGAAAGGGAAAGAGGGGAGAGTGATTATAGAAGTAAATAAGACCCTGAGTGTGAGAACTGGGGGGCAATTTTTATTTTTACTTGCTTCCCATCATATCATACTTATCTTGCCTTTATAGGTTGTGTCTGACACAGTCTTGTTTCACTGATACTTTTGTTATCCAAATGACATTAAAACTGGGAACATGGGGCAGAAAATTTGCATCAAATTCTCACCATCACACCTTGGTTCAGCTACATAAATACCATTACACTTACGTGGTGTTTTCTCTGCAGCAGGGACTTGTCTCAGGCCATGCCAGTGGGCAGGAAGATGGTATTGCAGCTGTGTCCACCGTGTGATCTGGATGGGACATTGAACATAAGGTCCTGTCATAATTTTTTTGGCTGCTAATGTAATGATTTTTGGTTAGATGCTCTGCAGAGGAGAAGCATTTAAGATGTATCACTTGCTCTATGTGCAAGGAGTCCCTTAAATTGAGTAGAGGAGCCTATGCCACAATGGTGTGCTGGCATGGTGGTGTGGCAATTGCTGCGTTTGTTCTGCAGGGCAAAAGGAACATGTCATGCATAGCACAGGACACAGGTATCCCCCTCTGCTGTCACTTGGTCTGGAGCAAATGAAGCCAGACCAGTGGGGGTTGTTTCTTTTAAAATAATGCAGAAATCTGGGGGGAGGGTGTTCAGTGAAGACCTACATTAGTCTTTCCCACTGGTGCCCTGCAGCTTTTAATTAATCAGGTCCAATTATTCAGCCTATATCCATTTGAATAGTGGGTAACACTGGAAGGAATTCACTTTCAATGGGATTTATGGCCCCCTTCCCTTAAATAATTTCAGATAAGAGATTGTAAGAGTTATGAAGCCTGCACAGATCAGTATGATCCAAGCAGTTAATGCTGTGATGTATTTATTCAGGGAACAAATTGGAAATCAGGAGGAGAGGAAACACTCTTTTAATTTACAGGAAAACAATAATTTATAATTATTTTGTCTTTAAATCAGAGAACAAACACAGCTGTTGTTTGAGGCTCTTAATCTGATTACTGAAGTGCTGGCCTTTCAGTGCGGAGTCAGCCAAGGGGACAAGCACTGCCCTCAGGCAACAGAGAGCAATTCTCTTCTGCTAGGGAGACTCAGGTGAGGAAAGGACTGGACTTGCTTTCAGAACGTGATTAGACCCGTGTGTTACTTTCTACCTTCCATTTAACGTATCCCCCACTTGGCTCACACTCCCAAGGTGAACTGGGAACCAATCAGCTGTGGATTTGTGCTGCTGGAGGACTATTTCTGACATGCTGGGAAAGTTCCCAAAGTCTTTTCTCACCTTGCTTCCACCTCCTGCCTCCTCTGTCAACTGCCAAAACATTACACGTGCTAGTGACAGCAAAGGAATTGAGGTAGTGTCCCATCTCAGCACAGCTGATAGCAGTGTCTGGAAGCTCCAGGCAGGTTCAGGATGCCGTCAGATGAAGAGCTGAAGCCTTGCACTGTTCAGAGACAAGGGGCTCTTGAGGGAAGGAGCGAGCATTGCTGTCCCACCTTGCCCCAAATCTTGTCTGCCATCCTGTCCTCCTTGCAAGGATGTGTGAAGGAACACCCACACAGGAACGGGGGCACTGGGGCATCACTTTCTGCCTCTTAGAAACACAAGAGTTACAAAAGAATAGTTTAGAAACGAATTGCCTTTCTGAAATGGGGTAGTAATATATTCCCTTTTATTCTCCTAATGGAAACATTAGTGACTGATCAGTTCAAATGAATTTCAGTGTATGATCTGTTAATGTAGTTATATCCCATGGCAGCCATCAGTTTGGAGAGGATGGAAATACTCTGGCTTTCATTCATCTGTCTAGGGAAGTTCACTGGGATTCAGATATTTTCACTATCCCTCATTGTCTGTAGCAGACAAAGTGGAACAAATGTCCTTGAGTGCTGGTGATACTTGCAAGGAACAGAGGTGATGAACAGAAAACAGCATGATGAAAAGAGACTATAGGGGACGAATAACAGCATATGTCCTACTTTGCTGCAGGGGCCTTCTGTTTATAGCAAACTCTAGGGTTTGGATGTAGCATCATTCTGCCTATGCAACTGGGTTTTTTTTTCCTCTGTGCTTAGTCTTCACCAGCAGAGATCTCTCAGGTTTCAGAGTCTCTCTGTAATTAGAAAGAACAGCTTAAATCCTGACTTCAAACGAGAAGCCACCAATCTGCTGTGTAAACAGAGAGCTTGAGTGAGCTCCCAGGAGGGTTTTTAAAATATGTTCTGCTAAGCCCCTAGGGGCAGGAGCCGGATCGTGAAGGGGATGAAGCCCTTCATTGCTACCAAGCAATCACACATGTTGGGGACATTAGGGAGCACGGGGAAGGAGCCGCCCAGCGCAGCTGCACAGCATGCAGGTGCTTAGTTTAAGAGCATGGCTGTACCTTCGGTAATGCCTCCTGGGGCTGCACGACTTTCGTCTGCATCAGGAGGGAGCCCAAATGATTTTCTGCCTAGGAAGTTAAATTGCATAGCACATGGTACTGGCCTCTGCTAGCTGCAGGGAAGGAGGAGGAGGATTGGGAAATAATGTAGTACCTGATCCAGCATCAAGTCTACAGGGACAAAATTCCCACATTCCCACTTTTTTTTTTTTTTTTCTGTACATTTGAGCTGATAGGTGACATCTCAGGTGTTTCTGGGATATAGTGCTTCACACTAAACTGGCACTGGGCTCCCTCCAGCTGGGTCTGCTTTCCTGTAGAGCCATAGTCCAAGTGGGAGTCTGGATCCTGAAACAACTTAATGGCACAGACTGCAGGGCCTTCCCCCAGCTGCTGTAAAGAGCGATAACAATGTGCACTGTCTTTGTATGGATATTGAGACAGACTAAAGAGGTAGACTGAGGTGTGAAAGTCTCGCAGACCTTTCGCAGAAGATAAAGGAAATCTGTGGAGGAAATCTATTGTCCCACACTATCTGTCTTATCTGTGCTAATTGTTGTTAAGGTGATTTGAATGATAAACAGGAACATAAACAAGAATCTCTGGAATTCCTTGGTAAACCCTTACAGCTGACTTGCTCTGGAAGTTACCAGCAAGTACGACTAACGTGCTGCTTAGTTTAGGAGAGCTCATGGGGACTTTGGCAGCCCAAGAATGAACATGACCAATTCCTGCTGGCCCTAACTCTCAGCAAAGATCAAGAAAGCTCCTGACACCTAAGAACTGATCGGGAAATGTATGACTGTGTAAAGTCACCTTTTTCCCCACTTGTTCTGCCTTATTTTGGATTAAGTTGTTCACAGAGTCAGGTTTAGCATTTCAAACCCGTGTGTATCAATTTTGTTACTTGCTTTTAGACCTAGTCACTCTGAAAATAAAAAGAGTCCATCTGGTGAAATAAATTTTGCCTGCCTTAGGTCTTTCATTGCACAGCCAGGTGACATTGTCCCCAGGAGCCACACAAGCCACGACCACGGGTACATTCAACCTTCATTTTCAGGAGGAGGAGCCTGCAGGCACCCTGTCAGGTCTCTCAGCCCTGCCCTGCCAGCACCACAGGTTGCTGATTCTTCTAACTCCTCTGCCTGTCCCAGAACCAATATGCTTTATTACATCTGCAGCAGCTGTTTTGCAATATGAACACAAAATTTTGGAGCTTGTGTGAACAGCACAGGGTGTTTCTTTGATATAGAGGGGATAACATATCTTTGTCTAGTGTATGGGCTGGGAAGGATTTTCTTTGTCTCTCAGGGCAAGCATGGTAAGAAGGTGATTAGATAACTTGTCCCCTCTGTCATCCCCCATTATTCTTTCACACTGCAGCCAGCTCTCCATCTGATTATTGTATTATGTGGCTAGGAGGCTCTACCCAACTCTTCACTTCATCTGTGAATGCCAGTCCTCCAAACAGCAAGTAAAAGACTTACAACATCCCATCCTTTCACAGAATCACATAATTTTCTGGAAGGTACCCACAAGGATCATCATTCACTTAAGACCAACTCTTAAGTGAATGGCCCATATGGGGATCAAACAGTGACCATGACATTATTAGTACTATGCTCTAATCGACTGAACTAATCTCAGGGTTTCATGGCAACAAAGAGCCAGTCAACAACACAATGAGACAAGTCTCCCACTTCCCTGAAGCCTCCCACTGCTGGTAAGGAGATGTAGGCTGAGATCATCTTGTTATCTGGGTCTAAATCCTGGCAATTCTTGTGCAATATTTTGGGCATCTGGCAAAAAGGCATGTGCACTGCAGAGCTAGTTCTGGAAGGGCTTTGTAGGACTAGCCCTTTTTTATAGGACTGGATGAAATGTGAAACCTGGAAAGCTTGTGACAAAGATGGACATGGGCTGTGGAGCAGCGCTTACAGACCTTGCTGTGACAGTCATGGGATCTGCCTCCACACTGGTGTGGCCACCACTGAAACCAGAAATGGAGAAGTGGAAAGTCAGGTACAGCTTTGTTTGAACTACACATTTCCAGTCATTCTGGAAAGCAATTCTCATACCTGGACTGCTGAGTGGCAGCACATCATGTACAGACAGTGTATAAACAGATGGAAATGAAATGCAATATTCTAGGGGAAAAAGTTTCTAGAGATGCTTGGTACTCAGTCATCTCGTGGCTCTGTGGGTGGAAATGCACAAATGATATCAGATGCTCATATCTGATATCAGATATCATTTTTCTCAATGGAACAGATATCAACTGTTCCCTTGAGAAAAATGCCCCAGAAACTGCAAAGATTAGCAATTGGAGCAAGAAGTGGAGTGAGATTTGACCTGGAATGGAGAAGGCTGGTTAGCCTCAAAAAGACTTATGCCAAACAAAAGGCCAGATCTTTAACTGGTGCAATTCATTTCGGTCAGCTGGCCCAGAGTGATTTAGTGGAACAAGGGCTTGAAAAGCTGTTTTGATGAAAGAGATGTGAGTGTGATAGTAGACAGCAAATTGAATCATGTGAGTCTACAGTGTGTTATGGTAGGAAAAAAAAAGTAGCTAACAAGATTCTTATCTATGTATGGAAAGGCATCAAACCACAGCTGAGGGAGGCACTGGTTCCTCTCAATGCCTGATGACATCCCAAACAAAATATACTGCTCTCAGTCCTGGGCTGTATCACAGTAGAAAGGTATAGATAAATCCATGAGGATACAGGAGGAGGCTCTGAGATGTAGTACTGTAGGACTGGAGAGGCTGATTGGTGGGGAAAATGACAAAAAAAGGTAACATAGATAACAAGGAGCCTGAAAAAATGAGATTATATATGTCCATGTGCTTGCCAGGTGTGAGTTCCATAAGGCAGAGGAATAGTTTAGATGGTTATAACAGGCTATAACCAGAAATAGTGGCATAAAATTATAAAACATAACTGACAGTAATACGAGGTCACTTCTCCCCAGGTTACCCCACAGACAAGTCTCTGGGAAAAAGGTGAGGAAGTGCTTTTGCGTGGCATACACAGCTGGAGAAAACATCCTTGGCCCTGATCTCTTCCATTTTAATGGTCCAAGTAGCTGCTGCAGTAAGGGTTTGGGTTTTCCTGCTGCTCTTTACCTCTCTGTTATGATAAATATTGATAGCCTTGCCCAGAGCACCTCCCTTCTCCTTGTTCCATGTGGATCCTTAATGTGCAGGTTTGGGCTGTGCTGGGAAGGGTCTTGCTTCAGCTGATCTCTCTCCTATTGAGAAGCTGTGGTGCTGGGAAAGGGTAGCATTGGAGGGGAATGTGGGTAGGTGACTGCCATTAGCAGTCTGTAGGGAGAAAGTTGCCAGCAGTAGGGAAATAATGGTGTGTTGTGCATGTGATCCTTTGCCCTTTTGGCTGATGAAGGAGCCTCAATCAGTCCTACCCCTCTGGGTAGGGGATGGGAGTGCACACTGGGCCCTCTGTTAATAGCTGGGAAGAAATTCAAGCAGTCAGCACCACCTCCAACACAGGCAGCCCCTCAGTCAGTGGAATAAGGCGTGAGTTTCTCGACCGTAATGAGCTTGTTTTTCCATGAGATTGCTGTAATAAGCTGTAATGAACAAAGAGCTGCAGGATACAGAGTGAGTGGGTGATAGGATGGCAGATGAAATTCCATGTTGATGTATGTAGAAGTAATGTGGGGGAAAACAATGATAAGTGGATGAGTACGTATTAGCTATTACCACCCAGAAGGGAGATTTGGATTGGATTTCTTAGGGAGGAAAACTGTGCAGCATCAGTCAAACTGGAGGTGGGAGGAGGGAACAGCCAGGAAAGGAACAGGCAGCAAAACAGAAAACATCATTATACTGCTGTATAAATCCATGGTACATATGTGTCTTGAATGCTGCCTGCAGTTGCTCCCTGAGAAAGGATGTAGTGAAATGAGAAAAAGTGTGGCAGTGCTGGCAGGAGTCCTGCAGGGTGACAGGGGGCTTTGGCTGGGAGTGAGAGGCAGGGACAGAGCTGGGAGCAGCCACAGGGTGACATTTTGAAGAGCTGTTGGTCTGGAGGGACAAACACTGCAACAACAGGTATGAAATTACTCCCTTATGAAGGGACAGTAACCAAGCTCAACAGCTGAGGGGGCTATGCTGGAGATGGGTCAAGTCGTGATATGCACGGAGATGTGAATAAGGAATGATCATTCACTATTTATCACAGCATGGGAGCTAGGAGACAAGGAACAAAGTTATGAAAAAGTTTAAAGGAAAGAAAAAAGAACAGCTTTTTTATTGATGCATGGACAAACCTGGAACTAGTCACCACAGGACACAAGTCAGTGACATGTTTTATAAATTAGTTCAAAGGGCTTGGAAAAGTTGTGAAAGTAGTTTAAATAGGGATGCTAAACTGGGATGCAGATGCAACCTCCAGCTCAAGGAGTTTCTTTGCTCTATATTGCAAGAAATTGGGGGAATTTCCATCCTGTTCCTCTCCCGTGTTTTGCCCTAAGATGCCACATTGGCTACAGCCAGACAGGATGCAGAAGAAGATGGACTTAAAAGTCCAAAGCAGATATGGCAGAGCCTGTGTTAGGGGTCTAGCTGTGGCTAGATCAGTCCAGGAAGCAAAGCCATATTTAGCAATTAAGGTACTAGTTCTTGTGACTGACACTCTTTCAATACAGTCCTACTCCAGAGAAGAGTTAGCTGTTCAGGCGCATGTGAGATTAATTCCTTGCAAAGAATTGTCCAAGCATTTCCTTTAGGGAAGCAGCCACAAGAAGATAGACCTTTGTTCTGCATCACTGACTGCTTTAGGTCATCCCTAGAGATGGATTTAAAGCAAAACCTCTTGAACCCTCTTGAACTTTTAAGGAAACTCATTCCTGGATCTTCCATCTGGCTCAAAAGCTCTGCAAGGTGCTGAGATTCAAACACCTCTGAACTGAGGGGAAGTCTGGAGCCAGATCCACAGCTGTAGCTCGAGGCCATCCTGAGCTTTTAATGTCAGCTTCTTTGAGAGCACTGGCTCTGTTCTGCTCTTCACGGTGCAGATGGGCCACAGGCCATGTGGAAGATAGAGTGAGAGGAATTCCTCTCACACACCACTCACACAGAAAATTTACCTTCAGGTAAACTACTTTAAGAAGACTTCATTATATTGGACAGCTGTTTACTCTGCTGAAAAGTGTAAGGATTCCTTCTTTTCTGCTTTTCCAAGACTTTCATCTCCCTTCTCTTTCAGGAAGAGTAGATGTAATAAGATTTAAAGCTCTGCCATGTAATTGTCATGAAGTTTATATCCCACGATTCCTGTTTATGAGCAGAAATAAATTAAGCACCTGGATAAGCCCTCTTTCTCTCCCCTCTCTTGAGCACCCAATGTGATGAGAGAACTGCTGAGAAACAACCACAATTAACGATGGGGTCACATTTAGTTCAGCACCATCGGCTGGTTAATTGGCAGATTCCATTACAGTTCCCCTTATCTGTGTGCCAACACAGCTTCTAACAAGCTGTTTGCTGGGTAATTAATCCTGTCCAGGGTTTAGATCCTGAAGCTGGGTCTGCTTTAAGGGACTGTGCCATTACTAACCCTCTGCTAGCAGGGCTTCTTCACTCAGAGCTCCTCCCTACAGAGCCTGACTGTAGGTCCAAGTGGCAGAAGGGAGACATTGGATTCCCTGGAGAAAAGCCACCCCTTGGTTTTGTGAAAAGAATCCAGACCCTGTATTCAGTTTCCTGCTTTTGCTCGATGTTTCTTGACAGATCTGTAGTGAGGCAATGAGCTGAAAAGTTAACAGGCCCTCCTGCAAATGCAGGTAATTTTATTAAACAAATCCATAACAGGATATAAGCTCTGCTAAAAACTTTGAAATAATAAGTCTATAAAGTAACCAAACAGTGTCTTGATTGACAGAAAGAAATTAAGAGCAAGAGGAAAATTAAAATAGAGACTGGAAAATGAAGATGGAGCTGGACATTGAATTGGTGGGAAGGGCCAGGCTTGAGGGTCCATGCACAGAGAAGAGCAGACAGACACTAGCAGAGTCAGCAAACAAGCAGCTACCAGGGAGGTCTGTCACCTCTGTCACTGTTGTGCCTTCTGCCACAGACACCCAAGCGGCCTTTTGGGTGTGAGACATATCCTTGTTTGTTCTGGTGAATGGACTAGACAGAAGTGCTGATCTAATGTGCTCTGATAGATAAGTCGTTTCAGCCTCTCAGGTAAGCTGTAAGTGAGGGAGGATTCACTTCAGCCTTCCCCAGTCTGTGTTGTGCCAAGACATGTGCCAGACAGCCAAAAGGAGTGATTAAGGCAATAAAATTAAAATGTGGTGGGGGGGGTGAATGATTGGAAATATTCATTTGTGTAGCCTCTATTGTCTGATTTCTTATGAAATTACTTCTAAATATGTGTGCATGAACAGTAGGTCACTTTGGAACAACATTCTTGGAAGCAAGGACATTGGAGATGCACATGGAGAAGGCATGATGCCAGGATTAGCAGGAATGCAGGCAATTGGATGCTTTGAGCTTTGGGTAAAGGAGAGAGGTGCTTGTATTTTTACCACCTATTCTCAGTCAGCTTTCACTTAGGAGGAGATTGATTACCTCCAGCTTTTTTAATGGGAAACTTTCCTGTATCATGTGCCCTCAGCCCTTGCTTTAACTTGCATCAAACCAATGTTAAAGTAGTCCAGCAGTTGTTAAGTCAGCCAAGTGTTTTTTTTACTTCTGGAAGTTGGAAAAGAAAGGAGATAGTCTCAGAGAGGGCTTAATGAGGTGACTCTTGAGGTATTCCTCAGAGCCCATTTGCAGCTTGCTCAGTGCAGGAGCACCATGAGCTCAGGGATCTCTGTGTGAGTTCTTTCAGCTAAACTGGGTTGCTTCAGCCAACAGCCAAGTGGGCTTGGAGTGTGCAGGGCAAGTACTCTGTCTGAAGCCAGCTTCAGAGCAGAAAGAAAAGACATTTACCTCCTAGCCAAACAGGACAGTAAAGGCTCTGTTAGCTGGGCTACCTGGGATACCAGGAGACAGTGGGGACCTGAGACAACTTCATAATTGTGAAGGTCTGTTGTAATGTACAGCCATGCACGTTATAAAAATTAAATTCCTCATTATTAATCTTTTCATAAATCAAATTTGGACATTGGTCGCACCTATCAATTCAGGCAGGTGAAACAAACACTCAAGAGGCATGTGATAAAGAGAGATCCTGGTGATGAGAAGGGATTGCTTTAAAGAGTGGTGCCCCTGGAGGAGCTGGGGAAGGCTTTGTAGCACTGTGCTGAGGAGGGGAGATCAGCATGATAAAGACAGAATTGCTGAAAGGACACAAAGGGAGCCAGGGAGCAGGAAGGGGAAGGCACTGAACAGGGCATGGGGTCAGCAGTTGAAGTCTTGAAGAAGGACAGATGGAGTGGAGAGAGGGAAGATGAGACTTGTAAAGAAGCAAAGAAGGCAACTGTGTGGTTTGGGTGAACTAGAAAGTGGGGAGAGAGAAGATTACATGGATGTAGCGAAAGAAAGATGTGGACATGCATGTTCAGTTTGTTTTGCTCACCATCAGTAGCTGAGAAATCAATACTCATTAACAGATTAGCAACCCTCGATTAAGAGAACAACAGAATTATGAAGGAAAGAGGATGCCTTCAGACACATGCAACCAAGAGAAGTAGTGCCTACTGCTCTGTGTCCTTTTGTCCTGTGGGGTTGCTGGGGGTCAGACAGTTGATCAGAATTAGATGGCTTTTTCTCCATGATCACTGGTGTCAGAAAGGAAAGTTGTTAGGAATTTGATAGTGCATGCCCTGACTGTGTAGGTTCTCATTTAATTTCAAGTTCCTGACTAACAAGTGGGAATACTGGAACGTGATGGATGTTCGACAATACTGCTTCTGACTTAGGGAACTGCTCCCCCATTTTCCTGTCCCGCTGCAGTTTTGCTAACCAGCTCTGAGCATACCTGCTCCTCTTGGGCACTGGGAGCTTTGGACACCCATAGCTCTGTGATGCTGCCCAGCTTCTGAGCATGGGGCTTCCAACCCTGCAGCAAGGAGGAGCTGTTCCAGAAGAACTTTGCCAGGTTGCCAGTACTTTCATTTTCCCTGACAAACAGTGCCTGCACATTTATTTTCACCAGCATTAGTGCATTCGGGGGATTTTTACATTTCTGACCGTACTGCTGTGCCACTTCACAGCCTCAGTTATGGCTGCATTGTGGATATTTACATTTCCAACACTTTGGAGCTCAGAATTTGTCAGGGCTGAACAGTTTTGAAGAAAATTATCTGAGGAAGGCAAGAGGCACTCCGATATGTCAAAGAACAGACTGGGACTATTGATGTATTTGGTGCCATGTTTTCAAACTGCTGCCTGTTGGGAGCCACATCCATCTGTCTTTAGTTTTTTCTTCCACCAGGAGTGTATACTAAGTACCATCTGATTTACTTATAAAGTATGAAACAACCACTGTTGAAGGGAAAATCTAATGCTATTCAGGTCATCCTAACTTCAATGGATAAGGCACCTGAAGCTTTGATATTATTACTGAGGATACCAGAACTGGGGAACCTTGAAGTACAGCATTTAGAAATTTGGTAAGTTGTTCAGCTGGAGTGGGAATAGGGTTGATGCAGGAAAATCCTGAGAGCATCAAGACAAAAGTTTGATGGTGATTCCTATTATTATTACCAGTCCATTCCTATTATTATTACCTTTACAAAGGTACCAATGAGAAATCATATTGGTTTTCCTGTACAACTCCATTGCTCAAAAGTATCTTGAATATCAAATGCCATTTGTTGAAATCCATCATATCCTGTATGTTATATAGTATTATATCCTATATGGTTCTTTTTTTCCTTTTTCTTCAGGAGCCCACTGGTAGCCAATGCAATTTTCCTGTGAGGAAAGAATTTCAAAGGGTCAGGTCCACATATTTCTGATACCATCCATGGAAATTAGCATTTCTGACAGACCAGCGTGCAAATCTATTTTTTGTGTCTGTGAATGCATTGTGGTCTCTGGTTGTTAGGGGATTTCTTGTTTGTTTTCTAGTGAGCCTAGCTAACATGCAGTTTCTGTTGATCTGCTTATGCTGTGGAAGGTCTGAGTTCTGTGGTATTGCCTGTACATTATAAATACTGTGCACACATTTTATTCAGATACTGTACAGCCTCGTGAGAGTCCAAGAGTCCTGAATATAGTCCCTGGCTATCTCAGATGGGATCTTTGCACTTTGTGGAGTGCAGGACATAAGCCTTGTCATGAGGAAGATGTGTTAGACCAATTCTGCTTGCCTTTTTCCATAGGCTTGCTCTGTGCATCCCTTCTGAGACAGACTAAGCATGCTGTTTATGGATGTGATTTTTTGCTACCAAAACAGTAATGCTATCTCTAGTCCTGCTTAGATGTGCTGACACTAGTAAGTCTTGTATTAGTAAAAAGATATTTCCCTCTAATAAGGAAGGTTTTGTCAAATAAGGATGCTTTTAAACAATTTTCACACATGGAAGAGAAAGGGACGGAAGAGAGGGGAGATATGTTGCTTCAGCTACACTGATCTAGTTAAAGTAGCACCATTTTTGTGTGTAGACAAGAGCTTAGGAAATGTGCAAGTCTTAGTCTGGGGGCAGGACTTTAAAGCACCCATTGAAGTCTAGTGTCAGTTTTCAAGGCTGAAGAATATTATTTTATTTAGGCTTCCAGACCAGCCTTGCTCCAGGAATGCACTTAGGTTGTTTTTAAAGCAAACATGAAATCAATAGCCTGGTGTTCTGCTCTGCTATTTCTTGCCAGAGCCTAAGGACCACACATGGGTTTTCCCTCCTTTTCGTCACACTGCCAGGCATGCTCTCGGATAACGGCAGGCAGTTCTTGGGGATGAATGCAGAGAGGTTCCAAATGGCCAAACACTCACTGGACGACGTCTGGGCAGGTTTTGCTGCAAAGTATTTTCCATCAGGCTTCCCTCCAGATATTGCCATGAAAGGACCAACTCACACCACCGTGTCACAGATTTTATCCAGCCTCTGACTTTAGTGGGAGTTTTATCTGAGTAAGGCTCAAATAGGAGCCTGTTGGCTTACCTCACCATTTACAATGTTCCTGGAGGAAGCTAGGCCTGTGGATTTCATTTTGACCCTGGCAAACACCAGCCTCAAGAGCAATACAGCACTGTGCCCTCCTGCACACCACTCCAGTGATGGGCCTCTGCTCACATTTCCCTGGATTCTTTTTTGGTGCGGGAAAATAGCCCCGTCCATCCTGTAAAGGGAACAGGGGCTTCACCTGGAGTAACAGATTCTGAATGCCTATCCATGTAGGACTGACCTGCAGCTGGGTCCCCATTCCCGACTCCAAGCAGCTACCATCCTCATGAGCTAAATAACAGCCTCTGGCCAGCTACTGGCTTCTCTTGAGACATGAATGCTCCTTTGGTTTTTAGCAGCTCCCTCGGGCCAGGCTAGCTCCTCTTCTGCAGGGTTTGAAGCTGAACCGTATGGTACCAAGACAGGTCCCCAGACGGAAATGAAAACACACATTAGCAAATAGGAGAGAAACAGGCTAAAATTGGAAGTGACCATTTTGTGTTTGATGTTATTCAGAGGAGCCTGTTCTTCATTTAGGACATTAATAGTTGTAACAGAAGCTGTAATATTTCAACAACAGTGGTGATTAGGAGCAAAGAGGCAGCTAATCTCCATCTAAAAAGAGCTAACTAGCCCGTCCTTTAGCCCCCACCGCACTGTCACATTTAAATACCATGAATATTCACTGCTTGGCACCCAGCTGGCATCTGAGCTGTTTTGACACAAAAACCTTCAAACTCAAAGAGTTTTTAATCAGTCTGCAAGAGAGAGAAGAAGAAAGTGAGAGAAAGAAATAGGAACAGAGAAAATGAATCAATGAGTTCAACAGAGAGGGGGGTATCCGAATCCAGTTAACCCCTTCCTTTCCCTGCAGACATACGTGCTGCCTCTGCAGCTCTGCAGCCCTCTCCCAGGCTGCAGGGGAATGGAGGAGGAGCACCCCATCCCCTCTGGGCAGCCCCACACCTCCTGAGTGCTCAATCCTGGCCTGGAACCCCATATTCCTGGGTATCCCATCCTAGCTGAGTGCCCATTCTGCCTGGCTGCCCCATTTCCTCCAGCTACCCCACCCCACCCCAGCATCCCTTCCTTCGGGCACCTCCTCCCACTCACCTTCCCATACTTAAAACGCATCCCCTTCGGCTGCTTGTGCTTGTTTCCTGGCACAGGGCTTGTTTACTCTCACCGTTGCCTGTGTTTGTGACTAGTTACCAATATTCTTGTTGCAGACAGCAGAGTTTCACTCACAGTATGTGATGTGCTTTAGAGCAGCCAGTCTGCCTGCAAAGAGTTTTCATCTCAGAAGGAGGTTTCTCAGTGTTAACAGCTGCCATCTCCAGTATCCTTATTGAAATCTCAAAGTTGCCTACAGCCCACACAAGCCTCTTTGCATCAGCTTTTGCAGCAAGATTAACTATGCAGCTGCAAACACTGAAAATCATGCAATGTCCTACAAGAAATAACCCCACAGTTCTCTGAAGGGTAAAGTTTTATCAGCACTGTGGATCTAGGCTCTGACAGATCACCCAGCAGTCCCCAGTTAACCTGGGTCAATCCCATACACACGAGTGCATTTCTGTCAAACTAGTCTAAGCACACAACACAGAATTTATGCAACTTTATGCTGTTATGTCTACTTGTGGTAGACAGTTTATAGCTGATTTGCCAGGACAGTACTGTGGTGTAGGAACTGGTCTATTCCCACACCTTGCCGTGAAAAAACTGACTGGTCTAAATTTTCTAAATGTGTTTAACTTGGTGGAGTGCTAGATCCATGCTTCATGTCATATGGCTGTGGCATTTTTGATCAATACTGGGAACCACAGAGTCAGATTTATTTTATAATCAAACTGCAGCCTAAATCTTGAAACTTTGTGGCCCAGGCTGCAGACCTCAACCACATGTGGGAAATCTGTACTTGCACCTCAGCTGGCAGAATGTTCAGAGCACAGTGGGGACTTTTCTAACCTACTGTGTCTTCAAGGAGTCTGGTGTGGGCTTAAATTACACATAGGTTGTTGTCTCATTTGCCCTCAGGGTCTTTAAAACTGAGATGAACCTCAAAAGCCAATGTTCCAATTCTTTTAAGGAAAACCTCTGGCAAAGTGAAGTATCAAAGCCTGGGACTAATTTAGGCAGATTGCTATGGTCACTGCAAAGGATACTGGTATCAGGAAGGGTGTAACTGAGGTGCTACTGTGCAGACCTTCTAAGGCAGGCCTGTGCTGAGGGAAAGAGTTGCAGTTGGAAACAAGAACACAGTGGCTGGAAGTCCAAGGCCTATGAGAAAAAAAGCAACTAGCACTAGAGGAGCAAAGCTGCATCCCGCTGGCAGTGGAACAGAAGATCTCTTGGGAGAACAAAAGAGAGCTTAGGGTTAGTGAGGAGCCTGAAGGCCCTGCTAGGTGGTGTGATGGAAAGGGTGCCACAGAGGAGGGACTGGGAGCAATGTGGTGGCCGTGCTGTGTGAGTCAGATCTGCACTACACTGATCTGTCCAGGCTGGAGGTGGGGTGTTATCGATGTCAGTGAAGGACAGCAAGGAGAAATTAATGCAACCAAGATTGGAGATGAGAGTTTGGGATCAGGTTTTTCCTGTGTAGGTTCTCCAAATCTAAAGCTAGTGTAAGATTTATTAGGAGTTACTGAAGCTGTGGTGACTTCTACTGAATGTAGTTTGGGACTCCTTTGGGAGGAAGAAGTGGAAAGATTTGGGTTCCACATTTCCTAAGTGCTTTCAAGATCCTCTGATGCTCTCCAGATACAGAGATCTCACCCAGGACTTTAAAATTTACAAGCATGCACACAATAGCCAAATGTGCTTTGTAATCTCTTCCCAGGCAGCAGATAAAGTGGGTTTTGCATAGATTGGTACTTTATTCCAGTTGATAATTATTTTGAATGGAATACTCCCCATGAAGCATGTCTGGAACTGCATCAAACCCTATGGGCTGTGGGAGGCACATCCATCAGCTGCACTCTGGGGTGTATTCTGGAAAAGCTCACAGCTGGATAGGAGGATCCATTTTCCTATATACTTAAATGAGAAAATAGCATGAGCTTTTCTTCAGTCTCTTCTTGCCAACATCTGGCCACGACTTAAAATGAATGTGCACAGTTGCTATGAACTGTATCTGGGCATGCTTCCTTTGCCTATGGAAAAATGTGGGAATCTAATCATCCAGTACAAAAAGAAGGTGTTCCAGCTAATATGTGCCTCAAAGACTCTGAGAACATGGATTTGGAACATTTTTGAGGAGATGGATCAAAACTATTTTATTTGATATTCACCTACAGTTTTCTGTTGCCTGACTCCATCATATTTGCATATAGCCAACAGGTTCTGTATTAGGAAAAGAAAATCCAGGCTGAGCTGCAGGCAGCAGAGGTGTTGAACTGGCAGCTCTCACCCACCTGAGTCTGCTCTCTCCCCAGCCTGTCCCAAGAGGAGCATGGTGCTGCTGTGCTGATGCTTTGAGGGTGGGAGGCTCAGATAAGACATAAAACAGAAGCTATGGCCATCTGTGGCCATTAAAATTCCATGACACCTTTTGGTACTGAAGCAGTTGGTGCTAAAAGTAGCCCACTTGCAATACAAGGCAGACAAGTCTCGTGCAGCCTGGTGAGAACGTGCCTCATGAGATTTGACCGATGTTTTTCTGCCTGCAGTGGAGAATGGGGCAGACCCTTACACTCCCTGCCCAAAAGTCACTAATCCCAGAGCTGGGAGCAGAGTTGCTGCATCCCTGTGACCAGAAACCAAGCTGAAAAGGAAAGAGCTATGTATGGATTGTACAGCACGCTAATAAGAGAGCTCTATTGTTCCTGCGACTGGATTTACACACAGTGCTGCTGGATGTGGCACATAAATGGACAAGTCTATTTACAGGAAGTAGAACCACAGAACAGTTTGGGTTGGAAGGGATTTTTAAAGGCCATATAGTGCAAATCCCCCCCCAAATTTTTTAAGTTTTTGGGAACCTGAGGATCCTTGCAGCAAACCACACAGTGCGATGTAGCCTGACACTCCAAGGTTGTAATGTGAGATAAGAAGGCTCTCAAGCTCTTGTAGGTTGAATCACATCTCTGTAACTGTTAGAAAACTAAACTTGGGGTGAAATAAAATGGAAGTCTAATCCACCACATAGAGGGGTAGAAAGCTGTGGTGATGGTGGGAACCTTCACTGACTGACAGTTTACAGATTCTGTCCTCAGCACTTGCTCTCATCCCTGAGTCTCCCTGCTGTGCAGTGACCCAGGGCAGGAACCAATCCAGCTGAAAAATAAACATTTTTTTCCTAGAGTTGTTTTTTATCTGGATGAGTTCTCTGGTCTCATTCACCATGTGCTACACAGACAGCATGCTGGCATAGCTGGTGGTGTAGGGTATGGGCAAGGAAGCAACAGGGAGTGGAAGGGGAGCAGGATTGCTTAAAATTATGTAAGTAGCCCTGATTCCAAAAACACAACCACAGCCTGCCTCGAGTGCTCTCCTGTGTGCCAGGCCTGACCTACAGTTTGCACAGAAGGAGTAAGGGGAAGAAATGCCTCTCTCAAAAACCCTTCAGAAATTCTTAGAGTAATCGGTGCAAATCTTCAGAGTAATCCGTGCAAATCATCCCAAAATGCTGCTACTGGGTTTTTGCAGTTGATGCATAAGGATGCTGGAGCCTTAGGAAACTTACTGTGTGGCATCCTGACACTGAAAAACAACAGCAGCACTTTATGTCTTGGTTCCTTTCTGTCTGTAATAGCTCTCCTGCAGAATCCTTTCTTTGTCCTTTGTGAGGAAAAAAAATCTGGTATTTCCCTTTGCTCCTTCCCTGGCACATCCTGTGTCCCTGGGAGCTTGCTCAACATTCCTGGTATCGCCCTCTGTTAGGAAGGTGTTGTGTCTACACCCCAGGGGAAAAGCTGCTTTGTCTGGCATCGTAGCTGGAATCCCCACGGCACCATCCCACTTCAGCCTCTGCCCAGGGCTGTGAGCCCTTTCTGGCTGCTGTATTTCATCTCTCTGCTGCTGCTTCCCAGGCAACATGTGATCCTCTGCAGTATGCTCTGGCTTCTACAGGGAATGGGTTAACACTATAAAATAGTCTTTTTATGGAACCTCTTGGCAATGCAGAAAACTTTCCCATTGCCAGGGTGTTCTTTTTATTCAACAATTTGCTCCCAGAAAGCAGCCCATTTAAACAGGTTTTCTCTATTAAGGGGCTTGAGCTGCATTTGGGGTTTTTTTGACCTTATTCAGTGTGCTGTAAACTGCAAAATAGTGTCCTACAATAGATTTGTCTGAGGGAACTGAAGTGTGTACTCCTGTGATTCTGCCTACTGTGGGAGCTCCTTGACAGCCAGATGTCACATCCAAAGAGTAATTTGTGTTTACAAACACATGGCCATACATACTCAACATTTTCAGCAGCCACCAAACTGAAATTCAAATCCTGCAATTTTGCTTCTCTACCCACCTGCCCTGCACACAAACAATGCAGGAAAAAAACTTTCCAGAATTTGGATGGGATCATCTCTTTTCTTTAGATGAGGAAAACACACATTGCTGTCTGCAGAGGGCTGAATTTAACTTCCCAGCTGGGGCCTCTCATCTGTAAATTTTTGCAGACAGAAAAACACCAACTGCTAGCAAGATAATCCAATTTCCCTTCTTTCCCACTCAGAGGAAGACTGCCTACTCCCCCACGCCATGTGGGTTTCAGTCTGGCAGAACTTCTCCCAACCACTATACCCCGGGCAAGATCCATATCAAAGCTTCAGCCCCCCAGGGACCATTAGAAGGCATTTATTTCTGCATATTCCAGTCAAGGATGCAGGGGCAGGGGTGGAGGAGGCAGATAACTTTATTCACAATGCAAATAGGCTGCCCTTACTTTCAACCTTTGCTTCAAACCTGGGGATATTAAAAAAACATGAGCTCTTCTAAAATAATAAATACACAAATTCTGCTAGATGTTATATTGCTGGTGCCTCCAGAAAAGAGCCCTGGCACCATTTGATGGGAAAAGCCAGTGAAATCTGTTAACTCTGCTCTTGCCCTCACTCCCCAAATTGCTGGTAAAAGTTCAGTCAAGTGGGCTGAACCCATATTAGAGCACTTAGCTCATTTAAGCAAAATCGTTAGTAGGTAGTTTTGCACAACAGGACTAAGATGCTTTGAGGACTGAGGGGAAAGTCAACCCAATTCTCTCTGCAAATTTGAAGCACTAGTCTGTGATTTACTAATAGGGAGCAGTGAGTTATTAAGCTCATCACAACGCAGCATCCTGCTCCTCTAGTCCAGAGGGAGCCAGCTATTTAATAAATCAGAACCCAGTGCTAAGCTACAGGGATAAAAGGATCTACATTAATATGAAAATATTAATATCTGGAAGAGCAGATTATAATCTAAATGGGTTAGAATGAGATAGCACCATTGTTTAGAAGAAACAGCTTGTTCCTAATCTCATTAGAGCTGTAATCATACTAGGAGTGGAAGATACCTTCAGACCCTTGAAAGCAGTTTGGAGGCCTGGTAAATGTGGTGATCATGCTGGGTGGGTTCAAAAAGCTGCCCAAGGCTGCCTTTCAGTATCAGCTGGATGGTCTGTCTGAAGGAGAATGTTCAGCTGAAGGGGATGATATGGCTTTTCCTTCTGAAATACTTCTGCAGCTTGGCAGAAGTTCTGCACCCCTTGCAAAAGTGAGCATTGCCCAGAGACACTCACAACTGGGAAGGTTTCTCTGCTCCACTTCCCTCCAAAACTTTATCTGGAGCCACAGGGCAGGTGGGCGGAAATCTTTAAGATGAGGCTGTGTTCTCTCTCCCTCCCTTGTACAAACCGAAGGGAACTTGGCATAGCAGTGCCTGCTATGAAAGGGTAGAAAAGGATGGGGTAAAATTCAGGGGCTGCTTCCCCCCAGGCCACGGCCCCAGGGCAGCCCCTTCAGGGTCATCTTCTCTGCAGTTGCCTCAGGCAAAAGGTGAAATGGTCCAGATTTAATTACCAGAGAAAATTCTGCAAAGAAAATGCAACAACCATTACTGAAGAGAAGGATGAAGCCAAATGAGACTGCATTGCTGAGAGCTGTTATTTTCCTCTTGCACCTGTGGCACTTCCAGCCTTAGTCAGTGAAATAAATTTTCTAGCACATCCTTCAGGGAAGTGCCCAGTCAGGCCAGCAATCCTGGCTTATGCTTGCTTCATTACAGACCCCTGTCAGGAGACATTGCAAACAGACAAACTATGGCCCAGCTGCCCAGCCAAGGCTGGCAAGTAGAGCTTAATCCGCTCAAGATATGGAAGAAGGACCTTCCATAACACATGGTTTTGATTTTCACAAATATTGAGACTATTCTTTGCATTAATGATAAAGTGGATTAAACATGCCCAATTTTCCTAGATAATGCCCCTCTGGAGTTTCACTGGAACCAAAGTGGATCTGGCATTTAAACTAAAGAAATCCCTGTTTAGCGTGTGGGAGTCTCTGGAGAGGCCTCAGATCTGCATTGCAGCCGTGAAATACAGCATCTCCTCTGTTGCTTATCAGAGATCTATGTTTCTCCTGGGAAAATTTTGCCCAAAGGATTCAGCCCTTGCCAAATTTTCTACTGGAATTTGTTTGTTTATTTTAAATTTCTTTTTAAACATCTGAAACCAACAAACTTAAAATATGCTCTAAATCTATCAACTTGAGTTAATCTCTTAAAATAAAATTATAAAAAAATTAATTCCTCCAGGCTGCCAACTTCTATTTCTAAGACTTAGTCTAAAATAGAAATTCTAAACCCAGGAAATATGAGGTTTAATTGGAAAGAATCACAGTTTTCTTTTCTCCTGTGCTACTACACCTGCTCTTGGCATCTGATTCTCCTGAATTTTAAAATGGTTCATCTCAAACAGGCATGTGTGTGTATAATGCTGTTCTTTTGACTGCTGTGCCTGCTTTGCAGCCATAAGGAAATACAGGTACCCAAGGAACAAGTCACTCAGGGACAGCTCTGCCTCATCTCCTCCCCTCTCAGTCCTCCCAGAGAGCTTTCCCCTTTTCTATGCTCTCTTCCTTCTTCCTGTCTATACTCATTTGTCATGCAAAAAATATCAGGGCAGGAGTGGAGCCAGATATTTTAGATCCAGTACAACATCTAATGTTTGCCATGGTTTCTACCATGCTGAAAGGCAGAATTTTGCCATGATGCTATGTGGCCCCTGGAGATGACGTTTGGCTATGAATGCAGCTACGTCTCCCACAGCTTCAGGGGTGTTCCAAGCAAGTGGGTGGGCTGGGGTCTATAAATAGTGCATACTAATCCATACTTCAGTTTATAGGGAGGGATGGTAGAAAACACACAACTAGAATCTATTCAGAGAATTTATTAGTATTAAATCCTCAGGAGGTATCTCTGCTTACTTCCCAAACATCAGTTGGAAATACCATTCTGATAACCAATGTTCTTAGCATTGTGGCAGTACAGATGTTACAGGTGGGGATGATGATACAGTCCTTTTTGGTCTTTGTGCAGGGTTGTTCTCCCCAGTACAAAGGTGTAGGACCACAGTTCTTTTCTCACAGCTGCACCATACACAGACATCTGCAACACATGACGCACTTGGGCATCAGCAATCATAACCAAGCCCCCCAAAGCGAAACTTCAAGGAAAGGTACTCCCAAGGACCCACAGTCCTCTGGGTAAGATGCAGTTTGAACTCCAGTGATGCTAGATGGAAATCTTCCAGTGTATCTCAGCATTAAATATGTTTGTCCTGGAAATAGCTTCAACTGCATATTTTGAATGAATTCTGTTTGCTCTGGAGAGAGCTAATGGTCAACTACCTGTAGGTATTTTTCCCATGTCATCATCTGGAATCCTGCTGACTGGTAACATACAGAGCTGTCTGATGGAATGGAGAATCCCAAGTTTCTGCCTTTTTCTGGTCCTATCCAGGGCAAATGGTATTCACTGAGGAGGACAGTGTGGGAGAATAACCTTCTAATAAAAAGTGAATTCTGATGTTTGTATCTGTATCCAAGCTGTTGCAATGTATACAATGACTTGTATTTTAAGAGTCTTGCTACCCTGTTTCACTACCCTGGAAAAGATTTTGGAATATTAAATAGAGAACAATCCCACTATCAGCAAATAATCCTCTATGAGATAAATACGGCAAAAGAGTCATACTTGTCTTAGCCAGTATTGATATAATCTCAATTCCATATGTTATTGCATTTGAAGAACTATTCTGGAACTAGTCAGAGAACATACATGTGATGGGGTAGAGGAGTAGAATATAATTTATCTTTAAAAGGTCAGGCTGTGTATCAGTACACATTGCTAAAAAATATATTTCATCGTATGACCAGCTGGTTGAATGCTTTACTATGATACAGCAGCATCGTGGTACTGTACATTTTGAAGGCAATGCTAAATTCAGATCCTGGCTCCAGCTGAAAGGCTCAGGATGCCAGGACTCGCTGTTTGGGGCACTCGCTGAAGAGGAAAGCAAAGTTCAGGGTTGGATCCAGACCGAGAGCCCCACAGCCCCTATTTTCCTGCTGCCAGGACCACTAGTTTTGCTTTACTTGTTTGACTAGGAATGAATGGGACTGGCTTGGTTTTCTTCCAGACCGGTTTTACTTTGCCTCATTATAAACTTCACCATGTACTGTCCTTTCCCCTGCCTTATCTCTCCTCTCCTTCAAGGGCAATGCTGGAATGTAAGAGGGGTGCTTTTGCTGGGAGCTGTTCTGAGCTGAGAGGACAGGCAAAAGTGACCCTTTATCCTGCTTGGTGTTTCAAACAGCTTCCGCCTGCGGGGAGGGGATGTATTGAGAATGTGTGAGAGAAAACACTGAAAAGGGAAAAAAGGCACAAAAAGGGAGGAGAAAAAAAGTACAGCAAGGAAGCTAGAGACAAACTTCAAGTTGTGGATTATTTCTCACCCAGGCTCTAATTAGGAAGCCTCTTATGGGACTGTGAAGCTGTCAGGCTGCCAAATGTCAGCGTGTTTATCGGAGATCAGGCGAGTCTCCTGTCTGCAGCAGTGAGTTCGGTGCCATGATCCTCCAGGGTCCTTCCCGCGTGTGTGACTCACTCGGCACTGGCACCTCCGGGGGCTTCGAGGCGCAGTGGAGGGGTCCTTCTTCTCCCTTGAAAACCCAAAAATAAGCCCTTTCCTGGGATTTGGCCTCTTCATGCTGGTTCTGCATGGAGAGGGTTAAGCATTCAGTGCAGAGCAGCTTCAGCGTATGTGACTCAGATTCCCAGGGAAATCCCCAGCTTATCTGATGGAGCCTGTTAGTCTGCTAATTGAATAAGCTCCTATTAAAAGTGCAATGTTTTTTAATGACTACTAACAACGAGCCAGATTCTGATCTGATCTTTTCGCTTGGGATGGTTTCTGCTGCTGGTCGGGCCCAGCCCCTGATTACAGCCGGGCAGAGCCGCCCCAGCCCAGCGGCCTCAGCAGAGCTGCAGCCCGGCACTGAAGCCAGCGCACCGGCTCCAGGGCTTCTGGGGTGCGGGTGAGCTACCGGCCGGTGCAACAGGCAGGAAGCTTTGATTTGGGATCTTTAGGAAGAGGCAGAATGCTGCAGTGCAGCCAGGAAAGGAAAGCATTTGTTGGGAGGCTACCAAGGATTTCATGTAACATAATTGCTGCGAATATTTTTTAATGATTCGAGCCTTGCTCTGAGTAATTAACTTTCCCGGTGTTGAAATCAGGTTGATTTGTTGATTCTGCCCATAAGATGTTGTCTGTGTCTGCCTAGGAAAAATGTTGAGTATGGCTCTGCATAGGCACATTCCAACCCTAATTTTAATTAGAATTCTGTATATAATATCTGTATCTCCTTTTTCTCAACAGGAATTGACTCTGAGAAGGTATTTGCCTAACAGGAAAATTTAAAAATATGTGATCAGCATTTAATGTTAACTTAGTTGGGTTCCAGGGTACTTCCGAAAGAGACCATAACACCTCTGATTTCAGCTCTGCTCAGGGTGGGGTTGAGCTCTTTTGCATGACCCTGTGACCACGTTTGCCTTCCTTTTCTTACCTGAAATTCCCAGTGGGTTACCTAAATGTATGTGACACCAGAACCATGTAAAGTTTTCCAATAAGAAGACTATTTTTTGTTTCTTCTTGCAAGCCAGGAATGAGATCTGACCATCTTCACCCCCACACATCTCCACACCTACTCAGTTCCTTTGTGTCCTGTTTGCTTTTCTCCTAGCAAAGTTTCCATTAAAATGCAGGAGCTTCTTTTAGGAGGTCCCACACATTCACACTGGCACTGAGCTGCTACTTTAAAAGTTTCATAGCAACCCGTAAGTTGTGGTTTTTTTCCACACAATAACAATAACGAAGTGTCAAAAATCTCAAGCTGCTGTTATCAGAGGCAGTCTAAACCCCATTTCTCAGCCTGTTTTCTATTCCCCACTCCCGAGTTGTCAGATGCTGTGACATGGCTCCATCACACCACGACTAGCAGTCCCAACAAACAGAAAATGATTTCCAACTGGCAAACACGCTGTTTACTTTCCAGAAAAATTGCACTTTCCCATCTGACAGCTGATCAAGGGATCTCCTGCTGCTGTCAGCATGAACAAGTGTTTAAACACAGGGATGGAAGTTTAAACATTTTCTCATTATCACAGAATAAAAAAAATTAAAAAATAATAAAAAATAAAGGCATTGAGTCTCTCCGACCACCTGCTGTGCCAGTAATGAAGCGATGTCACATGACCAGCCGGCGAGGACTTTTATCTCTGCCCCAATATCATTACTGAAGTGACACCTGTCACATGACCCGCATCAGAGCTTTCATCTGGGCTCCCCAAATGCAGTTCTGGCTTGTGAGGGGGATTTTCTGGCATTTCCCTCCCCCACACACATTTTAAAGAGCATTGCCCACTTGCACCATTACAGACAGGGGTTTGCTAGTTTTAAAGCCCTCGGATCTTTTCTTGGGCATATATAATTTGGCCAACAAACTTGCTCCAGGCTGAAACAAAACAGAATCCTGGCCTGGGAAAGAAGTTATTTCATTTACTTCCAGATGTTTTTAAAGCAAATATTTAAGTCTGATGTTAAATTCTCTTAACATAAAGAAGGATGTTAAAGGATTTCTCAAAAACCTCAGATTTGTTTTTGGTTTTTTATTAGGTGATGAGAAGAAACAGTTTGATGACCCTTAAGCACAATGATCTCCATTTACATGCACTTTATAAACTCTCACCTGCTTTACCAAAGCATCCTGCCCTTGCTAAAAGAAAGTATTTTCTGGGGAAAAAAAAAAAGGAAAGGTCAGTCCTGCACCTCTCTGCCATGTCTGGGACATTTTGTGAGGTGTTCAACAGCCAACATTTGGATTTGAGGTGGGCCCCCATAAATGACAGCAGTACTGAACACTTACTTGCCAGAACCCACTCAGTTATTATCTCAAAACATCAGACATTCAAATGTGACAGGGGATGATCACCCCACAGGAACTAGATGTGAGCAGGCTGGAGATAAGAGAATATGAACTTTATGGATTTTTCCACCTCCTCCTTTCCTACTCCCCACTCATCCATGAATGAAGTCTGGTACTTTTCTCCCTGCATAATCTGATTCAGCTCAGTAAAACAATGAAAAACTAACTTAGCAAAAGAGTTCATGGTCTTCCATCTGTTTAGTGAATTAAATCAGCTCTTCAAGAGCTTACAAAGGTGCCAGAGAGAAAAACTGTAAAGCTTGAAAAGGAGGGAAATGGGGGAAGCAGAACTGCTTTTTTGGGTGGCACTAACTTGGTGCATGGATTCAGACATGTTTCTTGTTACCTACTCTTTCTGACTCAGTACAACACTACATCCATTTTCCCTGAAGGCTGTTGCTCCTGAGATTGTGCAGGCCAGGGGATGGAAAATCTACTGAGATAGTACTCCTGATGTAAATAGTATTCCCATTAATTGAGGAAAGGAATGGTTTGGAGTCAGTTTCTCTCTGATCTGGCATGTTTTAGGCATTGGGCCTACAATGTTGAGTTAATGAACAGAAGACTGCTGGGTTGCAGCATATCCAGGTCTTCCTGGCTTTCTGTCCCTCTAGATACAGAATTATAAGGTATCATTTGACTCTTTGGCAATTTAGCATATGGCTAAATTTAGCAATGGCATGGCCATTATAGGGTGGCAGCTATGTAAAACAGCAAAGCCATTCTGTCCCACTGCTCCAGGGCAGAAGAAATTTACAATTGATGCTCTGGATAGACCATGAGGAAAAGTGACTCAGTTCTCATCATTCCCCTCATCTCAGATCCCTCCCTGCCCATGCATAACAAATCCTTTCATTTAACATATCTTGAATTTAGGAGCAGACATTCAGCCCCAACCATCCCACTGCAGGCCCTGGAGATCCTGCTTCTTCACTGCTCTTAGTCCAGATATCTCCACGAATGCAAAACACCCCCTATCCCAACCTGGGCATCATGTACATCTGCTCTGTTCAGTATTGCAAAGGGAGGTCAGGTCATTGAAAGTGGCTGATGCTTGGGAGGTCCAGGTCCATGCAATCTAGAGGTAGAAAGACTTGGGACATAGCTTGCCTTTTCATCAAGGCAGAGAATTTTAAAGAACATAATCTAAGGAAAATCTTGTCCTCTTAAGTGAGCAGTGCCTGCAGATAGTCTATGTCCCCCTTAATGTAGCTAATCTATACATTCCTGAAATTATGTCTGTAGCAAGGGCAAAGGGGAACATAAACAGTTGTACTGCTTCCTGCCGAGATCTGCAGCGTGTGTTTGGTAAACGGTGGAGTGGAGTGGGGCTGGAGATGCAGCTCTCTTACACTCAAAGCTCACCTTTCAGCTGTTTCTGTGGCTGCCACCCATAGCTCCTTGACTGGTTTTGTTCCAGTGCCTCAATGCTCTGCATAATTCTTCCTCAGAGAAGTTCTCCCAGTCATGCCAGTGATACTACTCAGATGAATAAAAATATTCAAGAAGGTTTGTATGTCTACACCTCAGTGATTTATCTTTGTCTTCCTTTTCTTCCCAGATGTGCTGTGAGGTTACACCAAGGCTACTGGTTTCTATGTCCCAGAGCTAAGAAAAAATATCTGCAATAACTGAAACCAAGCAGACTAGTACTTGAACACAGTCAATTACTTGCTTTCCCAATTCTTCCAGGAAGAATTCTATGAGATATTTCACAGTAATTGCAGTTGGAAAAGAGGTCTCTGATTTCCCCATGTATCCCCATCAGCACTCACCTCAGATTAGCTTTCCTTCTTATGGTCTGTCAGCAGCCTTGAGATCAAGGAGATTAAAACACTGTGGAAACTCATTAATGAGCCAGGACTCTCTGCAACAGCTGGACCAAAAACGGACTGCATTTGGCTGCATCTTAATTCTCTGCCATCTCCCCTCTGCTCATCAACACCTGCACACATTTGGGATGCTGTATAAGACCCCTGAATTCAGCTCTAAGCAACCAGTCTGCAATGCACATGTCTAATGCTCTGCTGGTGTGGAACCAGTATGCTGGTAATCCTGTTAGTAATGGCAGAAGCTCCCTCTAGGAAATTATCACAAATAGTCTTAAACAATTCCTTTTGTTGACAACTCTATCCAAGAAACCATCTTCCCTGGAGACTTCACTCAACTTTTGACTAATCCCCTCCTTCCCTCAGGAGCTCTTTTGTTGAAGGAGATTGTAGGCATACCCTAGGAATGACAGGTCTCTGTAAGCCTTGGATGAGCCTCTACATTCTTTCAATTGTCAGTCCCCATCTGTCTTGTTTGTATATCGATCTTCTGGTCCAGGGAGCTTTCTATTAAGTGACACATGGCTGAGTATATTCTGCAAGTCCAGTGTCCAGACTGTGCTGTTACCTCTTCGTTGCCAAGTAAATCCTTCTGACATTGCTTTCTGAAAAACAAAAGGCAGGACATCTGCACAATTTCATTCCCTTCTACTTTTGAAAAACACACACCCTGCCCCTCAAACTGTGTCCTTGTTTTATAATCTCAAAGACTTTTCTTAATTTTGTCAATATAAGGAGTTATTTCAAAGGTCATTGGTAAGGGAGGCTACAATCTGCCCCTGTTGCAGAGGAAATTCTATTTCTAGAGGAAATATTCTGCAGGACTAATGCCTTCAGTTATTCTGCTTGTTAAAAGTTGGTTTAAAACAGGCTCTTCTCTTCCTGTAGATTCAACTACACTTAGCTGGTACAGTATCACATACATGTAGGAAGTGCAGCATTAGATATCTGAATATTTATTTTGAGAGGCAGAATGAGAATAGTAGCAGATTCCAATGACCCATATGTTCCTCCTCAGCAGGTAGAGGGAAAGTGGTGGGTGGAATAGGGCAGAAAATGGGTGGAGTGTTGGCATGGAGTATCTATCACCCTGGGATAGACAACTGACAGTATCTCATCTTTTCCTGAAACCAGAAGGAGAACAAGGAGGAGTCTGTGATGATGTTTTGTTCCTTGCTGTGTTGCTCAGGGCCCATGGATTCAAGATGGAGCCTGGTATGTTTAGTTTTTTGGTTTTGTCTACTTTTGTAACTCAACTCAGGTTGGCAAAGGAAGGAAGGCTGGCCAGTTTCATTATGTTCCCAGGAAATTCCATTCTCTCACATGCCAGTGTGAGGCTGTTGTGCTTTAGATGCCTATCTACCTCTCATTAGATTTGAAAAAGCATACAGAACCCCCTGCTTTCTATTGGTAGCCAATTAAAACGACAAAAAAAATTACTGCTTCATTTAGAATCTTGCTTGCATATCTGAATCCAGATGCCTTTTTTAAAAAGAGAATTAATAATGTAAACACCATCACATATAAAATGTTTTCCTGCAATGAACTGCAGAAGAAAACTTGAGTTGACATTTAAGCTTGTTTAGCATGCTTTGTAAGCTGCTAAAAAAAAAAGAGACACAATCATTTTGAGGACAGGTTAATATATAAAAAATAATTTTAAGAGTTTCTCCTACTTGCAAGTTTTCACTATTTTAAATTATATATTTGTGAAATGCTCTCTAAATCATTTAAAAGGGGCCAAATCCAAGTTCATTGAACACTGATGCATGAGTGCCCTCCTCAAGTGAGTTGTCCCAGAAGCCTCAGTGGAACTGACAGCCAGCTTTTCTGGCAGGATTAGTTCCTCTGATCACAGAGAGGGAACAGCCATCACGTCTGCACTCAGCTGAGCAGGTGAGCAGGGAAGGCATTCAGGCTGCTTCCGAAACCCAATCTGGTCACAGCACTGGCAATGTCAGGTATTTGTTAAAAGGATTCCAGGCTGGCCTCTCTGTCTGCTGTTGTCCACGTGGTGAGGGCAGAAGGGGTAGAGAGGCTGTGAGACCAGGCTCTGAGTGCTGGGACCTGATCCTATAGCAGGTACATGCATTTGAAAGCCAGATGGGTAGCTGAGGTGTGTTCTGCTATCCTAAGGTTGCCTCTTGGCAGACAATAAGACAGTCGAACTAATTTGGCCTCAAAATCAGTTTCCAGGTCTGGCCTGCAAGCACAGACACAGTGGTGAAACTGACAGGACACATGCTGCTAACAATGCACAAAGTAAACAAAGAGACAGGATATAATAAAAGGATATTTTCTGGTAATTTCTTTCAAGAACAGTGACTTTAAGCGAACTTTTGGACTTCTGTAACTAACAAAAAGATGAAAAATATTGATGCTGAAGCATAATTTTGAAACCTGACATTAAAATATTGATTAATTAAAACAAAAGAAATTACAGGATAAGGAGATTTTGCATAGCTCTATTCAGGTTCCAATGTGTGTGAAATCAAAACAAGTAAGCTATGAAATGTGAACTCAGTAGGCAAGGACAAAGGAGAACAAAGCAATTTGGTCAGTTTAAGCAATGGGGAAATGAAGCAATACTTTGACTGGGGAGGCACTGGAGGAAAGGGCACTGGTCTGAGACTTGGCAATATCACAAAACAAATCCAAACCTCCCATGATACCACTGAACATTGTTCATTGGGGACATTGGCTTGCTGATCTCTTCTCTCTGATTGTGAGGTTCCCCACTTTGTTCTCACCCTGGAATGTGATCATCCAGCCCTGAGAATCAAATCTATTTTCCCACCTTCAATACACAAAGGAATTCATGTCCTAAGGGTGATGGCAGCAGCTTTGACAATGGCAACTACATGCTTACCCAAGAATTATTCAATCATCCATGGTTTCTACCAAAACTTGCTTGAACCTCCTGAGACATGGCCTTTTCGGTAAGAAGCAAACAGGTCACAGATTTCAGGTTGCAGTCTCACCCCTGGAACTGTGAGCACTGATTGTCCTGTGGAAAAATCAGGTTAAAGAGAAAGCTGCAAAAGGGTCCTTTTCCTTCATTGTGCTACTTTCTTAATGCTCTCCTGTGACATTAGCTGCAATATAAACTAATTCAAGATCCTCTTTCTCACAGCTGCATTCTTTCTGATTGTTTTCGGAAAATTATTTCTTTAATCTAGACACTCTTCTCTAGAAATCTCATCTGCAGTTTCTTTTCTTTTTTCTTTTTCTTCTTCTTGGAGCAACCAGCAAAATACTATTTGGTAGAATAGTGGTAGGAATGCAACCCACTAATCAAAAGGATTCAAATGGATCTGTGCACTGCCAAGCTCTCTCCTTCCCACCCAGCAGAGGGGAAAAAAAGAAAAAGAAAAAAGAGATAGAGCGAAGGCACAGAGCTTCTCTCCTTCAGCAATCTCACAAATGCAAAACCTTCCACTCCAGTGACTCCTCATTAACTTACCAAATCTGACAGTCTAATTATCGTAGCTGCTTCACGCTTAGAATAAATAAATACTAAAGTGGGTGTTTAAAGAAATTGAGCAGTGAAATTCAGTCATCTAGACAGTCAATAGAGAGTTTATTTTAAATTTTTATATTCTTATGTATTTGTATCATTTTAGGAAAGATAATGAGATAGTTGTCTTTCAGGCTAATTGAGTTCCTATGCTCATGGTTGCTTGCTGTCACAATCTCAAACTTAGCTTTAACTTTTGTGCCTTAGAAATCCGATCACTACCTCCCCATTTACTCTTTCTGCTGATAACTGGGTGAAGTCAGAAGTGCACCTGAGGATGGGAAATGACTGTGTGAGGCTTCCAGTCTGCATGTCTTTTCACAGCAAACAAGACAACTAAATCTTTTCAGATTTGCATTTAAGAGTGTTAAAGGGAAAATGGAAGTTAAAGAAACCTCAGCTATAACTTGCAATTAGACAAAACACAGAAAAACATCTGCTAACCTCTAATGCAATAGTGTCTGCCTCCACAAACGGTATTAACAGCACTCCCCCCAAGAGTGGTTTGTCTCCCTGAACAATAAGACCTTTATAGAGATTCTCTGGCCTGAGATCAATAGGAGTCAGAGCATTTGATCCATGTCTGTAGGACTTTGTTTCCACAAGTCATGTGGGCCAAACTTTGCGCCAGTTGCTTTTGCAAGAGCAGGAGCTGGGGAGTGAGCAAAGGAAATTTTCCTTCTTTTCCCATCTTCCCCTTTGCCCCATGCTCCTAAACAGTGCCCAGCACAATGCATGCCCCAGGACAGCATGTGGGAAGAGCTTCAACAGGGCAACATGTCCAGAGCCCTGTGCACTTGGCAAGCATCTGCTGTGATGTTGCAACAGCTCTTTCCTAGGGTGGTGGCTTAATGACACAATACAAAACTTTAATGTCCTGTCAGAATGAAGGCAAGCAGATCTTCCACCACTGTGGGGATCACACCAGGTGAAGTGAGGGGTGGTGTTCCTGAGTTAAGTGAAGATTTGGCTTATGACCTCACAGATAAGAATGCTTCTGGCTTAGGAGGGGCAGCTGACTTCCTGCTCATCACCAGCTTTGGTTTATTCCTATATTAAGACACATTATAAACCAGATCCATACACCCGGTAGGAACTTTCTAGGTGTCTGATCTGACTTACAGGGAAGAATATATATTTCCTGTGTACAGAGGTCACAAAGCAGAGTGGTAAAAAAAATTCAAGTGACTGTATGAACCTTTTAGCTATGTAGGAGAACCTAGGGAAACCAGCCAACCCAAACAAGGGATCATGACAGCCAGCTCTTCTTTATATGTCCCCTGTGATAACATTTACCAGTGCTGGCTAATCCCAACAGTAATGGGGTTTTTGGTAGCCAATGGCTTGCAGCCTTAACCTCCTCATTGCCCACATTTGCTTACTTGCTTTGTCTTAGTTTGGATGCAACAGACATTAAAATGACTGTCAACATCAAGCCTCCCTCCTCCTCCTTGTCTCTGAAAGGCTGAATAGTGGGCTGTTTCAGGAGAAATGGTACAGTGTCTTCATCACCTGGTGCACTGGTTTTGTGTTGCTGGGGGAGGAAACAATTAGAGACCAATTGTACCCAAAAAGAGCAAGTACCTCCTAGTCAAAGCCAGGATCCTATCCATGCAACACACAATCCTCCTCATGGAGCATGTACTGGAATTTACTAACTGCTGTGCCCAGGGTATGGCCAGGGTTGAACATCTCCTACACTGAGAGAAAGGTCTCTACTGAGACTGGGCATTGGTCTGGTGGGGAAGGGATCTGAGCTGCCAGCTCAGGCCTCCCTGGCCCCTGTGCCTGTGTGGTTTGGCCAGAGCTCTTGCAGTGTGTTTTCTTGGGACTTCACTGTTGATAACCCCAAGTCCCACTGCTTACCTTCTCTGCTTTCAAGCCTGCTCTAAAGCATCAGAGAGCAAAAGAGAGGGAAAATAAACCAAATCTATAACTAAGAATAATAAGCTGCAATTGTTACTGTGTCTGACCTGCCTGACAACAGAGTGAGATACCTCCTCAGAAGGCCCTTTGCACTTCAGGACTGACACTGAGTTGAGAGCACAGCTCATGCTTTCTTGATTCAAGGATATCATCTTTCTTCCAGGAGGGATTAATTGGACAGAAAACATTCTGCTTTAGCAGGTGGCAAAGGGTTAGAATGAAGTTTTATCAGAGCTGCTGCAGTGCAGGGCTGCACTGCACAAAGATAATTGTCTCAGGATTGCCTCTGGCCAGAAAAAGGACAGCAAATGTTTTACAAAGGGTCATCACTGCCACCCCTTAGGCTACTAGCCACACTGAAGGGAAGCTGAAGAAACCCCTGAGCCTCTCTCTGTTTTTATATCCAGAGGTGCTGGTGGCACATGTAGAATTAAGGCCACCAAGATGATGAGCGACGTTTGAACCCCGGCCTCAGTAATCCCCTCCTAGAGCTAGAGGCACAGGAGTGAGCAGCTGTAGGAGAGGCCCATCTGTGGGCCAGCCCCACTCAGAGGACAGAGAACCTTCTTCCTCCCTTAGAGCACAGGTTACTCTTTTTTTCTAGCACTTTGCGCTCAGATGAGCACAGCAACAGCAACCTGTTCCACTCTGTAGGAGCTGATCTCCAGGAAGCAAAGAGCCCTGTGCTCCCTCTCCCCCTTCCCTGGGGCCACAGCCAGCCTCTAACCATTAACATTCCCCCTAGGAATCAGAAACATGCTATTTGGAGGGGTACTTAACTTCAAAACAGTGATTTCTCCCATTATTTTTTCTCAGGAACTGACCTTTGAAAAACATCCTCTAGCTTCCAGCTTGTCATAACAACTTATAAAAAGGACAGTTATGGATACAATTATTTTGTAAAAACAGAGAATAATTTCTTATGAGAACCTTTTATTTTTTCCAATGTTGTTTCCCTCTTACTCTCTCACACACCTTGGGATTAACCCCCTCTTCTTTCACCTTTCATCTCCAGATCACTCCCTGCCCTTCTGCTTTAACTTTCCCTTTCAGAGGATGGTAACTAATAGCCAGCATTCTCCAGAACAAAGTAGGAACAGAATATATTTAAAATCTGCACTGTTATCATAGCAACAAGAATTTTAAAATGATACGGTTAAATTCCGAAATAGTGTTATGCCAAAGTGACACAAGAGAGCAAATGTCTTAAACAATTATGGCAATAGGAATGGCTACATGGGGAATTATTCAGAATAGCCTAAATTTTACAGGCTTAATGAGTCACTCATGAATATGGTCTTGCATGATCATACTGTACTTGTTTCAGCCCTGTGCACTTTGATTCTGCTCTCAACACATTGGTTGCTATGATAACGCCATGCAGTTTCCTGTCCACAAGATACTTCTTGCTGCAATATGGGGGATAATAAATATGGGATGGTGCCTAAACCCAGGTGAAATGAATCTGTCCCCTCGCTGGCAGCACATCGGAGAGATTGACACATTATGCCAATCTGTTTTCTTATTCCTTCTATTTCTCCTCACTCTCTCCCTTTCTCTCACACTGTCTGTCTCTGTACCTGTTTTTTTCCTCTCTCTCTCTCTCTCTCTCTCTTTCTCTCTCTCTCTCTCTCTCTCTCTTTCTCTCTCTCTCTCTCAGCACTGACACTTTCATCTTCTCCCTTGGGGATTGGAGATGTCACTGCGGGAAGTGCTTGTCCGCCTCTCTGGCAGCAGCAGAGCCCTGTGGCTTTGACAAACCTCATTTAATTGGGAGGAAGCCAGGAGGGTTTGAAAGAACTGAAACATCCACGAAACTCCTTTTATCAGGCATAATTTAAACTCTGCATGGAAAAAACCCTATATGTATAAAGAAAAGTCAACTTCCCTCCTGCTGTGCGTGCTCCCCTCCTCCCCCCCCCGGCACCGGCAGGCTCCTGCGAGATTCCATCTTTTCATTTTTCTAAAAGTGTCAAAGTAGATTTGTGCTCTGTGGCTGGGTGAACAGAAAAGGAATGCAGATGTCTCTCACTCAAGCACATACACATACAGAGCACCTTCTGAAGGGCAGCAGTTTGGGGGATTGGGAGAGATGCTAGGTAGCTGTTCCTCCACTTGGGATGTGTCGCAGGAGCCAGAAATTTGGTTTTCTAATAGCTTGACAACACAGTCCATGAAGGCTTTTTCTTAATTGCCCCTATCTTAAAAAAAACCACCACTAAACTAACTAGTGTACAGCATGCCCAGGAGGCAACATGGAATGCAAGGTCCCTTTGGCCCGCAGCCCAATAGGAGGGAGCTTTTCCTAGTGAGGAGCAGAACTGCAGCTTGAGAGACCCTGTATTTTTTGTCAGCTCAGGCCAGGAGAGGCACAACTGTGTGTGCTTAAGAGAAGGAGCAAGGGAAGAAGAAAATAAAGCAGGTAAATCTGAGGGAGAACTGGTATGACAGGGTACAAGGAACAGCTGTCTCAACATCAAAAGGAGCGGGGGGAGCAGTCCAAGGGAATTGGGGCTAGCACACCATGCTGAGCAGATGGGAATTCAGGACATCAGGAGGGAGCAGCGGGTGAGTTACACTGAACACACAGTGTGAGCCAGGGAAATGTCCAGGCCCTTGGGGTTCCAGGATGGGGGAGAGATGACTGTCAAAGCATATACACCTCTGCTTTGCAGACAGACCAGAGTAGCAGCCCATCAAGGTCCCCTTCTAGTATTAACACAGTGGTCAAGTAGACGAAAACAGAAAAACAAGTTGTCAGATTTGCCACGGGATGTAAACTTTGCAGCATGTAGGAGTGGGGAGGGAGTGCAGGCAGAAAAGAGAGACATCCAGGTGAATGGCAGAGACTTTCAAAATAGAGAGGAAACTCACAGTAAATAGCACGTGCAGCAGCTCTTTCTTGGTGAGATGAGAGTTAACTTACCAGCAGGAACCTGATAGAGCTGAGGAGGCAGAGGGCTGAAGAAGCTATGAAGAAGAGCATCTTGTGCAGAGATTCGGCCTCGAGGGAAGGCTGTGAGCATCCTGGAGGCCAAATTCTCAGCTCCTGGCACCCTGCTCATCCTAGGAAAACAGAAGAAAAAATAGCACAGGAGATGAGGGTGAGCCAGAAAGCTGGAACCAGAGCGTGACCCAGCCCTTCTCAGCTTGAGGCAAAGATAGTGGAGGGACACAGGGGAGCTGTGCTTTTCAGGACATTTGCTTTTCTATCTGAGTTTGACTATGTTGAGGTATATGCATCCAGCATTTCAGCTCAAACTCATGTTTACAGATGAATTTTGAAAACACATTTCTGGTTTTTAAAAAGAAGGTTGTAAGTGAAAGGAGAAATGATGCTGAGAAGACTATATTTTACATGTTGTAACTGTAATGTCAGAGTTTGGTGGTACCAGTTTACAGTGACAATCCAAATGTAGAAAATAATGTGACTAGCCCACTGAGAAGACTAGAGGTCAAACCTAATAAACCTAAAGAAAATACCATTTACTCTTCTCCTACCCCAGTACCAGTAGTGCAGCTGTTTGTAAAATGTGTTGGGGATTCACAGGGAAGAATCTGTTTCTCAGGATGAGTGCTTAAAATAAATGTAATACACATATGCTCCATGCACAGCAAATACCAATGCCAAGTGGCTGCTCCCTAGAGGAACACACAGCTGGGGACAAGGAAGTGGAAGAGTGAAAACAAACCAACAAGGAAACAAATAAAAATAGTAATTTAGTTTTACAGCTTTTACTTTGTTTGTTTGTTCTGATCACATTTCAGCTTCAGAGCATGGCCTGTTGTGCTTCCTCCCTTGGCCCCCAACAGTGCTTCCCCTCCAAGTGACATCAGGGGCTGGGATCCCCCTGCCCCTGCACTCCCCCTCCCTATGCAGGACATTCGACATGCTGACATCTTTTGTGTTGAGGAGATAAAATGTTAAATATAAAAGAAGAGGAAAAACCACCAAGACCGAAGGAGAGAAAGAGACCCTGAGAAACAAATTTGTAGAAGGTATCTGACCTCGCTGTGGTAGATAATTGCTAAATTTTCACCTCCAGAAAAACAGTTCAAGCCCCTGCTTCCTTGGGGACCAGGGATGGGACAGGGAGCCAAAGCATCCAGTCTGAGGCCTCTTGGTAGAGCTGCATGACAAGCTGCCCTTGCCATGGCAGGATCTTACTGGAGACCTTCTGCCCCCTCTCCAGAAGGTCCCTGCTGCTGCAGGCTCCCACTCTGGGCAGCAACACAGTTCAGTGCTTCCCACTATGGCTCAGGCTTCCTGCTGGTGGCCAAGCTCTGTGGAGAGCTCCCCTTTGGTTTCTTAATTGTCCATGGAGAGTCATGGCTGAGTGGTCTGTATGAAGCAGCTCTTTCCTTCTCCCAAGCTGAGCATTCCAAGGCAGTTATTTGGCCATGGCAGCACCAGGACTCTAAGGCACAGCTGGAGCTAGCCCACATGCAGCCCAGAGCTCTGCCACAGAGGTGCTAGGCCAGCCCCTTGGTTTGACCTGTAATGAGGTCTGTCAAAGGATTATGGCCAAAAAGCAGAAATGCAATATAGCACAGTTGCAAGGAATATACTTATTTCTTTGTTCAGGCTGAGAGAGGATTTGTTCTGTTCCAGGACCTGCATTATAAGGGTTTGGGACATACTGAGCTTTCTGTGTTTCTCAAGCTGTGCGTGACAATGGCTGGCATTTCAGTAACCTGTGCTTTGCTGAAAACTTTAGCATGTTTGTTCTGCCATTTAGAACAGCATCTGGGAAATCCTGCTCTGGAACAGCACACTTCCCTCCTAGCAGGGCTGGATCCCAAGCAATCAGCTGAACAGATAATAAACAGCAATGAAAAATGTGGTTATGTCCTCAAAGGTTATTTGATTATTGACATCTTCATGTACACAATCTTGAGGAAAAATCCTGTCTTGTCTTTTTCTACATATCTATAAAACCTGCTGTGTGCCTCAGAATCAATTTAGGGGGACTTGATTTGAATTACTCCCTCAGCTAGGTTAGGGCGCTTTGATTATAAATTTCTTTCACTGATGCATATATATATTCTGTATATGGGTGTGTATGTGAGTATGTGCCTGAAAAAATACTCCCTTCCCTTAGCACACTAGGGAGTGATTCAGCAGTGCTGGTGTGTCTGGTCAAGCTGTGTGTGTAACCATGGCCTTCATCTCATAGCTTTGGCCACTAAGAATATGATTTTTCCCCTCCTAACTAATCACAAGATTATTTCATTGTCTCATGAAAATGCTGTCCTAGCAAGTCTTCCTTACCGCTGTTGAGCAACATTCTTACAGTCTGTTTTCAAAAATGAAAATTGGGACAGTGTGAAGTCTGTCCTCAGTCTGGGCAAGAGGGCCTGGGAAAGTACAACCTTCTCCATCGAACTGTGCCCCACAAAAAGCTGCACACAAAGTCATTGAATCACTGCTTATCTCAGAATAATCACTACTCCTCTGAGAATAATAAACCCACTATGTGTCTACCTTTGCTGCGATCTCTCAAAATCAGTTGCTTAACTGATGTTAGATCTGCTTGTTACTACAGAGCCACCCTGCTCTTCCTGAGCTTGCCAAAAGAGCTCATTTCAAGTTAAATGATTGCATAAAGAAACAATTAAACCCAGAGGCGATTTTGACATTGCTGTTATAGGTAGCTTACCTGTCACAGATGACTCGGAGGCTCTGAGGTCTCCTGGAAGCAATCAGTTCTAGAAAGTGTAATATGCAATCACAAGATTAAATGAAAATCAAGCCAAAACCCATTCCCTGAGTGCCTACAAAAAAATGTGCTCTGAATTTCAAAGGGCCCTATAGAATCTATCATCTTATTATTTATAAATATACATTATTCCTATAGGACTTGAGTACCTGCATTGATCTTAATAAGGAGGCTGTTCCAGTTCTGTGACCATCTCCTTTCATATATCTGTGAGTATAGGCCTTGGACCTCCTCCTGTTATAGTGCGAGTCTTAGCTTTGACATAATAAAAGCAGTATCAGTCCCTAAAGCCTTCACACAAAGGAAGCAAAAAGAAGTTTGCAGGCCTGAATCCCCAGCAATTGTCTTGACTTTCCAAGGGACTGCTGAGCTTCACATATTGCCCCCATGGGTACATGGGGCTTTTCTACATGGATGCAGCAGTAACACTGGGGAGGGAGACAAGGCACTTGGATCCCACTCTCTTCTTGCCCTCAGCTCTCACTAAGTTTGTTGTTTGTCCAATTAACCATGCTCACGGAGGCTTTGTACCCACTGATTATTGTGATCTCTATCAGATTGGAACTTAGCAGAGTTTGCAGTTTTGTGAAGTCTGTGTTCTTGATATTTTTCAAGGACATATTTCTAAACATTGTGGTAAATATAGAGGAATACGTTCCTCAAATGTTTTATTGTAAAGCATGAATTTTCTCAGGCTTAGATATGAATGAATGGCTTAAGCCTGGAAAATTTCCCCATAGGGCTGATGAACAGAGATATTTTTTTGCATCAGAAAGGCTGCAATTTCTACCCACCTACATTTTCCTGAGCACGGTTTCTGACAGCAGAATGAACAGTGGCACTCTAGTCACGGGAAGGAGAGCAGGAAGGGTGGTGTCGACCTCTCTTCCAGCTCAGCCTGGACAAGCATTCCCCAATTCCCCACAGCAGTGAGACCACCAGGAGGCAAGCACCGCTGGTCTGTTGCCAGCAGACTCAGAGCTCGCTTGGGGTTAATGCTGCACCCTCTATCTGCCCTCCCTGCCTGCCTGGAAGCACCAGGCACTTCATTCAGGGACAGGAGCTGCCTGCTGCAGTCCAAGTGGGAGTCCCCTCTGCCTTTGCCTGCGTGGCCATTTCCAGAGTGCCAGACCCAGCGTCTGACTTGATGCACAGACAACTTGAAAAAGTGCAAATGACTGAACTTCCAGCCCTTGACCTTTCCAGCAGCAATCTTGCACCATTAAACCAGGCAAGCAGGTTGTTAAACCTATCACAGGGTAAGTAACAGTTCAGAACTGAATTGTTCTCCTACACTCAAATACTAAGGTAATTTCTAGAGCTGTAAATGGGAATATAACTTGGGATGGGATTCATGGCTGTTTATGTGCCAGAGCACTGGAATATCACCAATATATATAGAAGTTACATATTAGCATCTTGAATGCTCCCTTCCCAAATAAGTCACCAAGATTGGCAGAACACTCCTCTTGGATCACTAGTAACATTTTCACTGATCATCTTTCCTTCTTTTTGCCCCTTGACTGTAATAAAAGTGTAGAAATAAATTACAGATGTAAAGTTTCCAGATAGAATAGAAGAAAAACAATTTTTGAAATTGTTTGAAAGGCAAAATTTTTTTCAGTATGAGGTAGAAATTTTTGCCTCTTCACAGAGCTGGCCAAAAACTTTCAGATGTTGTAACTTTCTGTCAGAAAAATTTGATTTGTGAGATGAAAACATTCTATGACAATATATCAATTTCATTAAATATTTAGTAAAAATGCCAAGATTACTTAAGTACTGTACTGAAATCCTTTAACATTAATATTCTTTAATGAGTTTAACACAGAATTTTAAAAATGCATGTCCAGTTGGTAACAGCAGGGCAAAATGTTTCAACGATATCTTACTGAAATGTCACTTTGTTTTTGTGGAGCACATTTTCAGGATTAACATTCCAAAGAGGAAATAGGATTTTCTTTACATTAGAAATAGAAATATCAGCTTGCTTACTGGAACTGGGAGGAATACCTGAATTATAGAGTTTGCTGTCTTGAGCAAGCTTTTTGACTTAAATTTATCTTTTATGTAACCTGGAGATTAATAATTATCTGCAAGGGGTAGTGTAAGAGCCAGTGAGCCAACTACTCCTGTCCCTGTCCAAACACATCTCTCAGTGAAGAATTCAGCTTGAGTGAGGACTGCCAAATTTGCCACTTTGAGTATACAGAGCTTTGATTATAAATGGAAGACATAGGTAAGAAAACAGTGTGTCTCTGCTCAAGGATTTAATGCAGTTAACTAATGCATTTTAAATCAGTTCGGATTAATCTCCTGACTGACCCCATATAGACAAATCCTTAGAGAATGCCGAGGTCCCATTGTGTTGAGCAGGGTAAAAACAGAGCAGTAAACATTTTCCCTACTGTAAGATTAAGACCAATCTAAAATTGTAAAACACTGTAAACAGCTACTCCATAAAGGTAAGAGATAAAGAATACTTAGATTATTCAAAAAAGGGGATGAACTACTGATTTAATCATCTCACAATGATGATCTAGACATAAAATGATGGGATTGTGTAGGGCTGATTGGCTTTTCTAACAGTATGAGTAGATCTGAAATGTAGCACGTAGGTTTGTTATTTTCTATCCTTGTGCAAGGTAGAGTGTGCTAATGAGGAAATACCTTCCTATTTGGAAACCCAGGTGGAAGTGGCTAATGAACTGATAATGAGGCAAGCAAGCCAAAGGACAAAAGTTAAACTTTCCTAATTGATGAAGAGAGAGAAAGAGGATGCCAAGTGCTGCTGGATGAAGGCAGTGGGGTTGCAGGCTCACAGAGAAAATTTCTCTCATTAGTGAAATCTCTGTGGCTTCAGGACAGGAGCAGAGCTCTGTCTGTGTGGCAGGCTGGAAACTTCAGGCTGTGCCCATTGCCACACAGATGGGAATTTTCCCTACACCGTGGCTAGCATACATTGCACACTAGTTACAGTGCTGCTCTTCCCTTTGAGACCAAAGCCACATGCAGTTTATTATGACAATAAAAATTCTATCGTTTTAAAATTCAGTTTTCAACCATCCCATGTGTTAAATGAAACACCAACATAAAAAGTGAGATTACAAAAAAAACCAAAAACCAAACACTCAGAATGCAGACTTCATCTGCATTTTCACAAATGTCATGGGAAATTTGCATTTCAGGGCCCGCTGCTTGTTGCCTCCATCTGCTGGTGATATTTTAGAAACGTAACAGATACCTAAAACACGTACCTGGGAGCACAAGTTGCCTCTGGAAAGCTTCTAAATCTCATTCAGCCTACCAAAGCCTGCAGATACATGGAAAACTAGGCTTTATTTGAAAGTCATTGCTGCATCTGAAAAGGCCTTGTGTGAAACCTGCATCTGCTCTGTGAGGTGATACTACCTGGCATAGGCAAGTTCATCATTCAGCCTGTGCAATAAATCAAGGAGTAAAGCTCACTCTCAGTTCATCATGTTATAGATAGATATGCACGGCTCCCCACTCTTTGGAATCAAAACGGCAGAAAAAGGAAACAAAAACTAACTTGGTACATTGGGCGCTCCAGTATTCCCAGTTTGGCAAAAGCACTAGCTTAATGTCATGGGCTGTGATTTCTAATCCTTTCCTGCCCTTGACCCCTGCTGTCTAGATTCAAACTTGTAACCATTAATGGGGCTGGATCAAAACACTGGCCTTCTGGTGTCACCAATGGTGTTTAGAGGGGATTTAAACTCACTGCTTTTCAGCGCAGTGAAATGAACACAGCAGTAGATTAATGCAAGGATTTGAGCTCACTCAGCATGAGAGCTTTCAAAAATAGTGTTAACAGAGCTACAACTGCCTCTTTCAGGGGAAGCAAAATGAGGGAACAGAACAAATGAACAAACACAGGGCAAAGCCTTGTCACTATGGGTAGGGCTGGTAAGCCCGGGGAGCCAGGGAGACGGCCAGCAAGTGTGCTGAGATGTGGGGCAGGAGCTCTCCCAATCCTTCATGTTCTCCAGGGAATGGCTCTCCAACCTGCTTGCAGGCCCTATGACTCCACATAATTCCCTACCCCAAGTGTCTCTCCTGCAGAGAGGTGGTGACATCACAAGCTGTAGGGCTGGCCACGAAGGGGTTACTCACCCATCCTTCCCATTCACCTGGAGTCAGGCTCAGACTTTGGCAAACTGTAGGGAATGGGCATGAGGTTGTTCTTGAACTTCTTTGTGCAGGATACTGGGGCATAGGGTAGGCAAAAATGCCTTTGCACAGTTCATCCCTTGCCAGCTGCCCATAGAGGAGGCAGAGGAGCTGCTTTTCCTCCAGCTGCCCGTGTGTGCCTGACTCACAGGCCCCACAGCCCATGCTGTGTCCTTTTCAGACTGCAGCAGGATGTGCTCAAGCCCACAGCAGCGACAGGAAAACATCTAAAGGTTTCCAGCTTTCATTTCAAAGATTCCTACTAACCCACCTGGCCCAGGAACCCTTCCAGTAACAATCTCAGTCTGGGGCTGAGCCTGCTGAGTCCAGTGGGAGTTTTGCCATCAACTTCAATGAGAATAGGATCACACCTCAGTGCTTTGTTTTGCCCGTGTTCATTCCTTGCCGCGGGCAGGAACCTGTTTGTTTGTTTGCTGCCTGTGCTCAGTGTGAACATCAATAGGACTAGCTAAAAGAATTCAAACCATCAGATTTGGGGAAGAGTTCCAAAGTTTGTTTGCTTATCTGAACCAACCCAGGCACTCAGATTAGCACAAATGGTCTGGGAATAACCTCAGGAGAGAAGGTTTTCTCAGGCTGACTCCACAGATTGTATTGAGGCTGAGCATGTCCTGGGGGAGAAACAGCATTTGTGCTTCAGGGAAGAGAGGGGAAGTGCCCAGAAGCATATAAATGGCATTTAGCTTTAAACAAAGAGACTAATTTGTCTTCTTACCAGCAGTCCCATCAAAAAGTGAATTGATTTAGTTGAGTATTCCAACTTTAGTATTCCTTCTTCTGTCCAGAGTAATTCAGGTGTGAGCCAAGTGCTTGGTTCTTGTATGTGGCTGGAACAGCTTGCAGCCCCTTAGGCTCTCAAGAGGGGAAAGGGATATTGTCTCTCCAGCTAACACAGCTATTGCCCCAAACACTGACCTAGCACCCCTCTTCCATGTGTTTGCCAGCTCCATGGGATGTTCCGACAGAAGTGTCCTCTGAGTCCTGCTTTTCTGCCCGGTCCAGCCACAAAAGGCACCAGCATCCCAGTATCACAGCACAGCACAGGTCAATTCTGCCCCTCTGGAGTCCACTAGGGAAACTTTCTATCAAGTCTGAAAGCAAGTCAGACTTGAAAACTGCTTATGATGACTCAGCTTCACTGGGGCTATTGCCCTGCTGTCCAGGTGCCTGTCCTCTCCTTCCCAGCCCTGGCACTGGCGCCTTCCACAGCAGCAGAGGACAGCACTGCTACTCAGACGAAACAGAGCTGAGGGAATCACTACTCAGAGCAGTTCTAGGCACTCACATTCTTTGTTGTCTGTGCAAGTTTCTTTGCTAACATAGCCTTAATGCTTACACTTCTCTACATAGCACCAGGATACCTAACCATCATCACTCAGAGTTTGTATGTTTGTATGTTTGAGGCTTTGTATTAGCAGATGACCAGCATAAAAAAATTCTTTGTGATTAGTTCTTCCCGCACACGAGCATTTCTGTATCTCCCAGACTACTCTTCTCAACTTGTAGACTATCCAGCCAGGCCTTCAACAACTTAGAGAAGAAAATGCTTCCTCCAGCTGTCTGCTCTGTGCTTGCTTGCTATCCAAATTAAACTTGCTGTGGACAGCGACACATTCCCATTTCACGCTGGTTTGATTAATGTGTCTCAGCTAATTGTGTGAAAGATTCCAGTCCTTTCGACTGTGAGACCAGGTTATTGTTCAGCCAATCTCGGCTACCATGTGAAAATGGGGGCTGTTTAGTGTTCATGCACCAGAATCAAAGGAGGGGCATCTTGGACTGGGTCACAGAGCAACACCCACTTCTTTGAAAAGATGTTGCTATGCTCTACTAAACCTGTAAACCTCTTCTCCCTCCTCCTCTTCCCCCTGTTCTTTTTTTCCCTGTCCAGATAGACAGGCTCCCCCCACCACTCTCCTACAGTATAAGTGAGAGAGAATGGCTAGATTGTGGATGGGTGAATTTCACATTCTAGGGTTTTTAATATTTCACTTTAATATTTCTCTTACAGAATGATCCTGCTGAGAGGCTGAGAATCAGTGCTCATCATTTCCCCCTCACTGACACTTGAATATATTTTCCCAGGAGAAAACATTAAACAAAAAGAGAAAGAGAGAAAGGGAGAGGGAGAGAGGGAGAGGGAGAGTGACTGAGCTAGCTTTTCAAAGCATACTTCTCAACCTGCCCACATCAAAATAAGAGACAACTGGCCCTTTGAAGTTCAGGACACAGACTTCTCTACCAGCTCATGTGGAAATAAAAGAATCCAGCTTTGCAAATCACACAGATTTCTCACCTTGCCCACATCAAAATCAGGGACAGTGACCTTTAAAGCTGAGGTTTAAAGATCCCCAAACCACTCTCCACAAAAATAAGGAAAGTCCAGATAAACTGCATCTCCAGGTGCCTGTCAGCTTTTCCAGTCTAAACCAGGAGACACTGGTCCTTTGCTTCACTCCTCTGAGGAGTGGAGACTAAATACACTGTGAGACTTTGAGCAATGAAATCTTCCATTAGACTTACATATACCAGCACTCAGTGAGGCAACTTTGCCACACATATACCTCTGTTTGTAAACTAAGCCAATCCCAGTGTTGTTGTAGGTCCTACAACGCCACTGTCATTAAGTAGCTCAAGGGATTTAGTAACACTGAAGCACAGGATTTTTCATAATAAGAATTACTGACCCAACAATGGAGTGGCTAGTGGCTCAGAGAAAAAGCTGGCCTTCTCATGAGTTAAATCCTACCTGGGTTGTAGTTGGGGAGCTTGGAAAGTTCTGGCCAGGTGTCTTCAGTTGGGACCCCCAATACCTGCAAAAGAAGAAAGAGAGTGAGAAGAACAATAACCTCTTTCTGCCCATTCTTTGCCTTGGTGTGGAGTTGGAGGAGTCATTCTCAGTGGAGAGTGACTGGCCTTCCCTGTAAACCAATGCAGAATTACACTGCCCTGGCTGGTGCTGGATCTACCACTGTACATAAAGGACACTGGCATTTTAGCACTTGATTATGTAGCAGAAAGGCTCCTGCTGAGATTTAATGCTGCTGCTGGGAACATCAGTGAAGGTATATGCAGCTTCACTGCCAGGTGCCACTGCTGCCTGTGTTTGCCAGCCCAGGGGTCACACAGTTGAGCCCTTTTCAGTGCTGAAGGTGCCCTCCCTCACCAGAGCTGCACTGGAGACTTATTGTGCCCACTTGCAGTGGCAGCAGCTGGTATGTTCAGTAGCAGCACAGGCTGTGAGCTCTGAGAGAAATCCTTGCCTTCTGAGGTAAAAAAGTAAAGCTGGCAGACAGGTCTAGTAGCTGGAGCTAGAAAGCAATGCAGAGCCTCACTCTGAAGGACACAGAGCTTCAGCAGTGTCTTTGGCCTTTACTGGGGATTGTGGGCTTCAGCAGCAGCTGCTCACTGAGCAAAGTCTGGGCCAGTAAAGCCTCCTCCAACTTCATTTTAGTTGCTGAAATGTGTGAGATTGAGTATATCTAGATTTCTGCACTTGCGGATGTTTGGTATTGCTATTATTATTACTTAACACACACAAAGTGCCCTGTGCCTATTGATATGGATGATGTGTGCTAAAACAGTAAAGCCACATATTTAAGAAGAGTTCACAGCATGTGAAATGGCAGTATAAATCAGTACTGCTAGCTCCAAGCATTCAAAGCTTTCATGCAGACAACCCCCAGAATTATCAGGTTTCCTTAAAAAGCAGTGAAGTTTTAATATGAAAAGTTTCAGGGTTTTTATTCATTTTCTCTTCTCCAACACTAGATTTGTCTCACATTAGTTACCCTTTGCATATGATAGACAATTCCTGTTCCTTAAAATGTAAGCTGAGATATATGACATGGGGAACTTGGCCTCCCAAAATTTTTTATTAAGATTGCAAGAAAACAGGCATCAGTGAAAAAAATACATTAAAGAAGGAAGGAATATAAAGCCAGCTCATGGCAGCTGTAAAGCATCAGGTAGTTGATTGGTTTTCTCACTCACAGCTAGGAAACAGCTGTGACAATTGCAGCTACCTGGAGAAGACAGCCACAAGCACCGCTGGCACACATCAGCACGGTGGCCTCTGAAGTGAAGCGGGTTGCTGTGGCCCATGGTTCCAAACTGTTTATAGACTCAGCCTGACATAGCAAAGACTAAGGGGGAGGATCCTTGTCTCTAGTCACCTGTAGAGTCAGCCTTGGAAGCTTGAAAGCTCCCCAAAGAGAAGGTGTCTTGCAGTGTTCAGCCAGCTGAGGACGTTGGAAGTTGGCTTGCACCAAGGGTAATTTGAGAGCCCTCGGTGAGGATGCCTTCTTGACTGGTGTGTGTATGTGTGACTAGGACAAGTCTGCCCAAAGCAAATTCTGTATGCACAGGAAAGAGAGTATTGGAATTTGAACTTGAATCCAGAATTTGCATTTTTTTTTGCTATCCTGTTAGCTTTCCAGGAAGCCTTGCTCAGTGGGCCCTCATTCTTCAAGGTTTCTTGTGTGCAGTCAAACATCAGTTCTACAGGCATCAGAGGAAACTGGGTAAGTTCAGTGCATAGTAAAATCATACTTGCTAGGGTCAGCTCAGCATTCTGCTTCTTTTGGTGAAGAATTTAAACAAATAATTATTTGTGTGTGCTTATACTTTTCTACATAAGGATTATAGCAAATATTACATTTTACTGCATTGAGGAGTGGAAGTGTTCAGAGCACCAATCACTGAATGCTGTATGAATTTATATTTGCATTTTCTGAGCCTTTTCATTACAAAAGATGCTTTCCCAACCTGTAAACTTGCATCTCCTTTGTTTTCCAATGTAATGGGGCAAGTGATTCCTCTCCTCTCCTCTCCTCTCCTCTCCTCCATTCTCTTCTCTTTTTTCCCCACCCTGGACCTTTAGTGAGATTCCTTGCCAAATCAGACAATGTGTTACAGTTATTTATTTGAAATTAATTATACTCTGACAATTGTTTTACCTGTTGTGTATCCACCCTAAATCTAGATGTTAACTCTCTGGTCCCTGTCATCAGACAGAACAAAGCAACTTCTCTATACTTCACTCTATAGTGAAAGGTCTTGGTGCAGGTCAGTTCAGCCCACTTGGGAAGACACAGTTTCAGCCAGAAACATTTTTACAGTGCTTGTATTTCAGCAAGTGCTTCAAGATGGTGTAAATCATTGTTCTTTCTCCCTGCCTTCTAGCTGCTTGCTTCTCCTGTGATGACTTAGCTGAAGGAATCAACCTAGCTGATTTTGCTTAATTTTGTTGGGAAGTCTTATTTTATGTCTTATTTTATGAGGAGCTTTGTAGTCATTCATTTGGCACAATGTTCCACTCAGCAACAGAAGCACCCTGGTGCCATTCTGTAGCCCAATGCTGCTCACATGAAGTCCTTCTCAGCACGATGTTAATCAATAAGATGGAGCTTTTGCATGCAAATCCTATGCCCAGCCTCTCAAAATTTGAATGATGGATCTTGAATTTGTCAGGTTTGCTTGCTGCCCATGCCATGAGCAAACTGTTGACACTGGAATTCTCATTCACTCATGCCACACTTCCATAACCAACACTGCCAGCCTTCCCTTCACATTTGGCCTGCTCCTGTGCTATGCCTTCATGAGTACCAGTGCTCATTAGGGCTACTGTTTGTGCAACCAGAGGATGAGAAGGGCAAAAAAGCTGTTCTCATTTAGAGTAAGCCAGGGAGAAAACAAAGTTGCAGGGTGCCCAGTTCATGCAGCTCCACATGTGAGAGGTGACACAGGAGCAGCAACGAGCAGCCAGGGACAGAGATGGGAGATGGAGACTGCTTTCGGTGGCACTTGCCTCTAGAAGAATTTTTGGTAAAATGACAGCCAGTCAGTCCTCATGATTCAACAGGACAAACATATTTCACAGAATGGGGATTTTCCAACCATATATCTATACGATGTGTGAACCAACAGTCCCACGTGGAGATGAGCGTGCTGGGTGGTACAGACTCATGCACACAAATGCAGATGGTCCCTCTACCAGTGCAGGGTGCCTCTACTAACAGTACATGAAAGGAACTGACTATTAGAAAACAGTAGGAATCCCCATTCTGAACCTCACATTCAGCAAAGTATCTCAAGCTAGACATCGAAAGCCTCTAAGGAGCTTTGAAATCTTGGTCTAACACAGAGCCTCATTCCAGGCTGTATAATATCATAAAACCTCCTCTGAAAAGCACTAATTATTTCATAGTTCTTTAAACTTCCTCATGATTTTTAAATAAGGGGTTTTTTTTTTACTTCTGTAGCACAAATCCTATTAATCATGGTATTAGTTATAATACCAGAGAAATTACGATACTGCTATAACCCTTGAATGCAAAACCACAGGAAATGTATCCAGAGATTTCAGAGACATAAGTGTAAGGATAGCCTTCATTCACACTCTGAGAAACTGGACCCTGTCCTGGCTTTGAACCTTGTTAATTGGCCAAGTATGGAATTTTTTTCCCCCAATAATTCTTTTTTCCCCCTACTCTCTATGAAAGAGAAATTCAGCATTTATTTAAATGGACTGAACTCAAGTCTAAGAACTGGATGCACTTGTCTGACTTTTTATCACATTCCTACTTACAAAGAGAGAGGAAAACCCTACCAAGCAGGAGTGTTTCTGCATGAAGTGGTTAAGCTGGAAAAATCTGACTTACACAGTCTAACGCTATGAAGTAATTTCTCATGATTTTAATGAATTTCATTTTTTGTGTACTTTCTCCTTTGAAAACCTATGTTTCAGAAACACTCTATGCATAAGAGTAAATCCGTGGGAGGAAATGTGAAAGGGCAGACACAGAATCACAGAATCTGTTGAGCTGGAAGGGACCCAAAAGGATCATTGAGTCCAACTCCTGGCCCTGAACAGGACACCTCAAGAATTTCATCGTGTGCCTGACACTGTTGTCCAAACTCTTCTTGAGCTCTGGCAGTCTTGGTGCTGTGACCACTTCCCTGGGGAGCCTGTTCCAGTGCCCAACAACCCTCTGGGTGAAGAAACTTTTTCTAATACCCACCTAAACCTCCCCTGACACAACTTCCAGGACATTCTCTCGGGTCCTATCACTGGTCATGACAGAGCAGAGACCAGTGCCTACCCCTCCTCTTCCCCTCACAGGGAAGTTGTGACTGCAGTGCGCTCTCCCCTCAGTCTTCTCCAGGCTGAACAGACTGAGTGATACCTACAGCAAGACCTGATATGAATGTATAGGTTGACCTTGCTGTTGAGTCAGTAACAGGGTCAGCATGAGCAGCAGAACCTGTCAGTGCTGCTGACTGCCTCAGTTCTACCAAACTGCTCTAGGAATGTGGCTCTGTGTTGCTGTTTCCCCAGCAGAAAAAACAACTTAGGAAGCTCGTGAATATGTTGCTCTCACTCACTGCTACCTTTATAAAGTGATTTCACACTTTCCATTACGCCAAATCAGTCTTTAGAGCCACACCATAAACTGGATGATACAAAATGTGCCAAGTTAAAATGAAGAAGGATCTCTGACAAACCTCAGGGTCTTGCCATTTTCAAGGTCGTTCCAGAGCAGTATTAGAGCTCCTTTGTGAGAATGTGGTGTGCTGTATCCTACAGTAAGTAAAGGATTTAAAAAGAAGCAACAGAATTTGCAGTACCTGCACACCTTTTATGCCTTATTCAATTTGATGTCACTTTAATTGGCTTTAAATTTTTGATGAGATGACAAACATCAAAGGGAAGTAATTTGATTTATTCCTGTGTCTGTAAGAAAGTTGCCAAATATAAAATGGGTTACAAAGTCTGCTATGAATTTGGCAGATTAGACCAAATTATTTCTGCTATTCACAGGACCTATGCGTAGGACTTCAAAATTAAGTAGGCTGGAGCAATGGATTCTTTTTCTCTTCCATTTCAGGGTGTATTTTACTCACCGCCCAGATCTTCTCCAGCTGTTCATGAGTACCAGAAGTTGCTGCAAATATTGGCTGACCCTGGATCATTTCCACAAATATACAGCCTGCACTCCTGCAAGAAACCCAAGGTATTAACTCATTTACATAAATGATATATATAATATGATTGTTAGGAGGGCCGGGGAGAGGGGCAGAGATAATTGTTGGAATGGAAATTTAGAAATTCTGATTTGTAAATGCCGAAATCTTGATATAAATTCACAAGTGAAATAGGACAGGAGCAGACCAAAGATAAGGTACATTCATATGCCTCCAGGATTTCAGAAAAAAACCCAAAGGGGTCAAGGTTCCATACAAGTCTGTTCCCATCTCTTTTTTCTCATTAGCACCATCCACTAAAAAAAAATAACTCACTTTTCACCAGTAAGACAAGACAGGTGATATCCTTGGAAAATAAACCCACTAAGCACTATCTTTTTTTTCCAGTACCAAAAAAATTGTTTCAGGTCTCTGTCCATTAATCCTGTTACAAACTATGTGAAAAAAGGATAATGGCAGAAGCCTGTGGAGTACAAGGTTACTTCCCATGAGAAAAGGGTACAAAATTGGAGTACTTACAGCAGGAAAGATAAACAGGGAGGTACTACACACTTCATTGGCTTGAAGGATATATTAGAAGCAGAAAGAACCCAGAGGCACTAACTACTATAGCCATTTTCCTTCAGAAGCAATTAGCTGTTCCTTGGAAAGCTGAAGGCAAGATTTCACAGCATAAAAAACCTAGTCATAACAGCAAGTTAAAATATTCTTATTTTTATGTCATCCCCTGCTCTGCACCTGCGCCAAAACAAACCAGCCAGCTTAAAAAAAAACCCCAACACCTGCCAAATTGCTTCATTTTACTAAGGTGGATTAGTCCTCATGGCAGTAATGATGAAATAGCTGTGATCGAGGTATACTTGCCTATTTGCAACTATTCCCATCTCTTACTATATGGTTTAAAACTCCACTCACATTTTAATAATTTTCTTCAATTTTTTTCCTAGGTTTTCTGTCTTTTCACTAAGTCCCATTGCAACTTTTCAGGTTTCAATCTCATTCTTCTTTGGTTATATCATATTTGAATCCTTTAGCCTCAACTCTTGAAAACCCAGCTTTGTCTTACAAGCTCTGAAAGTATTATTTTCACTTGCTTAGCAATGACTGGTAATCTCTTCTGGTCATCTGTACTCCTGTGTTACCCCTTGCACCTTGTTTTTGCAATACTGTAGTTGCTTTTCCCACCTGGCTGTGGTCAGTTGAAGCCCTGGTATGCAGCTCATCTGCAGTATTTATTTTGGTCATCCTTGCACACCAGGTGGTGCCAAGCCTGTTTGCAGATCCATATCTAACACTGTTTTCATAAACATCTCTGCTGCACTTTCCCTTAGCTTCCTGTACCCTAATCTTGGCAAGTCTTGTGAGATGAGCTTCTTTGCTTGTCTAATATCCTCTTACAGAGTCCAGGCATCACGAAACTTAATCCACAGCTTTTGCAACATACGGTTTTTCTGGTGTTTCATAGCACTACCACATGATTAGACATTACATTGGAGCCCACAGATAGATTCTACTGAGACCAGTGTCATACCACCACTGTTTTCACAGCTGATGCACATGCTCAAATGGCTCACCCTGTTTTGCAACCACAGGGGTTGCTGTGATCAGCTGATTGTATTGCACAAGTTCAACTGTGTATAGTCAAAGCAATTTAGGTACCCTTGATTTGTAGGGGGAAGAGAAACAGCTCTCTGTGTTTTTGGAACAAGTGATGCTGATGTTCTATCACAGTTTGCATTCTGATATCCTTGCTAGAAAGGGCCATTAGACTGGCAAGAGCGAGAACTTTGAAAACTAATGGTAGTCATATTAGCCTTGCAGCAGAGGCCTCAGCTTTCCTTCTGAGAGTTACAGTTACTGCTCTGACAGCATTGTGAGGATCCTTCTGATAATGAGGATGATTCAAAAGCATTTACTTTTAAATGTTTCTAAATATTTAGACCTATTTTGCTTTTCCCCTTTTCCTTCTTTCCCCTCTAAGAATTCTCAAGTCTTCTTACCCCTTCCAGTCTGTAAGTTTCTTAGAGGGTCTCAGTCCTATAAAACTGCCTTGGGAAGAGACAGGGCAGAGGGAGGGGTCTTTTGGGAAGAGGAAGATGTGATATTTTAGCAAGTGCCAGACATGCACACGAATCAAAACAGTGACAGCTAAAGTAGTAGGAGAAGTTACAGGGATATTCAGGGAGCATAAGCAGAGCTGATTCAGACAGTACAGTTGTATCCATCTGCAATCCCTGGAGAAGGTCTGAACACTGCACTTTGTCCTCAGTCTGCAGTGCTGCACCACACAGTGGAAAGGTTCTCATCAGGATTAAGATCTAAGATATCTCTATGGCATCCCAGAGTTCCCTCTCCATGTTTGGGGGTTTTTGTTGGCACTAGGAGATGGCAATTTTACATTTAACCAGAAATATATCCTTTCACTTGTTCATCACCAAGCCTGGTGTGTACAGTGGAGCCCTTAGCCAATATCTCCCAGTTTGGCATAGTGGGGCACTGTGAACCAGGCTGAGGAGAAGGCTGTAGTGAGCCTGGCAGGTCCATGTTAAATGACTGCATGTGAACTCCTATTCTACAGGAATCTACCAGAGAAGATCACTGTGATTTTTTTCTTCTCGTCTTTTTTTTTTTAATGGAAGATTATACAAGGGAAGTCTGACTGAAAAGAAGACATCCTAAGGCACTCATGATGTTTGCAGCCACTAATGTGGCTGTGCATAAAGCACATGGTGTTTTTCAAAAAAAGAAAAAAAAAGTCCTTCTAATATGCAGTGTAATCTCCCTGAAATCCCTTAATTGAATCTTCTAAAGTCCTGAAGAGATAGTGAGGGAGAAAGAGAGAGAAAAGAGATACAGAGAGATTAAAGCAGCTTTTCTAGTTAGTCCAAGAGTGACCAAGTCTCCTTCTATATCTCTTTCTTCATCTATTCAAGGCCTCATTCACTTCCCATGTGCCTCCCACTGACAGTATTGCTACTCAAGCACACTATGCATGAATTGCCATAATGTTTTATTTTGTTATAATTGGTTTCTTTAAACCAAGGCTTTGACACCCACTGTCTCATGCCATTACCAAGGGCATTCTGACCTGCCTTCATGTAAATTGCAGCATCCAAAAGACATAGGGTTTTTTTTCCTTTCTTCCCAATAGACAAGTAACATCTGTGTGAATTCACATTATTTCCTAATAGACAAAAATTGAACTTAAATGCAGTATACATCAAGATAATAAATTACTCTTGTTAGAGGAAGTTACTGAATAGAGCTCACTGAAGTACTCTCTATTCTCTCAGCATGACATCTTTCTTTAGGGCAAACACTTGGAATGTTGTTATTATAAGGAGGCGTTATAACAAAGGTGCCTATAGTGTGGATGTAGTTCAGTGGGATGGAGAGCACTATGCTGTTAGAGCTGGGATCTTTGTACACCACTCCTGTGTTGCTATTCATTACACCAGAGCAGAGTTATGCAATGGGGACGTTGGTTTTGCATAGGCAGAAATGACATGCTTTCTGTGCATAGCTGGCTTTGGACAGGGGTCAGCTTTCAGGGAAAAAAACCAACAGGCTTATGCCTGATACAAACCCTCTAATCTGCTAGGCAGGCATCTTCAAACTCAGCAGACATTTCTGAGAGACTGTCTGGAGGGAAAAATGACAGGTAGTGGGGGTAGTAGACAGGACTATTTAGACTGACTTAGCAGCTGGAAGCCATTAGAATTTAGCAAGGTTTTCCACCTTAGAGAAGTCTTTAAATAATTAAATTAGCAGCAGTCCAAGGGAAGTAAACAATCTAAAAACTTCCATTTCCCTGACCTACCCTCCAGACTTGGGTCACTGGAGTGTCTGATAAGCTGCAGACCTCTGAAGGGAGATGCAGCCTATGAAGACCTCGGGCTTTGCTGTTTGTAAACTTAGCCAGCTGTCTTGCACATTCTTCAGCCTGCTACACTCCTAACCTTTCCCAGCCTTTGACTCTGCAGTAGTTAAGATTAAGTACAGGTACAAGCAAAGATTAACTGGTCTGAAGAAAGGGTGAAGCAGCAATACCATCTACAGATGTAAAATTGCCCAGAATAAGGAAGGTCTCCTGCAACTTCATGAGCTGCACACTGTCTGTGAGCACATCAGGACTGTGTTGCTGGAAGTGGGCTCAGGCTGGTGCAGAAGTGAGCCAGAACGTTGATGAACCTTACAGTTAGCCACTGGGACCCTGAGAAGCCTTTATCCTCTCCTGTTTTCTGCCCACTCTCAGAGATTCCTCTCCCTTCTATGAATGTGCAGCTTGTTTCCTTTTGATTCCCAAACACATCAAGATTTTGGGATAGAGCTCATAAGAAAACAAGGCTTTAACAGACAGTCCTTCTCCTGAGTGAAATACAGACTGCATCTGAGACATGGTCTTTGAGAAGAAGGACAAAATATCACAGAAATAATTAAAATCTCAGACACCTTTCTATCTCCAGACTCATTGAGAAATCCTTTTATGCCACATTCTGTTACAAGGCCAAAATAATTGATGGTGCAGTTATGGATCCATTGTTTTTACACTAAGCCATTTCTGCAGAGAGCTACTACTGACTCAGCTGACTACATACATATACTTGCATTAACCAAAAGTGTTCTGTTGCAAGACACAAAAATGCTCCATACATGTTACCAGACAAGATGCATATCTCTCATAAATATTAGCAGATGAGGTTTATATCAATCCATAGTTGAGATGTAGTGACATCTTTCCCAAAAACTTCTATGAACCCTCTATGAAACTTCTACAAAACTCCACACTGCTCACACATTTACTGCTCACAGGTGTTAATTCCTCTACTTACAACCATATCTTCTGTAACTTTGGCTGATTTGATTTCATTTAATTCAGACAAAAAGATTTTTCCCAGAGAACCCCAGATGCTTTGATATTGGTCAGTACCAGATATCTATATCAGAAGAATAAGCTGTAGCTCCAAGCAGCACATCAGGAGGACGGTACCAGAGTGTCCCAACTTCAGAGGAGTATGTCTGTCTGGGGATGGACTGGGTGCGAGCAAGGCCTGCAAAAAAAAAAACCCAACAAACCAACAAAAAAGTGTTGTGTTAGGACAGTCCTTCTACCTGTACAGTGCATAGATGATAATAATTGGAAACAGGACATTATTTTTCTCTTCAAACACAAATAATCTCAATGAAGCTTACAAGCAATTGACAAAGAAAGTGGTTCTGGAATATACCTTTGGGGCAGATCAAATCAAGTAATAGGCTGTGTTTTGCAGGGCTTTATCATTTGAGACTGAAGCAGGTATCCCAAACCAATGCCAAGAACACTTTTTGGGTCACACAGTGCTGTGGACTCTACACATTACATTATTTTCTGAACAGAGAGGGGTTGATTCTTTGTTCTCCTGAACTAGTTTTACATGGCAGTGATTGCTCTGACTTAAATGAGGTTAATCCCTGCACCTACCAGTATAAATACAAGAAAAGCTGGACTGACCACAGAAATAGTTTCCTGAAGTTCAAGAAAAGGTTATGCTTCTCTGCCTTAATTGGCTGTGGATACAGATCTATATGCATGCTACAGCTTTGGTCTGAGCAGATATACAGCTGTATCCAAACTGTGACTCACCAAAGCCGGCTAATTTGAGCTCACCCAGGCAACTGATGAGCAAGTTCTGGGGTTTCAGATCACGGTGAAGAATGTGTTGTTGGTGGATGTAAGCCAGGCCACGCAAAAGCTGGAACATGAAGAGCTGGAAAAAGCCAACAAAAAACTGAAATTATTTTGTGCGACTTTGCATTGATACATTAATTCTGAACTTTAGGAGAACCCTGGAACAAAGCAGAGACAAAGCAAGTAAGAAACCAGTAAAAATCCCAAAAATGAGTAGAGCTGGCTGAGGAGGAGAAAACTGTGGTGGGTTATGACTGCTCTACAGCTTTCTGAGGTTTTCAGGGTGGAATATTTGGCCAGGAGGGCAGTTTAACTGCGGTCCGTAAATGCACGTTTTGGAAATTTAACTTTCTTTAGAAATGGACTGTTGATTCCAGGAGTAAGGTCAGCTTGCCAAAACACAGACTCCAGCTTTCAGAACGGCAGCTGTGTTGGTTGCAGTGCTCAAGACTAAGACACAAAGACACAGAAACAAAATGAAAGCCTAAGGAGCTGAAGGTTTGCCCCCATGAGCCAGGTGGCACCAGCTGACTGAGTTCTGTGGTCACTGCACATACCACCAGTGGAGCAGGGAACTGACTGACCTGGCAATGGGAGCAAGCCAACAATGGCTTGTTGGCTTCAAGCTGGGAGAAAACATGAGAACCTGATTTTAAAAATACAGCAAATCAGATATGATGAATGAAGCAAGCAAGCAAGCAGAAAACCAAGCAAGAAAGGAAGCCAAGAAATAAATATCTAACTCCCACCATCATGGTTGTCTAAATAAGCCTGGGGTAAAATAATTTGGGCTGAAACAAGGTATGAAGTTGAACAGTGGATAGAAACAAAACACAGCAAAAGTAGTAAGACTTCACCAGAGAAAAAATATTTTTCACCAGAGGTTTAACCTGAAGAGGAGGAAAAACAGTGACACCCATAGGTCATTTTTGTACCAGAAAATTGTCCCTGTAACATTCTGCATACTTATATCATATTCCATAGGAATCACTCAGAAAAAACAAACTGCATTTGCCAGCAAAAATGAAGCAAGCTAGATGACCCTCCTGAAGGAGCAGTAAATAATTTTGCAGTTCAGTTCCTGCTGACAGTGAGGATTCCGGACAGGAAAGCAGAGCAGCTGGCTAGTGTTTATTCACAGAAATGCCAGTGAGTACATATTACAGCCATGTGCTCCATGTGCTTTACAAGCATGTCTGGTAGCAGAACCCTTGAGATCTGTGCCAAAAGTACTACACTGCATCTCAGATGTATCTGAACTTTAAGGATGTTTAAAATCTGAGGCCCCAAAAAACTTCCCTAGAATTGGTGTTGCTTAACAACTATCTGGAAAAAGATGTGAACAATGTGGCAACATATGAAGACGACAGAAGTATTTAGATTAATTGTGATAACAAGTGACAGTGAGGAACTTCAGAGAGATCTGACAAAGCCAGATGAATAGGCAGTTTGATAAGATACAAAGTTATTGTTGACAGCTGTAAGATAAATTAACTGAAGCTGCTCAGGAAAAGGGCCCAGGCATTCACTGAGGACATCTGTACTGAAACCTTAAGCCAGCGTGCAGCAGCAGTCCTGAAAGTTAATTAAATGTGAAGATGCATACAAAGGAGAGCAGGAGACTATTATAACATCAGTCTATAAAGTAAAGGTACATGTTTGGCTGTGTTCAGATCCAGTCAACTAATCCCAAAAGCTATGGGAGAAACAAAAGGGACTTAAATGACTGCAAATATGAAGATAGTTCCAAATGAGAAGAGAATAAGATGTGAGAGTTTTTAATTAAAGAGATGAATAATGTGTTGTAACAATAAGAGGACACAAATCTGTGTAAAGATAGGTTTCCCTGCCACAAGGTGTCATTGTTCACAAAAGTTGGATGTCTGCTTGTAGGCTCAGAAAATAGGAAGAGGGGCTAACGGAAAAAAGTCTTGAAGACTGAGAAGGAGCTTGTTACATCATCAAATGTAGATTTTCTCCTAAGTTTTTGTCATATAAGTAACAAATAAATATTAGTAAGTAATTTACAGTGACCATACATAGTGGAAAATAACTCTTACTCATGCCTTAAGGAATATGGGTCTTCTAAGGAACTCACCATAATATTGCATGAATGGAGTCCTCCAGGATGCTGGCCCATGTACTGTGCTAGATCTGTGTGCTAAATAAAAGAAAAGAACTTGAGGCAAAGCTTCTGCTGTAAAATGCCTCTACCAACAATGCCTGTTCTGTAAATGGAAAAATATGCAACTGCTACAAAGTTGCCTGTTTCACCTAGGTGAACATCTGGTCTGATGCAGCACACAAGAATGTGCTTAAGTTCTGGGTCACATCAGGGACCTAGCTGACCTGTTATCTCACCCAGCATTTATGACCTGAAGCTGCTGGTTACAGAATTCATACTTGTGCCAGAACTAACCATAAAGCTGCAATAAGAAGACATAGCTTCTGTATTTTCTTTATAATTTGGTCGACTATCTGCAAAAGCAAGAGAAGTAGCAAGATTGAAGTGGAGAATTTTATTGGTATCCTGGTCTCCCCATGAGGGCAACTCAGCTTGGTCATGGTAAGCCTCTGGGGTCAGTGCCAAATCTGACCCCAGCTGGGATATGAGCTCATGTAATTATTTCCTATCCTTGCTGTGGCTCAAAAACAGTACTTTTATTGTGTTGGCAAGGCAGAAATGGAGGTAAATAATGTCTGCCACCCCAGTGGACACAAGACATGGAATCATTTTTGCATACAGCTGTCGCATATACAGAAAGAAAAGAGTAAGGTTGTGTGGCTGGAAAGCAGGAGATCAAGAAGGAAAATCAATCACTGCACTACATCATTACAGCTCGTTTCTTTGTAGATGTCTCCTAGTGCAGTAAATTCATTCTACAGCCACTTCCCAGCACTTCCCAGTACTAGCTCCACAGGAAGCTAGAAAAACATCAACTCACCATGTACTCAAAGACAAATGTTAGTGTCTCCTTGGTCTGGATAATGTCATGAAGCAGTACAATGTTGGCATGTTTCAAACACTTGAGAAGAGAAGCTGAGAAAACACAAAAGGAAGATCAGCTTTACTGCTGCTGTGGAAGGAGATCATGCACAAAACAAGGCAGTGAAAATAAAAAAACTGGGGAGTAATAGTCCAGGCTTGGCAGTTCTGTAAGAAGTAGCAGCTACTGAGCCTTAAGGAGGATGGAACAGCTCCACAGAGAAGCAAGCATCAGTGCTCCAGGCTTGGCAGGAACCCATCCATCTCTCAGAGGTGGGATCTTGCCTCTGTCAGAAATAGCAGTTCACAGTTCCCAGGTGTCAGGTTATAAACTGAGGACAAGTAATTTCTTCAAGGTAAATGCTGAGAGGCAGGGCCAGGGAGCTCCCAGAGCCAGAATGCAGGAACCTCCAGCCTGTCACTGAGCTTCTCATTCTTCTCCCATCTGCCTCCTGGTGTGTGCCCTCAGCAGGGCCCTTACAAGAGACTTCTGGGAAAAACTGAGTTTCTTCCAGTTTCCAGCCTCACAACAACAGAGCAAAAATGTGCAAAAAGAAATCACTGTAGGTATAAGCTAAATTCTGAGTTTAGTTCTGTGCATATTGGTTACTGTCTCTGGTTAAAAACTCTAAGAACAGAGATTATGAAGTTACTGTGTGAATAGTAACTTGTTTGCATTCATAAAACTTAGGCAAGCTTTTCTTTCAGCCTAACTATCTGAAAGCATTATTGCAAATGTGTGTCCCTGGTCCTTAGGTCCTGACGTGCCTTTGCCAAGCCTTGGCACATCCAGGGTGTGGTGATGCAGAGGGCAGCACGTGGAAGAGTCTCTGGCCCCATACAGACCACAGAGCACTGACGTATGCTAAGACAGGAGCTGCAGCCTTCTGAGCCTTTTGGCTGTGCATTGGGTTTGCTGTTAGAGCAGGCTCTAACCAGCACACAGAGAACACACACAGAAAGGAGCTTCTCAGCAGAAACTCTTCATGGGGAAAGAGCATGCACAGCTTAATCATTTGCTTCCTTAGGTGTGAGACAATACAGCAGTAACTCTGTACAGAGGAGGAATGTGGGGAAGAGGTGAAGCTGGGATTACTTTGCCTGTAGGTCACTGGCACAACTGAAGAATCTGACCCAGCTGTTCACAGACAGGGAACACAAACTACACAGAGAGAAGCTTTAAAGCCCCAAAAAAGCAGATGTCCCTGACTCAAGATTTTAGTTCTGCTTCTGACATAGCAGAATAGCCTCAGAGCTGTTCCAGACCCATTTTTGCTGCTGATTAAAACCAAATTAGTTTACTGCCAGACCACGCAATGCTACAAATTTCATTCAAATAAGGCATGGGCGTACAATCTTGTTTCAGCTGAATTAGCTGAAGCACACAATACAGAGCATGGGCCAGCTGTGGGAGGCAGAGTTTTGGTCACAATAAAAAGCTGCTTTTTTGTTTTTCAAACAATCTGAAAAAGATATTTGAAGAGTTCCATGCTGGCAAAGCAAATTTATACTGGATTGGCACTTTGCCTTTTGCAACCCTAACAATTTCACCTGGTTCTAAAAGCCCTACTGCCAGAGTTACACTGCATATGACACAGTGTGGCCCAAGCCTCTGTCAGTTCCGAGACTACTGAGGGATGCCTGATTCAGCACAACTACTGAAAACAGCAGATTGCAAAGTAGCTCTTCCACAGAGCTTGGTGTTTAGCACATCCAGAGCTAAACTGCCTCTGCTACTGATACTAGTCCATTTAGCTACCACTGCTATGTTCCCAGTGCACAGCAGTATGGACCTTAAACATGCTCCACACTGCACCTAACTGCCTATGAACCTAGTAAGGATACTCTGGCTAGAGCCCACCTGCTACAGAACATGATAACCTGACTCTGTGATACCTCAAAAATTCCATAGGACTGGAGCTGTTGCTCCAGAGGGGCAGCACAGAGGGTCCACAGTAAAATGCAGGATTCAGCGCCTGTGCCTCAATCAGGCTTCTGGGAACTGCTCCTCACTTTGTTGCTTCTACAACCCCCTGCTGGGGTGTCAGGTGCTACTGCCAGAACCGAGCTTTAAACGCATTTTGTCTCTGCGGGGCTTCCTGGGGTGAAGCGTCTCTTTGTCAGGGGAGTGCATTCCTCCAGGGTAGCAGAGAATGTGCCGCGTTAATAAATCTTGTGCTTTGTTTTTGCTACTGACTTACATTGTAAATTTGAGGTGTCAGATGCTGCAAAGCTCAGCAGTACACAAAAGACCTACTTAAAGCAGACCCTTCATAGGATCACCCTTGTTTTCTCCCATAATGAATGAAGTTAAGACTCTCAGCCTGTCCAGTAGAGCATGTTAAAGGGGTGCTGATCTTTGGTGCATCATTAGTTCAATGCAGATAAAGCTTTTAAGGCTTATTTTACTGGTGGGCTACAAGTGTAAATGCAGAGCAACAGCACCACAGCAAATGAGTGTATAGGAAACGTAACACAAGCCATTTTTAAAATAGGCATATTTAGGTGTGTCTGCTTTCACACAGAATTGGACTAAGGACTTGTAAACCTTCTTGTCTTAATTACAGTTATAAACCTGGAGTGGATTCAGTGACCTCTCTCCTTATTCTGAGTTGACTGCTGTGAGAATCTTTCTGTGCTAGTGCTGCTTTGTGAAAGCTGGCACATCTGGTCCATGACTCTCCATCCCCATGACAAGATTAACCCTAGTTTCACAAGTGCAGTGAAACTGTAAGAACTAAAAAAAACAACCCTATGTGCGTCATACTGCATTGATAGTTTTCACTAATACCATAAAACAGACTGGCACAACAGTTGCATATTTCTGTGTATGGAAGAAAACAGATTATGGTCTTCTTGGAATTGTACAGCAGATGAAAATAGAAGCCTCAGTCAAGCAGGCTTGTGAACTTAGCCTGTAGGGAAACGTAAATACTTTCAGCCAAAATCAAACACTTGCACAAAATCCAGCCACATTTCTTTCTCCAAGAAATTGAGAAATCTGAAGACATTTTGCCCAGTGCTCTACAAAGTCGACGGATAAGAAGAATTTCTCACTGGACTGAAATGACAGATGTTATCAAACATCAGTTTTATTGAAAGTATCTCTCTTCAGGCTGGGATCTGTGATGCTCCAGGGATCAGCTAGGAAAGTGTCATGGTCGTAGTAAGAAGTCCACAAGTGCCCAATGCGGCAGTGGCAAAAGCTGTGTAGTTTCTAGAGGGAGTGAGAAAGCAACTGTGAAGGAGGCAGCAAGCAGAAGGTGCAAGACACTGCTAGAAAGAACATGCTCTGGCTGCAGCTGGCACTTTCCTTATCACAGGCATGGATGCATCTGTCACAAGTGTATAAACCAGAGATTGCTCCTCTGTCCACTGCATGCCTATCCAGCCCAGCGTGAAGATATCCTCCATGAGAGGATAAGGAGACTGAGAATTCTGGGAGAAGGACAGCTGGCACATCAAATAAGCAAGAAAGGACTGAGGGAGACATCATGGAGCTTTTCCAGGTTAAAACAATTGCTCTTCAAGAATGATGTTCCTCTTACCTTCCCGAATGGCTGTAAAGGGCACTCCCTCCTCTGCCTCCAGCTTGATCACTTTCAGTGCCACCAGCTGGCTGTTGATCCTGTCAGGTTACAGTAGAAAGTCACATGAAGCTTCTCAGCGCTTGGCATGATAACACTAACAAGTCTCCCAAGCAAACACTCAAGCAAAATTTCTAGGGCTTGCTGACCCACTCAGGCTGAGCTCGGAAGGGAATTACAAACCTCATCCATCTTGTGTTCATTAGCAGCGAGCTGGGAGCCAGCCCACCTGGCTAGAGAAGCACTGTGCTGCTGTCCAGGTATTGCTAGAGCATGGCTTTGAGCAGTGGCCCCACTGCACCTTCTCACAGCTTTCCTGCCCCTGTGTGATGGCAGCATGACCTCACACCCAAGTTTTCAATCATGCAGAGATCCCTCACTTCAAGGAAACCTTTGCGCCCTCCCTGGTTCAGCCAGACAATCCTGGCACACTGCTGTGGATCAGAGAGTCTTTGTGGTGCCTCCATGGCTGCAGTGGAGGAGTTCCCTGAAAAACTGGGATGGGGCTTTGCAAATATCCTGGTTAAAGGCAAAACTGGACTTTTGATTTGCCTTTATCTCCCATAGGAGGTGTTTTCAGCAAGCACTGGGAAGGCAATATCGTTCACCTGCTGATCCCCTTGTACACAGTTGCACAGGATCCTTCACACAGCTTCTCTAGATGTACATAGGATGTGGCAGCTCCAAACGGGATGTCTTGTCTCTGCTTCATGAAGAAATTGGCATGTGTTTTAGATTGCTGGGTAGAACAAGAAGCTACTAGCAAGTCATTCAGTAATTAAATACTAATTCATGGCTGGAATAACCATAGGATAAAGTATCTCTTTTCTGGCTCTGTGGATGCTGCACCTCACTCATCTGAACCTCTGCACAACATTCTGCTCCTGGAAAGAATCAGTGTAACTCCAAGGTCACTGTGTGCTGTAGCTCCAGCTCTGGAGGGTGTGGAGCTGCAGGGGCTGCAGAGAGGGCAGAGAAAGGGATGCTCTAGTTACATCTAACAGCTGGCATAGGAAAAGGGGACAAACTATGTCCCTGGCAAACTACGATTCCACTGAAGAGTTTATTTTCTTTCTCCTGGATTGCAGTGGCTTTGAGCAATGCACATCATTTTCATCTCTCTCTCTACCAGTCATAAATCTCCAGTACTGTCTGGAAGGGGAGCAACTGTCTGTGTGTGTTCCTGTGTTGGTAAATGGCAGCGCTCACTCAGAACACACAAAGATAAAGCTGCCTTAACTGCAGAGGGTACATCTGCCAGCATCATTCTAAATGCATGTTATTCCCCCTTACCCTTGAATTACTCATCTCTAAATAACCTGTTAGGGCAGGGACCAAAAACCCAATGTTTGAAGTGAAATTTCAGGAAGTTTACTTTTATTCTTCTCCCCCTTAATCCCTCACCCCTCACCTCCTTCCTCACCACAGTATAATTTACATAGCCTGTTAATTTGGCCCATACAGCATAACAGTGCTGTACACTACACAACTATAAAAAAGGTAGCAATGAATGGCAAGCAGGCTTCAACCTCCTCCCAAGCAGCTATACTGATGACAACACAGGATTTGCAATCTGTGGCATGGTGCCTCCTCCAGAACTGTAGGTTGTTGGCTGCCTCCCTATTTTACAATCTCTCATTGGCATAGAACTCACTGGAGTGCAATCTTCTCTCCCTGCTCATCACATCAAAGGCACTTATTGTCATCTAAGGTACCGATTCCTCTTTCAGTACCTTCACAAGCCTGAAGCCTCAAAGTTTGATGCTGTCTGGTTAGAAGCAAATGTGACAGCTTTGCACTCCCACAAGTGCTGGGAAGCACCCAGGCTTAGCCTATCTCAATGCAGAAGTATCACAATGTGATATTAAATACCTCTGCTGTAGTCACTGCTTCCATGTGCTGAAGGCCTTGGATTTGTTGGGAGCCCCTTCTCTCTGAACAGCAGCTGCTTCATCCTGGTCTGACAGCACTTACACACAGCATGTCTCCCATGTTGTCCTGTTTAAATTAAACTGTATCTCTTTTTTTCTCCTTGCTCCTCCTCATCCCTCTGTCTGTAATAACAGCTCATATGACTTGCATGAGGACTTGCTTCTCTGCCTCAAACAGTCTTGTGATTTCTGCAGTTTTTCCAAATGCACCCCTGGAGTAGCTCCATTTATTTCAGTTCCTCTGTTACAGCCAACATTTTTCATACCTGAAGATGGAGAATTAATAAGTTAAAACTTTCTGCTTGTAAGCATTTATTTCAGTTAAGCAAGTGCAGTAAATTGGATAATGAAGGGATGGGTTTCACACAGGAACAGGCCTTGACTTCCCTCCCTGCCTGTAGCAGTTCTAGGCTTCAGACTTCAGCCTCTAGGCTCTCAGGTGAGCTTTCTGAGCACTGTGGCTGAGCTGTGCTTTCTGCAGGAGCTGTACATTGGCTGCCCTTGCTTTGGCATTTACATCAGCATGGGGACCTGTCTGTCCCTGCTGGATTATGTGCCTAAGGGATGCAATGAGTTGTAGCTGATAGTCTCATCCATAGGTCAAAATAACCAGAGCAAACTGATTAATCCTGTTCACTGCAGAGCAGGGAACACACAGTGGATTTCCCCTGGATGTGGACAGACAAAAGTCCCCTTCTTTCAGTCCTGCATGAGCAGGACTCACTGTGCAGCTTCCTAGGACTAACACTGAACCCACACGCAGAAAATGACAAGGGCTGAGGGAGCAGACATCGTCCTGTGGTATTTTTATGCTGACCCATTAGGTCCTTCAGTTTTCATTTGAATGCATCACATGAAATCTTCCCTTTGCTTCACTATTTTGACGTCCAAGAATAACACTCTTTCCTTGAGCAAAATCATTTCTTTAAAGCAAAAATGTCTTGAGAAGGCAGGAACAATTTCTGTGTCTTGTTGCAATCAAACCACCCAGCCTTTGCATGGCAAGAAGGAGCTAACATACCTGGAAGGCTTGATTGCCTTCACATGGCTTTTTTTTGCACTCCCGTTAGCCATAATTTGCTAAATAGCTATCATCATTAACTTTGGTCTTCTCTTTATTTTCCAAGTATTCTTTGAGCCACCAGGAAACAGCAGTAATTTAGATGTGTTATCCAAGCATGAGAAAGGTTGTCTAGAGGCAACACAATCAATAACAAACCAGTTATGTAGTCTTTTATTCTGGAAAACAGTTTTTAGTGTTATGACCAAATAATACTTGCATTTTAAATGAATGGAAAGATAAATCCACAAAAAGTGGACAATATAAAATATACATGTAAATTCATATGAAGATTGTAAATTTTAATATTGTGTACTTTTTGTGTCAGGGAGTAGAGGGGAAATACTGTCACAAAAAGAAGTAATCCAACTTTTGCCAGGTAGCCAGAGATGATAAATGAAGAAAGCATACTTATAGCTGATCATTGTTATTGAAAAAAAATATGGAGTAACCATTCCAGTTAGTGGAGGAAACACTCTAATAGAAATGTTTAATAGCTATCCTTAGAAAATGTAAAAATTGGTAAAGAAGAGCATGTGCCTATCTTTGGAACCATGGTTTTTAAATGAAAGTTTCAGGCAACATAAAAAATAGTCAACTAAGAAGTGACGTAACATTATAAGTACATTTTACAAAACTTGTTCACATAGAAACACATGTATACACCCATATAGGAATGTATATATATATATGTAGTGTGTGTGTGTGTTTGTGTATATACACATATAGGTGTATATACATATTGTGTATATACACATGTTGGTGTATTTATTTGTACATATTTTAGCTGTGTTCTGTGAAGTCTCTGCCTATGGAAAAGCGCACACAGCCGTGTGCCCGGCTCGCACAAACACGNGGTGCGGAGCGCGCGGGGCGCGCGAGGGGCGCGCGAGGGGGGCGCGAGGGGGGCGCGGGGCTGCGCGGGAAGGGGGAGCCGCGCCTGAGGGCGGCCGCGCTCCCCACGCCTCCCGCACCTGCGCTGCGGGACGGGAGCGCCGGGCGGCACCGNAAGAAGAGCATGTGCCTATCTTTGGAACCATGGTTTTTAAATGAAAGTTTCAGGCAACATAAAAAATAGTCAACTAAGAAGTGACGTAACATTATAAGTACATTTTACAAAACTTGTTCACATAGAAACACATGTATACACCCATATAGGAATGTATATATATATATGTAGTGTGTGTGTGTGTTTGTGTATATACACATATAGGTGTATATACATATTGTGTATATACACATGTTGGTGTATTTATTTGTACATATTTTAGCTGTGTTCTGTGAAGTCTCTGCCTATGGAAAAGCGCACACAGCCGTGTGCCCGGCTCGCACAAACACGTACACGGAGCGCACCCGCGGCATCCCAGCTATTCGCACCAGGCCGGTCTGGCGGGGAAGCTCTGCATTGGGCCTGCGGAAGCTGTGGCGCAGGCCCGCTCCCCGTGCAGCAGCTGCCGGGGGGTNGGCCCCGGCTGTGCCCGGGGACTTGGGGAGAGGCTGAAGAGCAGCTCTGACGGACCCTGGGTGTCCAACTCTAACCGCGCTGTGATGGGCTGGTCAGCAGAGACATCGAGGTGTATTTCTGTAGGGTCTGAAAGGTCTCCTCCCTCTTGGTGGAAAGAGACCCCCGAACTGTAACTGACATGCCCTTCATCTCCTTCCACTTGCGTGTGAACGTCCTGTCCCTTTGCGTGACTTGCTTGCTCAGGGGTAAATGCAGTTCAGCTTTCGGAGTGTATTGAGTGATGGTACTGCTGTGGCTGCAGTATCCTGTGCAGGTGACATAGTGTGCTGTCACTGTCACAGACCTCCTCTTCCCAGAACGAAAGTAGGGGAGCAGCCGGAGTGGTCCGAGATGATCTGTAGTTAACCACTGCTGTTGTAGGGCGGCAGCTCATGTAAACTAGCTGCACTTTTCAATTTCTGCAGAGTGGACTGTCTTCAGAAGTGGAAGCACATGAGAACGTCCTAAATTAAGCTGTAATTTCAAAAGAAAAAGAGGCAGAAGGACATTCAGAATTTTTTGTCTCTTATGAGTGTGGTAAACTTTCAATTTTTAATTGCATGCTGTAGCAGATAATTTTCATCTGTGTGGGTTTTTTTTTTTCCCCCGAGTTCTTTACTGCTTTATTTTGCTACCGTCCTGCATTCGCTGGAACTGGCATTAAAAGCTTTGCACCCTCATCCAAAGGGATCGCTACCGTCTTTCAGTAGCCAGTTGTTTTGTTTTGTTCTGAGCAGATCTTAATCATACAATGTTAAAAGCAGTGGTTAGTGCTGACCAAAACATGAGGGCTTCTTTAACTACTCACACATTGTATGTAGGCCACAACAGTAAATGATGTTGACAACTCTGTTTTAAACGAGGAAGCTTGGAGATCACCTCTTCAGAACCTGAGCAGGTAATTCTGTATAACAAAGGTGCAGTCTTGGCCCTGCAAGTTATTGCTAAATGTGATGCAACAAATTTATTAAAAATGTGTTTGGAGATACGTAATTAAACATGTATGAAAGCTGTAGAAATATTTGCAGTGTTTATTGACATAGCAGGTAAATAAGTACGTGAGGCTCATGGGAGTTCTAGTGTTTCTCAAAGTTGGGGCATACCAGCTGTTGCTGTTCAGCATTGCATGTGAGGTTACCTTCATACCTGTGGTGCTCACTTAAAAATGGTCAGCGAGGAGCACAGCCCACGATAATGAGGGAAATGTTTGCTCCACGTCATTCCCATGGCAGTTGTTATGGTGTGGTGGTGTTTGATTCCTGGAGAATTAGCCTTTAACTTTGTAAGTGGAGAGTATGACATCAGTGTCATGCCACTGACCATCTGTCTGTAGCACAAATCCATTTCATAACTGGCACTCCTTGCTGATTTCCACTTGCAGTGTTGAAAGAAGAAGGTAGATGGTAAAAGTATGGGCAGAGCAGTGAAGGTGCTGGTTTCACACTGAGCTTCCATGCAGGGGTGTTGTTTTGTGCCTGGATGTTCACCTCTGTGAATGCTAAATCTGATAACAATTCAGGTCATCTTAGTGGAAAGGAAATAATGTAGATGTAATGAGAGAATAAGCAAGGAAAATTACATGTTTCTTTTGGGAGGAAGAAACCTTTTACAATTACTTTACTTAGTTTGTAGCTGTGGCAAAGCAACTTGTATTTTGTGTTAGCTGTGAAATGGGAATGATGTTGTGCTGTCCTGGGAGTGAATGAAAACTTGAACTGAACCTGAAAGGGATTTCAAAACGTCTTAAACATGTCTCATCTGTGGAAAGAAAACAGTTTGACTCTTGTTTTCCCTTATATGCATAAATGCTTGGTAATGCAACCCAACGTTTGAGCTTCTGTAAAGAAAATATCACTGCCATCATATCATGCTCTTAGTTTCTAGTTCGCCACTGTTGCAGGTTTCTTACTTAATAATTATGTAAATAGTTTTTCAATTTGGCCTTGAAGGGAGATCTTGCAAAACAGCTGATTAAATGCCTGTCTTTAACTTTATTTTGTCACAGTCAAAAGGTTTTATGACAATTACAATAATTTTTTTTGCAGTTGAGGCTCATGAAAATGAAAAAAATTCTTTGAGTCCTTAAAAAAGTCCACAAGTCCTAGAAGTCAAGAATTTTAAGCCTCAGTTCCTTCACCTCAAATAACTTATCTGGAATGTAAATGGTATATTTGTTGATACTTCAATTACTCTATCAAAGTGTTCATCTCTTTGATTCAGTGATCCACTGAGTAGTTTTATTTGAACTGGAGTCCTTCACAAGGGAGAGGTGCTAGCATTTTCAAGAGAATGAACTGTAGGGTTAGGTGGTTTTTGAGTAGGCTAAAGAAAACCCTAAATGTGCTTGCTCTGAGCAAGAACATGTCAGGTTCCAACATTTTTGGAACCATTGAAGTTATGGTTCCAAAAATGCGCTTCCATTTTCCTTTGATGTTTCATCAGCACCTCTGCTACTGAAGCATCGCATGACAGTTCCCTTATATTTGTGAGACTTCCTTTGTTAATATTTTGGAAGTTAACTTTTACAGTTGTAAGTGGTTTTTTTCTTTTGTAGTTGAGGAAGGAGAAGCTGTCTTGAAAGCAGTATCTTTGTGGTGACTAGTGTGTCTTTGTGTTCCTAGAAAGTATGTTCCGTTTTTTGGGGTTTTTTTTAGAGCAGGGTGCGTATGACTTACCGCAATACCATGTTATCAAATCTTTATCTTTTTGAGGTCTGTTCTTTGCCAACTCTGAAGCTGAAATCACTCTTTTTAGGGTCTTGTACCTGAAAGTCTGGAATTGTTTGTATGTTGTGTTGTTTCTAGAGGTGAAGGTCTCCTTGGTAATTCATTATTCAGAGCACTCCAGTGAAAGTGTTGGAGGTTTTGTTAGTTATTTAAATTAATTATCAACTTGATGATAACTGTTTCCAAGTGTGCATTGAAACTTCTGTATGAGAATTACAGGTCTGAATATATTTTGTCTCTTATATTCATGACTGGCCATAGATATTTCTGTTTCCTGTATCCAAAAGCTTCAGACTACTTATTCTGGGTCTTAATTCTTATACTAATTTGTTTCCTGATTTTGTTATAGTGGATATCAAACAGCAACTATAATAAAGCAACAGCTCTAAAGCATTTATATGTGAAACTTTGAATAAATGTGATTATACACATGCATTAGTGTAACTAAAATTTGTAATACTTCATGTAGTAAGGCAGTAGATCAAGAGAAATCACAGTTCTTTTAATACTAAAAAAAGCCAAACAGATAGTAAGAAACAAAGATTAACTGTAGCTTTGTTTTATTCCAAGAAAAGTGATACAAAGGTATCTTCATGAGGATGGAAGTGTGTGAGGGTGAACTTGAAAAATTCAAAATGTGAGAGGATGAAATTGTGGCTAGAGGAGCCACTTTTTTCCCCTTGCCTTCCGATGTCTTTATCTCCATAGGCACTCTGGTACCAGTTTGCATGAAGAAATGTTTTGAACTCTTTCTGCACAGGCAGAATTGCACCTGCTAATGGTGATGTGTGATTTGGTTCAGGAATGAAGTTAGAAATTCCTAATCCTTTTCTACTCGTGCAAATCTGTACACCTTAAATTTAGCTGAGTATTGAATTCTGTCTTATGACTGAAAATGATTCAATTTGGTATTTTTTGAGCGGTGTAATGAGAATTGTATAGAGAGATTGATGTGAATTTCTGCCTTTGAATGAGGTTTTGTTCATTCTATCCTTACAATAGACCCATTGCAAGCTGAGTAGTTAGGATGAGTCTGGCTGCTTAGCTTCTGTCTGCCAACTCAGTGTGAGTGAACTAAATATAAATACTTGAACCATCCTAGCAATGTGGAAGTGTTTATTTATTGAATCCAGGAGGTAAACCTTTGGGGGTTTTTGGGTTTTGTTGTTGTTACTGTTTTATGTTATTTGTGATTAAATATCTGGTTTTTATGTTTTTCAGTGTGTGAAAATTATATTGTTCCTTTTGAAAGAGGAACAATTTGGTGGTGATGGAGTGCTGCCACTGACAGATGGACTCACAGGAAAGAAGGTGAGAATGAGCAGCTAGGTGAAATCACAGAGGCTCCCTGAAATAGGCCAGCTCATGATCATCCTGGAAAATTAAGTACGCCAGCATACTCTTTATGTAACTTGTACTAAAACTTACACTAAAGGGAAGATTATTAACTTAGCTTCAGCTTCAGTTGTGTCTGGAACACTAAAGTTGCTACAACAGCACCTTCTTTTTTAAGCTGATCATTGTGATTTCTAGAGCCATAGCCACAGGCTAGAAACTTGAAAGTAACATTCCCAAGTGAACAGTACATCCTGTCTGGTACCTGGCACCTGTGAATTTTGATTCTGGATCAGGAGCCCTGCAACAGACTTTTCTTGCACTGAGATACTTGATAGAGGTCAGATGTGTTTGTCATAAATCCTGTTATGTGAATGTCCAAATTTGTTTTACACTGTTTTCTGAAGACCTGTTAATTGGATAAAAGCACAAATGTCGGGCATTGAACTGATTTGATGTACAATATGTTGATGAAAACTCTCAATATTATCATTTTGTGTTCTTCAGAGTGCTTTCCCCATCTGTGTAAAATCATCTGTATAAAATAAAAAAATATTTTTATCTTAGGTGAAATATCCTTATATTGATATTAAATTTTTATGCCTTTTTTTTCTTTGTGTATGTATTACTAGATTGGTTCCTTTTTAATTTACTTCTAAACACAAGCCCTATGTATTTGAAATGCAAGGTGGACTCTGCATTTTAAATCTGTGTTTGCTTTATGGAATAAGCTATTTACTTGAATTTTAGAAGAGTTCTAGACTGTCACCTTTTAAATTTTTTCTTTTTTTTCTTGCTGTTTTGTGGAAAAATGAAGATATTTGGGATGGGCACAGGAGCTAGGAGAGATAATTTTGATTTCTTAGCTATTCTTAACTTGAATGTTTCAGAGGCAGATTGTATAAAGGTGTTCATCCTGTGCACCACAGTTAACAAAATACATAGTTTAACAAATCCATAGCCTTCAGGAATAGGGCTGCTTGCATGAGTTTGCCTGCAGTCTGGTGTATCAGAATAGCTTTTTTTTTTGTTTGGTACAGGTTTGGAGTCCATTTTATTTCTTGTGCCTTTTCATCTAGACAAAGACTGTAATTCTGTCAAAGCTGCCTTTGCCGTCTTAATATATTTAATTTCACAAGTTCACGTCAAGCTGCAAGAACTGATTTATGCAGGGAGTGAGTGACTTGGCTGTTGTCAAATTAGGAGCTAAACCTATTTTTTTTTCTTTCTGAGTAGATAACAGTCTAGTCTATATAAAATTCTAAGGAAATTTAAGCATGGCTCTTAATTTAACTTTAAATCTAGTCTTAATTTAAGCTAGTCTATATTGATGCTTAGTATGACTTTTTGTATTTAAATTAAGGGATTCTACAAATTGTTAAAACTGTGGGCTTGTCAAAATTCTAAGGAATTTCTTTGTGCTGAGCTGGAGAAATTGCTGACTGAGCATTCAAACCACAGTGGGCTGAAGTGTTAAACCAGTTTTACATAGTTCCAGTCACTCCTGCAAGCCCTGATAATTGCACACTATTTCAGGATATTTGTTTTTTCATGGTTCAGTTGATTTGAATAACTGGCTCATTTGACTCTGAGACACTCATTAAGAATCTACAAAAAAAGGAAAAAAAACCCCAACCAATCAAAACCTCATTTTTATCTCTAGAGGTAGAAATGAAAGTGTATAAAGGATGAGCTCTTACAGGTGTAATGTTTTAAACACACTATTAACGGGTGCAATTGGTACATGGTAAAGTACAAATGAGAAAAAAGCTTATGGTTTCAAAGAGAAGATAACTGCTTTTTAATTTAAATAGCATTTACTTTACAATTTGATAATAGTAATTTAAATATGTTGGCTTGAAAGTAAAACTAATGTCTGAACTACTAAGCCTTTCCTACATAGGCATTACTGAGCCACGGAAATTTTCATCCTGATTGTGTTCCAATTTCATCCAATCTTTTTAGCTCAGAAGAGGCAGAAGGAGCCAAAGAGAGAGGCCTGGTCTATGTTTGGAAGGCTGGTTCCTGCTCTGTGACTCCAGAAAGGCTTCCAGGCCTCAGTGGAAAGACAGTGTTACAGGCAGCCCTTGGAATCCATCATGGATTACTACTAACAGAAGGTAATAAACACCTTAATTGTAATGATCTGGGGCAATAACAATCATCAGTTATTGTCAAGTTTCTTTTCTTTAAGAAGTGATACTAGATCTATGTTTGGAAAGATGAGGACTGTACTTTGTGCTTTTCATACCCATTTGTATGTCCTTCTGTGTTCTTAAATTAGAAGGGACCAACGAATACACTTAACTCACTTGACTGGAGCATAATCAAATTTTTAGCAGAAAAGCATTACTTATTTTAACAGTACATGCATGCCTAGTGTAACATTAATGTGGGGTGTAGAACTTAACAGCAGCAATTGCAGAGAGCAACCAGCAGCCTTCTTATATCAACAGCTGTAGTTTTGCTGAGCCTGGACTAAGCTAAGAATTCATATCTGTTTGTCTGAAGCATCTTTATATTTTTGTTTTGGTTTAACAATTGCTTTTACACTCATACTAGGATTTGTTTTTCTTTTTTTCCCCCTCCCAGGTGGAGAGGTCTACAGTTTTGGAAAGCTGCCCTGGAGATCAGGACCTGAGGAATGTGTTAACAGTCCTATCTTAGAAAATACTTTGCTTGGGCATCGTATTATTACGGTGGCAGCCGGCAGCTTCCATAATGGAGCGGTGACGGAGAGTGGTGTGGTGTACATGTGGGGGGACAATTCTGCTGGCCAGTGTGCAGCTGCCAACCAGCCGTGTGTGCCAGAGCCCCAGCTCGTCAGTATTTGTGATTCTGAAACCAGCCCTCTGTTATCAGTCCGGATTTTGCAGCTGGCATGTGGGGAGGAGCACACGCTGGCGCTATCGCTGAGCAGAGAGATATGGGCCTGGGGGAGTGGCTGCCAGCTCGGTCTCATCACAACAGCTTTCCCAGTGACAAAGCCACAGAAGGTGGAGCACCTGGCAGGACGCGTTGTGCTCCAGATTGCTTGTGGAGCCTACCACAGCCTGGCTCTGGTACAATGTCTCCCCGTGCAGGAAATGAAGCCTATCCCAGAGAGGTGCAATCACTGCAGTCAGCCTCTCATTACCATGACAGACAAGGAGGATCATGTAATCATTTCAGATAGTCACTGCTGCCCACTGGGTGTAGCACTGTCTGATAACCAACCAGAAGACCACGTTTTCTGTCCGGCATCAGACACCCCCAAAGGCAAAAGTGTAACAGCTGGACAAAGTGAACAATGTCAGAAACCACTTGTGGAACAACATAGGCTTGCTGGTTTGGAATCTGATGGACCAAGTGCACTTTCCAGCAGCGACGGACGGGAAGATAGTGGAATTTCTAGTTCAGGAAATACTCTGTTCTCGGACAAAAAAGAAGCGAAAGAGTACTTAATTGGTTTGTCAGATAACTCATTAAATGTGAGCCTGAATAAAAACATCTGTACAGAGCCTGAACAGGTTGGTACCTAATCACTAATCACAGCTCATGATTTGCTATAACTTCTCTTGCATATGTGACATTACTCTTTTTACAAATGAAAAACTTACTTTAATATAGCTATGATGTTTTGTAGTTTTTTATAGTAAAGTGTTTTTGTAGTGATGGTTCTCAACGTTGAAGTGGAAGATTTTTTTGTCCTCCATTGTTGTTCAGTTGTGAGCGTTCACTGTGGGCAGCCTTGACAGTGCTTTAGTCTCTCCTTGTCACGGTCTGCAGTGCCAGAACCACGTATGCCAATTTCCGTGCTCTATTTCCTGGTGCATGGGTTTCCATTTGTGTGGGGCAGAAGGATTCAGTGAATCTTACTGGTACTCATCTGATTTGCCTTTAAGGTAAAGGCTTAATTTCTGTACCTGGAACAAATCCCTCACAAATCTATCTAATGTTTCAATCAGTTAAAAATTCTGGATTGCAAATTGCTAAAAGGTTTGACCAAAAGGTTTCTAATGTTAATGATGTAGGGGTGGCATAAACTCATAAAAAGGGATGGGGTAAGTACTCTGTGTAGTGTGGAAAGTTATTCAACAACACTGTTTTGATGCTACAGCAGAACAGTCAAGTACTCATCTCTTAGCAAGCATCAGAAAATGCTTAACATGATGGTTCAAGAGCTGTTTGTGGCTTCCTGACAAAATAATGTTTTCTGGTTTTTAGAGAAAAAAAAAAAGGAAATGTAATTAGGGGCAAAGGGAGGAAGATAGACCCCAAAAGTTACTAGACAGAAAGCTAATCCAAAGTCATGCAGCGCAGTCTGACAGTCCTTACCTAACTACTGTCCTGTGAGGAACCCTGCTGCTCTGTGGCCTAATTTGAAAAACTGACAATGGAATTCTGAAAATTTCTTTTGTCATTTAAAGTGTTGTGCAGACAAACTTATTTAACTTATTTATGTTTTAATAGTTGCAGGAAGACATTCTCCACAGTGGTTCTTGGAAATAAATGTCACAATGCCCAAAAAATAGTTGATTTTTGTTACTGTCTCTGATGGCAACAAACCCCCCATAGTTTTAGAATCTGTCCAGTAACTTGGTAGTTCAGCAAGTTATGCTTTCTTACTCCGAGGAAAACTTACTTTAGAGAAATTAATGCTGTGTAGATACATTTGCTCTTTCTTTTGTCTTTTGCCATTACGAATGCATTCTAGCAGTTGTGGGCTCCTCAGACTCTTGCAAGAACTCCAGCATTGAGAAATGACTGAAACACATAGTTTCATGCTCCCTTTCTCAGTTCCTTGTTCCTGGCATGTTTCCAGAGCACTGTTTTCCTTGCACAGTTCCAGGAATCAAGACTGGAATTGATTCACTGAATCTTCTGCAATTGACATGTACATACATACATTGACAAGAGCAGAGATGAGGTCTAATGTAATGTTTTGGCATTAGTAAAATCCTTCATTTTTCTTTGCTTTCCTACACAAATGAAGTTTTCTTTCCTGTTTTGCTAGGTATGCCTTTTAGAAATAGTATGAAGTAAATAGAACCAATCCCAGTCCTTTAACCTAAGTTTTAAAGAAGCTTAAAGAAGTCAAGGATTGTTCTTATTTTGGCAGAATAAAAAGAGCTGTAGTACTTGTAAAAATACCATTTTCCACTGTGTATTAGATGGGAAAATGGGACTTTGCTGTCTTTTGTTTTAATATTCAAACTATCTGTCACAGGTCATTTTGGCCATTGTTTCTTACTTGGTGGGTCAGCTGATTGCTATTGCAGGTAATGGTGTGCTGGGACTAATAATTGCCTGCATTCAGTTTGTCCCTCGTGTGACTTGATTATTGACTAATCTTTGTATAGATAAAACAACGGTATAAGGGGACACAGCCCAGACTGGTTTTAAGATAGGCTTTACAACATGAATCCATGAATTGCTGTTTACCTTTTACCATACTGAAAAGAGAACTTGTCTCTTTGAAAATAGAGCATGCTCACTGATGCACTTTCATTGGTGGCAGAGAAGTTGGTAATAAGCTTAAAATTATATCCCTTTTTATATTTGTTTGCAAAGATCCTTTTTTTGTTGGTATTTAAAAGCCACAGACTTACAGTCTTTTATGGATGAGCTACAAGACAGGTGCAACAAACAAAGCCCAGTCCATTTAGAAATGGTGCTTGGTGCTATCTTTAAAAAAAATTATTTTGAGCAATAGATGTACACCTAAGCATAAAAAACATAGATAATTTATATTGTATACAGTTAAAATACATCTATAATTTACAGTCAACATTTATAATAAACATTATATGGTGTTCAGTCCAGCCCATGGCTTGAATAGTGGATGTGTATCATCATCCTATTGTTCTGTGCTGTCTGCTCTGATAGTTTCCAATTTCCCTTTGGTTTTAGCCATCTCAAGAGGAGCAACTCGGTGCTTGTATCCCTGGCCCTCCAGGTAGCAGCACATCCACCCTGAACAGCCTGGTGGCCTCGTGTGCCTCAGCGGTTGGGGTGAGAGTCGCTGCCACCTACGAGGCTGGAGCCTTGTCCCTGAAGAAAGTCATGAACTTCTATGGCACATCTTCGAGTGAGGCAGGATCTCAGTCGGGCAGCAGGTCCCCGGGGCCCGAAGCTCTGAAGGACAGTCGAGAAGAGCAGGTCAGACTGGAATCCATGCAGGGGAAGAAGAGTTCCAGTTTAGTAGATATTAGAGAAGAGGAATCTGAAGGAGGGAGTCGAAGGCTTTCCCTGCCTGGCTTGTTGTCACAAGGTAAAAAAGCACGTTGGGGAAAAAGCACTGGAAAACTTACAATAATGTGGAGGTTTGTAAGTGAAAAAAAACCCCTAATATTTATTAAACACAAATCTAATGATCTCTCAACGGTATGTATGAATTCTAAACGATATCTTAGGACTTGAAAGCAGTGGAGAGAATGAAGGCTAGCAGATACTGCATGCTAAGAAAACCAAAAACAGCGGGTTTACAAATGGTCTTTCTTGTTAAATTAAGGTAAAGCGAACACATTGGAGGAGTCATGCTGCCAGATGATCTTTCATGTTGGTTTTGTAGCAGATAAAAATCTGTGTGGTGTCTAATCTGCACTGCTCTGAGCTGGTTTTGAGCCAGGGACCTATAAGTGTTCTGGTTCCTACTGCTGAACTTCAAAGTTAATAACCTTCTTCCCTCACAGATGTTAGTGCTGTTAATTGCTCTGAACATGTATATGGTTTAGTTCTATATTGATCTTGGATTTGAGGGGAGGTTTAGGAAGTATTGAAGTCTTCTGTTCACTGCAAGGTTATATTTTCTTTCAAAACACTTTAATGTATAGTTTGTTTTGGTTCATTTGCTTCATTATGACTGCATGGTTCTCATATGTCTGCTATACTTTAGCAGCTGGTAAAAACTACTTGACATCTACCTGGTTTTAGCACCTATGTTACTTCTTTGTAACATATAACAATAACCTATGGTCTTACCGGTCAACCTTTGTTCTCAGGCTTGAATTAAAACTGCTTTAAGAAGTTTGATCACTTTCTATTAAGTAGTGCTGTTACTGTGTAACACACAATCTGAGTGATATGTTTACCAAAATCATCAGAAATTTTTCTCATTCTTGGCCTTTGCTCAGTTTCCCCAAGGCTCTTACGGAAGGTAGGACGGGCAAAAATGAGGACTGTGGCTCTGACTCCAACCTACAGTGGTGAAGCTGATGCTCTTCTGCCTTCTCTAAGAACAGAGGTGTGGAGCTGGGGGAAGGGCAAGGAAGGACAGCTAGGGCATGGTGATGTTCTGCCAAGGTGAGATTTCTTTGATAAGTGTTTTTTTAATTCACTAGACTGTTAGAAAATTTTGAGTATTGAACTGTCTCAGCTTGTCAAATTTAAACTGCCATGCAGTGTCTACTTGTTCTTTTAAGTGTTGTGACCTAAGTTGCTCCAAGTAACATGTTTTATGCTGTATTGTTACTGAGCATCAATCAATTCCAATTTTACACTTTGTAATCAGTAACAGTTTTGGTGATATTTTGACTTCGTCCAAATTGGAGTGAGGTCTGTCATCAACTTTTGGCCTTCCTGACAATTTTGACTAAGCTGGTTTATTGCCAGAAGGTTCCATATGTCTTTCTTTTTCCTAATTTGTTTTGGGGAAGGAAATAATACGTTGAGTGTTTCTGCATTAACAGTACCTCTGATAATATTTTTTCTTTTTTCCATGTTCTACCCCTCTTCCCTCACCTTGCGGGATTGACAGGCTTCAGCCATTGTGTGTGAAAAGCCTTGATGGTAAGGAAGTGATTCACCTCTCTGCTGGTGGTCATCATTCCTTAGCACTCACTGCCAAATCCCAGGTACAAGTGATTGTTACCATTTATTGTTTCTCTGACATAATTATCATGTTTGGTCTTTTCTAGTTTTTAATTTCTTTTGCGTCTAAATTTTTGTTCCCATTTGCAGGAGGTAGCATGGAAGTATTGTGGAATCTAAATTCTATTTCTGCCCAAGTTCTGCATGTACCATCAACATTATGTTTAAAGATTGCTGTAACTCGATTTGGTGCATTCTGTTTCTGAATGTGAGAATACAATCTCAGAATGTAGGAAGGCAGTGAAAATTAAGAAAATGCTTCTCAGTACATGAGTCCTATAGCATTGCCTTGTGTGTTTGCACGCTTGATGTGTTGTACTACCACAGTTCAGTATGTTTCCATGTATGTAAATGAAAATTCTGATGTTCAGCACTGCTTCTTGCAGGTGTATTCCTGGGGCAGGAATATCTCTGGCCAGCTTGGTCACTTGAACTCTCCAACAACCGTCCCTCGTCTTGCAAAGGTACTTTGTTTTCTGTGTTTTTCTTCTTTCAGTTTAGGGTCTCTTGTTTTACAAGTGAGTGCAGAGTAATTTCTGAGAATGACCTGTTCATGGATCTATGTGCTATTTAATAATAGAGCCCTTCATTTTTTTTGGCTTATGCTGTGAAATGATCTTTAGATGAGCTTGTGAAAATCTACCCAACAAATCATTTACACAGACTTGCGCTGGTTTTTGGCCACAACGACGTTCTAGAACTGAGAAATGTGACTGGTTGTATCTTCCTATCAGATTTCACTTCTACATGTTTGGTTTCTCTGATATTGATGTTGCAGTGTTGAAACTTCTAAATACTTCAGAACTCTGTTTTTATTCGAAACAATTGTTTCCAGTGTTTTTAGCTTGGCTGGACCATGGCCACATTTGTTGTTCGTTTCCTTATTTCCAGAACTTTGCAGAGTTTTGGCAGTGGGTTTTCTCTTTGTTTTGAACTTTTCACCACATTGAATGAATAGCAAAATAACAATTTTTGGGTTAGACCACAGCTTTTCCCATGTTTTCTGGAGCTCATCTTAATGGAAAACTAGCTGCACAATTTTCCTGCTTAGGCCTTAGGCAAATTAATGTACAGCAGATTAACTGTCTCCTAAGTTTATATAGATTTCCCAGTTAAATGTAGAGGGGAGAATTGTGTTCCAACTTGAATCAAGCTCACTTGATGCCCATTTAAAAATAAAACTGATTTGTAACTGAAAGGCAAAAACATCAGCCATTAGAAAGAAAATTGGAAAGAGTTTTCAGTATATGTGCAAGGAGTTTATTTGTTATGAGACAGTGAAGTTGAAAAATTGGCTGATTATTGCAATAGTTTGTCTTGGCAGGTATATTGTGTACATATGTGACTAGAAGAGTTGTGTACTTTTCTCTCCTTCCAGCTTTGGATGATGATTTTTAATGTCTTCCTTCCTCCTGAATTTTAGGTGTGCGGTGATGGTATTTGGACTACAGCAGCAGGACTAGATTATTCTCTCTTCTTAGCAGATGAGAAAGACTTCCAACCTGAATTATATTACTGTGGCCAGGAGACATCGGCAGAAAATAATTTGAATGAAAATGGCTGTACTAAGAGTCCAGTTTTATTAGTAGCTTGTAGTAAGGTGAGTGTTATTTCCTTTAAGTCAGTGCAGATCATACTGGTGCTCTTGAGAAACAGCACGGTGCTGGTGGCTCAGTGAGCTTTAAGGGTCAAGCCACATGGCTGGTTCCTAATAGTCCAGTGAGGAGCACATTGGATGGAGGGCAGAGAGGAGGTCGAGTTAGTATGTTCTCTCCACTGCCTGTTTCTTGGCCTTCCCTTCTGTTTGAGGGAAAAGGAGGTGTTTCTAGTGTGTTTAATCCATTTCCTTCCATCAGTGCATGCTGCAGAAATGCACTCTTTTATTGTGCTCTGCTTCACCAGTCTGTGTTCAGTCTTCACTGCTATTGCACTTCACTTTCTTGTCTCTCAACTGGCTGAGGCCACTGGCTGCTCTATTCTGTTACTCCATTCCAATATTCTGCCTCTTGTTTGTGGCTGGGCAGAAGGTCCCTGTGAGTCCTGCACCATCTCCTTCCCTTCCCCTCCCTTCCTCATGAGTGTAAAGGGGGATCTGAGCAAAAATGTGCATTTGATGTTAATGGGAGACAGGAGGTGCCCCTACACAATTTTTTTCATGAAGCTGAATCTTATACATGCCTTGGGGTTGGCATGAGGTAGCGGTGTGAACTCTGATTGCATGGCCTCTTCCAAGTTGTTTGTGTATGGTTTCAGACCAACATGAGTTTAAGGTAACAAAAAGGAGATTGTGAGGGTAGAGAGTGTCTCTGCCTTAGCTCCTGTGGGTATCACTGCTATTTCCCTAAACTGAGCAGAATAGCAGTTTGGGAAGTGTTTTGAGGAGGGACAGAGATTTAGACACTGGGTCTATGTCTGTTCATGCAGACACACGCACACCTGTATTCCTTCTGTAAGATTGGTGCTAGCCATTCCTTTATCTGCAAGAGTGACTGGTAGGCTCTTGCACATGAGAATTGGTTGCCTGTTGAACAACATGGCTCAGTGTTTCAAAGGAATCCTCTATTTAGCTATCAAGGAAGTAAAAGTAGAGTTCAAACTCTGAATTACTCTATGGCATTGCATGTGAGCCAAAATTAGTGAGGAACCACAGTGCATCAGTGGCACTTGTGCTGACCTTAGATAAGAATTTTGCTTTGAACTACTGTGGAAAGCAAGTACTACTGTTAGGAATATTGCAGTATCAATAAACTGGACTCTTATCAATAAATTGACATATTCCAGGTCCAGAAAGGACCTGTTCAGAGCACAGTCATAGTTCTAATAAAGTATATTCTTCATATTTAATAGGAGAAATGTATGATGTAATGATGCTATTTAATAACATTGTTGATATAAGCGTATTGTAGTTCTAAGGTGACTGAACTTAAAGTCACTATCTCTTAAACATGGAATGGTTGTATGAGCCACCTTAAAGGTGGTCTGTTTATTGTCTTTTGTCTCTGTCGGAGTCAGGAAAATGAACAGTGGTGGCTATAAATGTATCTTCAACTTTTGTCATTCTTGTATTAAGTCAGTACTGAATGGGTTGTTTGTCACTGAAGCTAGTTAATGTTTACTCTCACTTCAAAATATGCTTTGTTTGCATTACCCTATTTTTACATTGGAGTGTAAAAAGAAAAACATTAAAGCTGCTATTTTTTCTTTTCTCTTTTTCATCTTTCAGATAGGGTACATAAGCAATGTGATAGCTGGTGGTGACAACTGTCTGGCCTTAGTTGACAAAAACGTAATGGGATATATTGCCACTTTGCATGAATTGGCTGCTACTGAGAGAAGGTTTTATTTCAAACTGAGCGAGATCAAATCTCAGGTTCTTAGACCTCTTTTAGGTTTAGGTAAGACCTTCTTTTAATGTTTTTCTTGAGGTTGTTTCCCCTGCGTTCCACAACAAATTTCTGTTACGCGAAATTTAAATATAATAATATATTTTCGAGATAAAACTAAGGTCTTGCGTTCTCCTCTGTTTGGATGAAGAGGTTGTTGCATTTTGACAGTGTGCGTTCTGTTAATATTTGCACTTTCCAGATGGTTTCACCTGAAGTACCTTCGCTATTTGAGCTGTATTTAGTCTAAAACTGTTGAATTTCTGATTCTGGATAATGTAGCCATGAGGTGAAAGTGCTGATAAAACATCTAAACAGCACCATGTTGACATTCTCTCTGTTAATGGGTGCTGCTCTTTTGTAAGGTAAGCTAAATTGCTTTCTGGTCTGTTACAGATAATTTGGGCAATGCAAATACAATCCAGTTGTTGCAGGAAATGGCAAGCAGGTTCAGCAAGCTGTGCTATCTCATTGGTCAACATGGAGCTTCTTTAAGTAGCTTTCTTCATGGAGCAAAAGAAGCCAGGAGCTTGGCCATCCTGAAGCATTCCAGTCTCTTTTTGGATAGTTACACTGAGCAAGTATCCAATTCCCTCTCATCTTGAGTCTCTGCAGGCTTAATCTACTGACTGCAACAAGCCCTGAGTTAAGGGAAAGTAGGTCATAAGGAAAGCTATGTAACTGTTGTATTGTTGTGATTTAGAAATGTATGGAGAGTTTTACACAAATGGATTCATTTTGTAATGAAATGTATTTCCAAGTCTTCACCAGTGGAGCACATGAACAGCATCACTTTCCTTTGTGTAAAACTCTGGGTACAGACTCTTCCTTGGTTGCTGCCTATAAGCCTAAATACTCATCTCTTATTAAAGATCTTGTAGTATAATGTGATAGACTTACCATTGCTAGGCTGCTAATTAAAGCTACCTTTGGGGGTTTATTGAGGTTACAAAATGCTTTTTCGATAGTCATTAGCTAAAGATTGTCTTCCCAATGAAAGTTCTTCTGTCCTCATACCTGCTAAACAGCTGGCATTAGACCTGTCACCCAAAAGCTGGAGCTGCTTTAGTACTCAGAATTAAGTCTGGATTTTCCTGGTTATTGTTTTGATTGGCTTAATGCTTTTGGGAGAGAAGATCTATGCTGTCAACCTGTTTTCTGTCTTTCCTATCAGTAACTTCTAGTTTCTGGACAATTTAATTTAAACGTGACAGAAGTCTCATCATACTTAATAGTTACAGTTTTGTGTAAAAATAATGGCTTAACAGAAAGTTTAAAAGTGTCATATCTGAATGTAGCCGTGATTACCAGACAGCTGAAAATATCTAAGGAAACAAAATTTTGAGATTATTGACTTCAGTTGTTATGCAGTAGTTGTCAACTTTGTTATGCAGTAGCAGTTTGAATGGACAACTAGTTGCACATTTTTTGAACACAGGCACAACCAAAAACATTTTTGCTAGGTCAGTGACGAACTTATGCTGTATCACCCTTAAAGGAAGCTTCCATCTCTGTTTATCATATAGATTGTTCATAATTCTAAATATGTATTTTCTCATTTTTTTACTTAGTCTTCAACTTGAATTTTTCTTGTAACCTGGATTTTCAAAATTAGTTCTCATTACTCAGAATAGAAGGTTTTAATTTCTTCTTCCTCAAAGACTGAAATACCTAATCTCTATTCTCACTACTTGCTTGTCTTCTGCTCTCCCCATTTGCTCCCTATTGCTTACATGTTTTTATGTGTATGGCATCAGAACCTCAGCGTTACGCCATGAGCATCTTTCAAGGATCAGTCAGGCAACACAAGTATTATCTGTTAAATGGGCTAAGCAGAGACCTCTTCCCTTGGAGAAAGGTTGTTTTGTTCAGTTTTTTTAATGGTGATGAGGAGAAGTCATAGAATGTTGAATGGCAGGAAAAGAGAAATTCCTCTCTTGAAATTTCCATCTTGACTATAACTGGAAGCTAGTAGTATGAAATGGTTGAAACAGGTGGTTTATTCTGTACATGCCCAAATCTGAGAGAAACAAAAATAAAGTAAGCCCTTTGCATTGTGCTAATGGCAGCAGAAATGTGTAGTAATGCATGTTCAGTGGTCCATGTGGAAGGTGTGTGCCAAGTGTTCAGTAACACTGAGTGTTGCTCAAGTACTGCATAACTTGTGTAGTAAAAGATATTACAGATGTCATCATTAAACTCTTGGACATTGCAACAGTTGCTACTTTCCAGGATGTTTTCATTTTGTAATTGAAGATCTTTTTCTTCACTATATTAGGTATTGTACTTCAGTAACAAACTTCCTCGTAATGGGAGGATTTATGCTCCTTGCAAAGCCAGCAATGTAAGCAAACCTTTACCATTTTTTGGACATTTTTATTAATTAGCAAAGAACTGTAAAGAATGGAGAGTGTATGTGTGTAGTGATGACCATGCAGAGACTTGGTCTTAATATACTTGAGTACAGTAATTCCTTTTCCTTCAGATAAAGAGAAAGTTACCTCCTCTTAACTGTGATAAAAATTTAGGTTAAAATGCTGCTGGGTTCCGTTAGTTCATCTTGGAGGTGGAGAAAGGAGGAAAAAAGCTTGTTATTGGAAATACCTTCAAAGAAACATAGAATTCAGATAATGATTTTTTGAAAGCTTTAGATAAATGAGGTTAAATGTTCATTATTCAGTGTTAGTGTTTATTCTTTCAAACGTTGCTGTTGAGAAAATACCAAAGAGAATTAGCTACAGTAGATAATGTAAATTCACTACATTTGAATTCTTTAAGTTTATGGAAGTGCTTTAAAATGATGCAAAAATAACATTTCTGCATGTGCATCTTCTCTGCCTCTCAAGGTTTCTTTGCTCTATTTCATGCATAGATGCTGTAAATGTGAGGAATGTAAATGTGTGTGTATTTTAAGGCCTGAGACAGTACAGCTGAGATTTCTAGACCATAAAGCTTCTTTCTTATTTCTATAGAATTTTTGTCTAGGAAATAAAGTAATGATGCTGGATCTCTCACCCTAGTGCTTTGAAGAAGTTGTTGTACTGAGGGTAATTTTTAATTTGTCTGTGGAATTGCTGCTTTTCCTTCACAAATTCTGTAATCTGGGAGTAATTCAGTTAATGTTTATGGAGCACTTTGAAGGCAGTGTAAATTATGGTACTGGAAGTTCTTGGAAATGCAGGTACCTAGGACAAAGAATATTCTGCCCTCGAGGATCAGTGCCAAAGTCTAAATACAGAATCACCCTACAGAGAGACACTGAGAATCTTTTTTCATTGGTCAAGATTTTTAGGGTGATTTAGAGGAAATCTTAGTTCAAATATAAGCTTGTTTATAATTCATACTGAAATCACCCATGGTGAATTCATCACATCAGCTGTCACTGCTGGGTGTCACAGCTTCTCCTACTGCAACCAGGGTCTCATTAGGTAAATAACACTTCAGGGAAGAGATGTCTTTGCAAGTTTTGTCCTGCTCCTTGCAAAGGAAAGTTAAGAATGTCTTTGCTGCTAATGATAAATTTTCCTCCACTGTTTCCCTGAGGGGTACTGTCTTAAGTAAATGGTTAATGTGTCAGCCCATCTTTTATGGATGTTCTGTAGCATGAATGCGTTAGATGTAGTCCTGCCTTTAAAAAAAGTGCCAGCTTCAATGGAAGTCTCCATAGTTGGCAGGTTTTTGAGCGTGTTCTCTAAAAGAGTAGACAAGCTGTAGTGAGTGTTATTGTTTGGTGCTTTTCAGCAGAGAAACCTCCATGTGAGGATCTCAAAATTAAAAATAGCAAGCTGTCCAGAGGCATAAATTTAAAATCAGAAAAAACAGTCTTATCTCTAAAGACAACTTTATTCCTAAGGTTTGTTCAGTAACAGAGTTCTTAGATACCACTAGCAGACCTGGACAAGGTATTTTGTGTGAGATGGCATCTCACTAATGGTGTAGCATTCTTAGGGGGCCTGCTGTGAACTCTGATCTGTTTTGCTGTCCCTGGGGCCTGCTTTCTCAGCCTCACCTGATTCTTGCAGCTTGGGGTTTAAATGTTTCCCAGCTGGATGTGTTTCAGTGCACATGTCCTATGTGCCAGCACCAGTGAGCGTACACATATGGCATAGGAGAGGGAAGAATAGGTGTGCTTTCTTTTTAATGAAAAAACCCTGGGTTTGTGTGCTAACGTACTGTCTTCAGAATCATTTCCCTCTTCTCCTCTGAACTAGATTAGTTCTCTCTCTTGGAAATCAGACTGAGGATTGAACAGATTTCCTGCCTTTCTCTGAGGTAGGATGTAATTTTTGTAGTTAGGGAAAGAACTGCTCAGTTGCCTTGAACAGCAGCAGGGGGAAGAAATTATTTCAGTGTATTTAGGAAATGCACTAGAGCAAAGTTAAGATTCTTTCAGGCCTTCTTGCATGAATCAAGAGTGTTAGAAACTTACTACTCTAAAAGTGGTGGGGAAGGCTTTCCACATGTTTGTTCTTTACTAATCAAGTGGTAAAGAGGAAAAAGGCAATCGATTACATTCCAAGTGAGCAACACAGTCAACTTCTTTCAGCCAGTTTGATGACTGAGCATATGAAATTAGAAGTAAAAAGCAGGTCTTGTGTTGCAGTTTTAGCTACGTGTCTTTACCGCTGTACTTCCTCAAACTAAACTGTGAATAGATGAATAAGCAGCATGCACTTGCCCTTACAATTTTTATTGATTTATGATAATCCAAAAAGGGGAGATCTGGGCTCATTTACATAAAACATCACTGATGTCTTAATGTCTTTTTTCTTCTCTCGTCCCTCTGTTTCCCAATGGTGCCATCATTTAGAGACTTCCTGAGTAAAAACCAGGAGCTGTTACAGAAACTATCTGAGAAGAATGAGGAAAACCTCCAGCTAGTAGAAGTTTTGAATGCTCTGTTTTTCATGCCATTCGGACGACTTCATAATTACGCCAGAACTTTGCTAAAGCTTGCCACGTGTTTTGAAGTGGTAGGATGGTTTTTCTATCTATAGTTCAATAAATAAACATATGAAACTTATAGCTTGGAAGTAACTGTGTGAAGCAAATGCCAGGTAATTAAAACCAGTTTATTCCTCAGAGGAGGTACTTCAAACCTGTGTTTGCTGCAGGGAAGATCTTATAGATTTATTTGCATAATCTTACACCACCTGCACGGATCACGTGACAGGTAGAAACTTGTTACCCTGCCAGAGCTTGTTTGTGTGCCTGAGTGCTTAATTGCAAATATATTGTTTTGATGTTTGCCTGTCACTTTTCAGTTTCATCTGGCATCATTGCTGTAGCTACCCTTGGCTGTAATACTCTACTAAAAACACTACATATATATTAGGTAGACTTTTACCATCCATTTAGATGTATATAATTGCTTTGTTTTGAAATAAAAGATGACTAAACAGGCACAGTAACTACTTGTACATTTAGCCCAATATAGTAATTCAGAATATTGTTCCTGCAATTATGAGTACTACTTTTGGTACAGCTTGTTAAGCTGCAAGAAAGTAGATCATGTAATTGTGTATTGATCATTCTCCTTGTAACATTTAGGGACCTTCTTGTGATTTTTAAAAACTATCAGGACACCAACAGAACATGTGACCAAGAAAATAACTCTATTTGCTCTGTTTCTTACCCACACCAAGAGTCATGTATTTAGTGCTGATTTAATGAAATGAGTGGTTGTATTGCAGCTTGGTTGGGTGGTGTTGGTACAGGCGTTCAGAAGCACCCTCAGCTCTGTCCTACCTTGTGCCCTACAGGCATCTCCAGAATACCAGAAGCTGCAGGATTCTATTTCATGTTACGAGAACCTTGCTGTCCATCTTAGCAGAAAAATGAAAGAAGCAGAATACACCCTTGGCTTCTGGAAGACCTTTCCTGGGAAAATGACGGTATGGTGACAATTGCCAGTCCATTAGCAGCTTGAATCTCTTGCTCTAGTGCCTGTGTCTATTACTGATGCTGCTGTCCCGGTTGCACTTGCTGTTTTTTCCAGCTGGTGTTGCTGTAGCACTCTTTACTTTAGAAGGGTTGGGCCTTTACTGTGAAAGACTAAAGCACTGACCTAAAGTCGCAGTCAGTGAGAAGTGGGATTGTGTCATTTTGCCTTTGACCCCACCTGTAGGACTCCTTGCGGAAGCCGGAGCGGCGTTTGATCTGTGAGAGCAGCAATCGGGGCTTGTCCCTGCTGCACGCGGGAAGGTTCTCTGTGAACTGGTTCATCCTCTTCAACGATGCTCTGGTACATGCTCAGGTGAGACAGCTTGCAGCCAGGAACAAAACCTTTTCTCTGCTTCAAACAACTTGACATATTTTTCATATAGTGAAGATTTTCCAGTGTAAAAATAAATCTGAAATTATCTGTCTTTTTAACATCTGATTGCATTTCCCTGTGGCTGGCCTGATTTCTGTTGGCTGTTTCTTGAAGCAAAGTGATAGAAAGAGTCCCTAATGCTCAGTTTTTCCTAGTTCTCAACAAAGGGAAAAAAGAAACCATTTGGAAAAATATGGGGCTGGGTTAATGGATCAGTAACTGGTGATGTTTCCCTTCTCCTTTCCTACAGTTCTCAACACACCATATCTTTCCCTTGTCCACACTGTGGGTAGAAGCTCTTTCAGAAGAAGCTGGTAATGTGTGAGTATTCTTGCTTGTGATGCTGAAATAGTCTGATATTTTGGGAGAGAAGATGAGCATTTTGTAACTAATTAAGTGAACTTGGAGTGGAATACAGTGCTTGCAGCCATGTCTACCCTTTTTTCTTGTTTCAGAAAATGTATTTCTATGTCTTAAAGCTGTGTAAACATCAGAAAGAATAAGGTGGTTGAGAGGGAATCAAGTCTTCTTTGCTGCTGCCTCTTTTTATTGCTAACTTAAAGGGAATGCTAGCTGGGGTAGGGAAGAGAAGATACAATATAAATGCTCTAAGAAACCTTGGGGTTTCAGGGTGGAATTTCACAGATTAAAATACTTTTCCCCTATGCAGGAACGGGTTGAAGATTACAACACCCGAAGAACAATTTGTTCTTGTTTCTTCAACACCACAGGAGAAGGTGGGCATTTCTACAAATTTGACATGGCTTCAATGATACAAATGAGGCTTTTTCCCCTACTGTGAAACCAAACTGGGAGAAGGATTGCCTGAGTATTCCCCAATAATGAAATCTTTCTGCAGCTGAGTGTGCAGGCTGGATCTACACAGTGCCTGAGTGCAGCAGTGTTGCAGTGCACAGCCCTGTGCTGAGCAGTGCCAGGGACACAATCATGCTTGCTGTAAAGGTGTGAATCGGTGCAAAGACAGGTGTTGGCTAAATTCTGTGATGAACCACTTTCTGTTTCAGACCAAGTGGCTGAGGGCAATAAGCCAAGCAGTGGATCAGGCCCTTAGAGGGACTTCTGACATGATTCTGCATGGAGCTGGTGGGAATGTGCCAAGACAGGAACCTCCTATTTCTCGCAGTGCCAAATACACCTTCTACAAGGACCCTCGATTCAAGGATGCTGTTTATGATGGGAGGTGGCTTTCAGGAAAACCCCATGGAAGGTAAAACCATTGGAATGGACCTGTTGAAACCAAAATGAAGTGGTTGCTGTAACAATAAGTAGGCTCACTCACAGAAGGTATTTGGAAAGTGCAAAGTGAACTGATTATCTCATATATTTGCATGGGTTTGTATTTTTTCCAGAGGGATCCTAAAATGGGCAGATGGACGAATGTACTCTGGGACTTTCCGGACTGGGCTGGAGGATGGGTAAGATATTCTAACTACTTGTGGAGCCAGGCAAGAAATACTTTTTGTTGTAGGAGAAAACAACAAAACCTTTTTAATTAAAGGTTTTGCAGTGAGTCTTACTGACCTGTCTTACAACATAGTGATGCATCTTCTCTAGTGTTTTTCTTGCTATATTTCTAGTAGAGCAAAGGTTTAGTAATTTAGCAAAGAGACAAAATCTTGAATTGAGACTTCAGGGTTTGGGTGAAACTGATGAGAGTATGTGATCTTGATGAAGATAACTAGTACAGCCTACTGAAGGGCTGAATGGAAGGTCTGGGCATTATCATGTTATCTGGTGAAACAAATAAAACCACTTGAAAATAACTTAATGTATTATACAGCTTTGAATTAATCTGTGGACTTCATTGCTAAGAATCTGATTAGAGCACTGTTGAGGCTGAGAAATCAACTTATTTCCAAAGGCACTTTTATATGTGTCTTGTGAGCAGACATGTCTGTATTGGGCAGGATAAAAATATATGAGGAGTCCTATTGCCTTCGAAATGTATTCTCAAAATATTGGCTTGGAGGGGAAATTGAAATGCCGTCTGACTACAGACAGCTTTTTAAAATTCCTCTTGGCTATTGATATAATGTCAAAATATAAAACAAGATTAGAGCTTTGGTCATTTGTAACTAAGTGTAATTAATCCTGGAGATTTTAGGGTTGTTGGAGATGGAAATACTGCGAACAAGTCCCAGCCAGAAAGAAATGGATTGGTATTTAGCTGTAATTTCTGAAACTATCAAATGTGTTATACTTGTATTTCAACATGTGTGTTATAGTCTCAGCACTTAACAGCAGAGTCTTGTTGGGTGGACATGCTCTCAGGAGAGCCTTCAGAACTCGATTTTGATCTCTTCAGGAGATTAAAATCAATAAATACAGTTGTGTATCTCATTCTTTTCAGGCATACTGAAACTGTGAATAATTCCTTGTCAGTGAGCATAATTGGAATCTTTTGAAAAAGTCTTTTCTGCAGCAATACATGCCCTCATCTTTCCCTGGAATAGAGTGTACTTGAATTACCAAGAGCTGAAGAAAATAATAAAGGTAGAAGCAGTCTTATGATTTGAAAAGACTCATGGCCTGAGAAGAATGCTGCAGTGTGGCTGCAAGAGCAGTATTTACAACATGTCACAATCAAACAGGAGAGAGCAGTATGGACTAAATTGACCATCTAGTGATGCTGGAGTTCTTGCTTTCTCTTATAAAAACTATCATCTGTGACTGCTGTAGTTAGAGATGTGCAAAAATGAGAGAGAGCATTCTGATTTTAGAATGGCTCCGTGGTGTGTGTCTGCTCTGTTAATGAAATGTATTGGAGTTAGAGCTGCTTGTGTTCTATCTCTGCACTGGCAGGTATGGTGAATACAGAGTGCCTAACAAAGCACTGAATAAAGAGGACCATTACGTGGGATACTGGAAGGAAGGCAAAATGTGTGGGCATGGAGTGTACAGGTAACTTGTGGCACTTGTGTTGCTGTCACTGCATGGCTGCAGGAGAGCAGGGCTGATGCTCTGACCAAGCCTCTGTGTGTAGCTTTCCTACATTGCAGACTTGTGGTCATAGTTAGTGTGGCTTATTTTCTGCTTTGCTCACAATGCAACTTGTACAATGGTCTGTTATTAATGTCTGCTCTAATGTTGCTGCCACCTTGCAATAAGAGAGGATTCTTTATTCTGAGAGATAAATGTACCCTCCAATGGCCTTTGTTGGGCAGAGAGTGGCTTTAAAACAATAAAGCATCCAAAGACTTGTATTAAAGGATCACTTTTATCCCAAACATACTTTAACTGTAGTTGTTGCTTGGTGTGGTTGTAATGCAATTCCTAGAAGGAAAAAGAGGGGGTTTATCTCTCTGGGGGAAGCACCCAACAAAACAAAATCAATCAAAACCTCCAAAACCAACCTCCCAACAGAGCAGTAGATGATAGGACTCTTACTTGTTGTTGTGTTGTTGTTGCTGTTCCAGCTATGCTACCGGTGAGGTATATGAAGGGTGTTTTCAGGATAACATGCGGCACGGGCACGGGCTGCTGCGCAGTGGGAAGCTGACCTCTTCTTCTCCCAGTATGTTCATTGGACAGTGGATAATGGACAAGAAGAGTGGTTATGGAGTTTTTGATGATATCACAAGGTAATGCTTCCACAGATCCTTAAAACTCAGGTATGACATGCAATTGCAAAAAGAGTAGGAAAGGATTTGATTTCTTAGTACCAGTAATAGTGCATGTCTTTTTTTTTTTTTCTTTATGGTATAAATGGTATAAAGAAGTGGGTCTAGGAACTGCTTTTTGGTGCTGCTTCTGAAGTGAGTGGTGGAGGGACTGCACTGGTTTCTTGTCTTGCTTTTCTGTCATACTCTGCCTGAAAACTAGTAATGTGAATATGATGTCTTACTGAGGCAATGTGTTGTGCATGTGCTGAATGTGTTATGAGTTCATGTGAGGAGTATTCTTTCATCTCAAGCCTATGAGGCTGGATTGCTCTGTTGTTATTTGTATCAAAAAGAGTTTGTGTTTCCATGGAGCTCGTGAAATTAAACTGACAGACCCAAAGCAAGTGCTCTATGACTCTCTTCTTAGGATTTCTGTAATGATCAAATATGGCTGTAAAGCCAAAGAAAGACTAAAAATGTACTATTTAGGCTCTGTTTTTCCTACTTCATTGTTCTTCAGAGGAGAAAAGTACATGGGAATGTGGCAAGATGATCTTTGCCAAGGCAATGGTGTTGTGGTTACTCAGTTTGGACTGTATTACGAAGGAGCCTTCAGCACCAACAAAATGATGGTGAGTTGGACACCAGACCCTGGGCTTAGGGACTTCTCGTCTGAGTGTGGCACCTTTCTGAGACAGATGAGTGTGTCTTAGGCCATAGAAACCTTCAGTTCTTCTAATCTTCTATTGTCCGTGCTTTTAGAATTGTCTTTATTATCCCTGCTCTATTTTACTACTTCAGTTTACTTTTACTACTTTCTGACTACTTCAGAAAGAGCTTAAAAATTACTGTTTGCTAAGAATTAATAACAGGTCTTCTAAAGCACATCTTTAGATCTGTGGTCTGGCCTTCTGTTATAATTACTGTTCTGTGTTCTTTATGATCCTTTTTGTAGGGGACTGGAATTCTGCTTTCTGAGGATGATACAGTCTATGAGGGGGAATTTTCAGATAACTGGACTCTGAGTGGAAAGGTCAGTATTAGAGTTGTCACTTGTAAACTGTTAACCATCTAAGAAAATGAAAAGGTTGTGATTTGGTTCTCAATGGCTTTTAGTTAAATTTTTTTTATTATCTTTTCTCAAGGGAACACTGACCTTGCCAAATGGAGATTATATTGAAGGTCTCTTCAGTGGAGAGTGGGGATCTGGAATAAAAATCACAGGAACCTACTTTAAACCTACTTTGTATGAGAATGAGAAGGACAAGCCTAAAGCACTGTGAGTGTTGAATAATAAATAATTTCTCATATGGTTCAGTGTTACTTAGGAACAGAACGATTGTCTTTTTTCAAAGACGGGTCAGAAGTACTTCTTCCAAAGAAACAGTGAGGTTTTGAAAACATTTTTCCTTTTTCTTGCTGCTCAGGAAATAAAATAAGATGAACATATTTTTATAGTTATTCTTGCTTTAATTATTACTTGAATATGAAATAATGGCATGAAATTACAGGACAGCCAATGTGCTGCTACTGTGCTGTAGCAGTCTCAAATTTTTTTTGTTTCTGTTGGAACTGACTGATAGAACCTGAGTTCACAGCTGCTGCTGACTCTTGAGCTCCTGAGAAAGACTGAGTTCCATTAGGGCAGTTAAGTTAATCGCAACCCTCTCTGCCTTCTGCCAGTTACTTTGTTAGCAACTCAGTGAACTGTGTCATTAATGGTGCCAGTGGGGATACATTTGGACAGAACTGACTAGATCCTTCGCCTCTTCCAAACAGCGTGTAAGAAAATAGAAGGTTGCTGATTGCAAAAGAGCATTTTAATACCTTGGCAAAGATCACTTTGAAAAGTATCCATAAACCCCTGTGTACAGCAGATGCCTCAGGGCAATTTGCTTAATTATTTTTGGGGGGAAAAAACCAAGACATGTTTAAGTTATAATGGTTATATCTTTGAGTAAAAGGAACCTAAGTAAAGAGTTGATGGTGAGATGTTGGTATGTGGTAGCACCATGTAATGGTTTAGCAATTGCTGTATGGGATTCAGTATCTTGGAAGCATGCTCTGAAATTTCAGATTAAAATGGGAAGCATGGCTCTAATATTTTTACATAGATTACTTCTCAGTTGGCTTCCTGAAGCTTTCACTGGTAATTTCTTTTGACAGTGCTGACACCTACAACAGCATGCAAGTTAAGCAGGGCCTCCCTGCTGAACTGAACACTTGCAGCCTTTGCAGCTGTCTGCTTTTTACCTCAGTAGGGAGTCTATGAATAAATGTATATACATATTTTTGAGGATTGCTTGTGAAATAAGGGTTTCATCTACCCTCTTCTGACTGTCTTCAAGTTGAAAATCTTCTGGTATAATTTCTGAAAAGACTTAGAGCCTACTCTTTCTGCTTTGTGAAACTGGCAGCATGGGGAAATTACCTCTGTTGCTAGTTCTCATCTCAAATGTGCCGGAAGAAATATTAATTAAAGGTCTGACAATCTCTGACACTTGATCTGACAGCACTTATTTGTTTTGAGAAAGCTTTTCAAAGCCCTAGACTTCATTATATGTCTGAGATATCTTTATCTACATACATGGGAAGAGCTCTTGGTTTTCTTCTGACTATAGATGATCCCTGAGCATTGTCTGGCAGTGAAAGCTGGTTTTGCTCTCTATCAGCAGATCCCTAACATGTCGTGCAACATTATCTGTAGCTACTGCTTCAGGGTCAGAAGCTGTGAACCCATCCTTGGTATTTATGTGAGTAGCTGTGCTACTTGTACACTCCAGGGATATCCAGAGATACTTGGGACTCAGTTGTGCTGTGTCCTTGCTACATGAATGTGTCCTGAGACTTCTGGATGAATGCCAGTGGTGAAGATAAGCACCAGCTCTTTATTATACCATTTCCTGGAAGGCTGCAATAAAGAGTAAAACTAACAAGGTTCATAGCTGTTCTTTAATGTAGGTATTAGTAGTAGGCTCTAACTTTATTATTAGTGATAAAACTTGGTTCACAGTAGAGACCGTTAAGTCTGTCAGTTTTTGGTAAAACAGTGTGAGAGATTAGATTGACATGAGCCTTGGGTGGTTTTCAAGCTGAATGTGTTGTTTCATTGCTGTTTGATTTTAACAGACCCACTGGTCATTTTATTAGGCGGAAACTTGGGATCCTGGCAGTGTCCCCTGATGAGAAGTGGAAGGCAGTATTTGAAGAATGCTGGAACCAGCTCGGTTGTGAGAGCCCTGGCCAGGGGGACAGATGGAAGGCTTGGGACAACATTGCAGTGGCTCTGACCACCAACCGACGGCAGCACAAAGACAGGTTGGCTCCTTAGAGAACGTGTCAGCAAGCAAAACAGGATGGAGAAGGAAACTGGAATTGCACTCAGCTCTAAACTAGAAACTCTGACTGTAAAGTTATAGTTAAAACAACAGCAAATCCCAAGTGAAATCATAACCTTACTAGTTGAGTTGTTAATGTCAGGGTTTTTTTCCCCATTGTATGTCTCAACCTGTACAATGTCTGTCTTTTTGAACTGCAGCCCGGAATTACTGAGCCGCTCACATACTCAGACACTGGAAAGTTTGGAATTCATTCCACAACACATTGGTGCCTTCACCCTGGAAAAATATGAAAATATAAAAAAATATTTGATAAAGGTATCGTGACTGTAATGCTCACATAATAAGGCATGGCAAGGCATGACATCAAGCTCACTTTGTAATAGCTTTCCTAATTACTTCCATATTTGCACTCATGTAATCCATAGTTCATGCTTGCTCATCACTTCTTAATATATTGAAGTCCACAACTAAGACTAAAGTAATTGAATACCTAATGAATGCTCTCTTAAAGTCACTTTCTGTTCAGTTACTGTTTTCATTCTTAAATGTTGGATCCCAGCAAAGCACCTTGAAATACTTGCTAATTTTTTGTATGTTAATTTTAAGAGTACTGGATGGATGACTAGTCCAATTAGTAGCACAAGTTCTTGTACTGTCTTGACTCCTATAAATTGTGTTTAGCTGACACAGAAATTTTATAATCCAAATGGCAATTTGTTAAATATAGCTCATTTTTGAGATATTTGTAATATTTTTATGAAAGCTTGTTGTTGGATCTCTCACCCATATCTCTTGGATTCCATTTTTTTAAACTTGTCTGCCAATGACCTAGCTGACTGGCCAATTAATATCCTTTGTCTCAGGCTTGTGATACTCCTCTCCATCCCTTGGGCAAGCTGGTGGAAACCCTGGTGGCTGTCTACAGAATGACCTATGTTGGAGTAGGAGCAAACCGACGGCTGCTGCAGGAGGCTGTAAGAGAGATCAAGTCCTACCTCAAACGCATCTTCCAGCTGGTCAGGTAATGAGACTCATTTCCAAGTCAAACTACTGCTGAATTCATTAAAGCTGTCCCATGGACTGAAGCTGTCTAGTGTTGTCCAGTTCAAAGGTGCTGGTATTGTTACTTAATTTTGGGGGTTGCTTGTATCTTCCTAATCTTTTTAAGGAGTCTTGAATATTTTGTCAAAAATGGAAAAACTAAACTCTTTACACCTAGTGTGTTACATCCTACATTGTACTTCAAAATGTGTCTGTAAGCAGCTCACCTGGAATATGGATTTACAATTTAGCGTATGTGGATATTGGTACTGTGGAAAGACAGTATTCAAAGGGTATAGTGAGGATAGGGAATCCCAGTGTATTCCATAAAGTTCTTACCAATATGGCATTGAAGTTCTTACCAACGTGGGTGAACCATCTTCCTATGAAGAACTGGCTTAGATTCTTGAGAATAATTACATCTTTAATTGTGTTCTGCCAATCTGAAAGCAGAAATACTCCAAATTATTACCAGTTAGAAGCCTTGTCTGGAGGGAAGTGATGTTAACGTAGGAAAGGTGTCCTTGGCTTGGCATTGGAGGGGTTGGCCTTCCTAAGTTTTCGTCCAGGGAGCTGGTACTGTATGTGTGTTAGCTGTGCTGTCTTAGCCTGCCATGTGTGATTCCTGCTGACTTTTTTCTCTCCAGTCTTGCCTTAGTGCCCAGATCTGTGGAAATGCGTTGATGTGACCTCAAATGCTGTTACATGTGTTACCTTTTAGGTTCTTGTTTCCTGATCTCCCGGAAGAGGGCAGCACAATTCCATTTCTGGCAACGGAGCCAAAAGGAAGGCGGTCGTTTTGCAGTGGGAAATCTGATTCCAGATCAGAATCTCCTGAGCCAGGGTACATAAAGGAAAAAGAAATAAAAACTAACCAGGCCTTTATTTTATCTGTTGCAATTTTTTTTCTTCAGTGGGGGAAGAAAGATAAACAATATTCAACTGATGGATCTAAGCAGTGTTTTTTTTCCCCTTTGGTTCTGATGACAGATTCTGATAAGCAAACTTCCATGTTATGGTTGTAATAAGCATTTCATGCTTGCCCATGCAATGGTTTTTTACTTAAAATTTGCTTTTGTCTCTTATGGGTAAGCAAGTGAAGGCTTGGGCCTGGGCTTCAGAAAAGTATTTGGGATAAGAGCACTGGAGGTAATTTATAATATTTTCTTATCAGAGTTGCTATTTGATGGATTTGTACTTATTTTTTTACTCTTATCCCTTGTAGAATAGGCTCATGCTACATGAAAGATTTGTTCCAATGATTTTTCATTCCATTTTTACGGATAATTAGGTTTTTTATGTCTTCCTCTGCAAACCACTCCCTCTATTTTTTTGTTGCAGCTATGTGGTAACGAGTTTTGGCTTGCTGCTCCCTGTATTACTGCCACGCCTCTATCCCCCTCTGTTTATGTTGTATGCCTTGGACAACGAGCGTGAGGAGGACATTTACTGGGAATGTGTTTTACGCCTAAACAAACAAACTGATATGGCTCTTCTCAGCTTTCTTGGAGTGCAAGCGTGAGTATCCTACAACAATAAAACAGAAACTGGAACAGGTTATGGCATGTAATTGGGTAAAGCAACTAAAACAAAGCCCCAATTTTCTAAAGTATTTTCTCTGATTTAAATGCATCTAAACATGTCTTCAAGCTAATTAGAAGGGTTGAGAGAGTGAATCAAACCTACCCTCTTCCAAAACAGGGAGGTGGAAGGGATGGGAAGGAGGTGAAGATTGACATTGCTCCAAAAGCAGAGCGAGACGTTTCAAATTACAGTTTCCTGGGTACCTGTGGGAGGTGTAGTTGATCGTGTAGGAAGGGCTGTTGTGTCTCAGAACATGATGACTCCATTCCTGTAATGTGAAAAATACTTTAAGACTATGTTTTCTCAGTGGACTATGTTGGATTTCTTGCAGGAAATTTTGGCCAGGAACTGTGTCCATCCTTGGAGAGAGTAGAAAGGTATGTTCATTGGGCCTTGTTTACATGTTTTGCCCAGTGCTTCTTTCAAGAAACTGAAATCATCTAAGTGATCAAAGAATTTTTGCCCAGGCTTTTTGGCTTAAGATATGCCGTGTTATTTCCCTTAAGTTTGCCTGCTATTTAAACACTATGGTAATGACTTGGCAGGGGCACTGGACTAGATGGTCTCCAGAGATCCCTTCCAACCCCAGCCATTCTGTGATTTCTTACGGTGGCCATCAGTCCAGCTTTGTCACTCATTGACTGACTTGGTAATGAATTCAAGAGACCTTTGCTTGGTCTCCAGTTATGAAAGTGCCAGAATAAAAGTCTAGCAAGGAGATTTTCAAGCTGCTTAATTAAGAGGGTTATATCATTATATACTTTCTGATTAGAAAAAATGTGTAGTTTACATTCTTAATCATTCTCTTGTTGAAAGAGGCTCAACACTGAGCAGTGGGGGTGCTGAACCTGCCTGATAAATCTTACCATGATTACACAGGTATCATCAAACACAAAAGACGCCTGCTTTGCCTCTGCTGTTGAATGTTTACAGCAAATCAGGTAATTCTCTGCAATTAATCTTCCAGTGTTTTACTGTTCTTTACTGTGCTATAGTAGTATCTGGTTTACTTGACTGGGATCCTTTACATGTCACCCTTTTTGGTTCCGTTTTGTAAGAGAAGTCACTAAGGTGTTTTCCAGTTCTGAGTAAAAATGCAATTTCTCCTGCTGGGGAATGAAGTGTTGCCTCATAAACACGACTGAAAGGTGTCTGTGAGGCACCATTTAGAATCAAAGGCATAAGGATGTCTACAAATACACATGTGATTTTCCAAACAGCTGTGGTAAAGTGACCTGAGCATGGGAGGCTTTCCTGTGTCTGTTGTGCAAGAATTTAAGAAATTTTGAAATAAAAAATATTTTAGAAAGGAATTTTCCCCCTTTTACCACTATATTAAAACACTATAAAAGTGTGAAGAGAGTCTTACTTGCAGTAGTGTGCCTTGGTGTGGTGACTGTAACCTAGGTACTGTGCAGCCTTGGCAACCCTGGCTGCTGCAGTGGCAGTGTCTGACTGACCTCCGTGGGCATGGGGAGGGCCATGCAGCCAGCAAACCCTTCCTAATTTAGATGCAGATCTCTCACTGCTTACTGTTATTCTGGTTTGCTTTTGCTCTCCAAATAGTACCACATTTACCCCAGCTGACAAGTTGAAAGTGATCCAGCAGACTTTTGAAGAGATCTCCCAGAGTGTACTTGAGACCCTTCAGGAAGATTTTCTGTGGTCCATGGATGACTTATTTCCTGTTTTTCTCTATGTGGTGCTACGAGCCAGGTAGGCACTAAGGGTGGCATCAGTCATAAGCTGAGCATAGGCAGTACAAGTACTTCTGTGTTAAACACTCCTGCTGCTTGTTACAGGAGTAGTTACTGGCTTTTTGTAACTATAAATTTTCCAATTTGACTGTTCACGTTGGTCTGAAAAAGTCTTGAACAGTTTATTATGAAAAGGCCCTGAATTCAGAATTAAGAAACATTATGCTGGCAACTTTTGTTCCCATGTTCACTTTCCCACTTCCACATGTGGCAGGATAAGGAATTTGGGGTCTGAGGTGCACTTAATCGAAGACCTGATGGATCCCTATCTCCAGCACGGGGAGCAAGGCATCATGTTCACTACCTTGAAGGTATGAAAACTATTCAGAGTTATTAAAGGCTTTCTTTGGAAATAATCAGCTTTTAGCAATGAAGATCAGCTTAGCACAATTATATGAACATTAGGCTATAACTTCTTTGACTATTTTAATTGAAATTTTTTACTAGGATAGGCAAGGAAATTTAACGTAGAGCTTTGGATAACCTCCTAATTGCAGGACTGACTAAGAAAAGTGGTGCAATGTGCAAATGTGGATTACTCAAAGGTAATATTGGTTGCTGTTGAACTGTTCTAAATGCTCACCTGGAGCTTGTCATTCCCCGGTAATTTAACAAGCCTTACTCTTCCTATAAAAATTGAAATGAAGTGCTTCTTTAGAATTAGCCATTCCATTAAAGTTTAAGTCTAACATTATATCAAGACTTTCCAAGAATGTAGTTTTGGGGGGGGGGAAAAAACCACTCTGTCGCTCTCCACATTTTATTAAGTTTTCTTACCTTTTTAAGTATGGGAAAAGAAAGAGAGTGTGTTTGGAAGAATATCCTGCTGTACACTAAGACATTCATAATGGAAATATGTTGTTTTGGTACCTCAAAACTATTGATCGTGTGGATCTTGGGACAATTCAGCTGTGTGGAGCTTTTCTGTGGTGTTTTGTAGGGAGGCTGTTAATCTGAAACTTAAGTAAAAATCTTAAACTGAAGTGTTAGGTTATCATGATTGTATTTTCTGTCTGTGCAAACTCAAAATAGTTGGGTCCAGAGGATTTTTTTTAAGACCTATTAGTTTCATAATGTTGCAAAAAAGTAAGGTTTGCATTGGTTCAAATTTAGTAAAGAACCTGCATAGTGGAAGCAGAAGTAGAATCTAATTTGCTGTGAGTGCAAGTGTTGTCTGAGACATTTATATTAAGTTTCTGATCCTGGCTGACCTGACCCAGTGCATTTTTGAACCAGCATTAAGAAGTGAGTAACTCTGAACAGGAGGTCGGGGGATGGAAACCTTTGCTTTTCAGTCTGAGTGCTTTTGAAATGCTTCATCCCTGCATCTTTATCCTGTAAAAAAAATCTTCCTTTTTTTGAGTTCTGTCAAAGGGCAAAGAGAGACTTGTAACCAAAAATATACTTTCATCTTGGCATAGCTGGGAGCTGTGAAAGTACTGAATCCCAAATCATGCTGTCTTGCTTGATTAGGTGTTGGATGTAATTTGTAACTTAGTCTCCTGTTGTTCGTTTTGCTAGCTTATATATCAGAAGGTTCTCATGTGTTGAATGCCACTGTAGCATCACTGCTTGTAGAGAGCCTTGTCCTCTGTTTTCATGCATAGAAGAAAATCAGCCTTTTTGTGTGTGATGCTTTGCTGTGAACTGGCACTTGTGCTAATCTGAACTTTGTTTTAATTCAGGCGTGTTACTACCAGATTCAACACGAAAAGCTTACCTAGACCATCATTTACAACCTGCCTCTGTGGGATAATCTACTTAGTGGAACTTCACTAATAACCACTTCTTCCCTGAAATGGCCCTTCTCTGAAATTTCTACCCAAGTAGAAAATACTTGGTTATAGTTCTGCTGCTACAGATTAAAATATTCAGTTGTTTCTTCTGAATACTCAGTTCTAAGTTTCAAAAACTGCAGCCAGAAACTTTCTGTGAAGTGGTGATGAAGTTAAAGACTTGGTTTGTCAAGTACCTACCAAGAAGAGATACTTTCCTATTCTAACAGAAAGATTATTTACTCCTTTTAAATTAACCGTGCTGCACAAAGCATGGCATCTACATAGAACACATGTGAGAGTCTGGACCGCATGGCTTCCAAAGCAGTGGGTTTGTTTTTATTATTCCTGGTTTGTCAGCAGAAATGTTTAAAGGGAATGAATTGCACCACAGAACCATTTGGTCTTCCTGAATTAAGCTGTATGTTTGTTTACTTAAGAAAATAGAAACATGTTAGTATTTATAATGGGTACCTATAGTGTGTTTGGCTATAACGGTTTTGAGGCATCTGTGTTGAACAGCATTGCTGAATGCAGTATTCATGTGCTGTTGTGGAAATAATCACACTGTTACTGACTTCCCTGTTTACTAGAATTGTAAATATACAGGCATTTACCATTCTTTCTGTTCATGAACTAAATAAAAGGCACTGACCACTTCAGATTTTGGCACTGAATGAAACGCTGTGCAGTGTTCAGTTTGCTTACCCTGAGGACAAACGCTGTCTCTGTCAGCCCTTGGGGGCTGATGGGGAGGTGAGAAGGGTGAAGGGTGCTCTTGAACAGATGTGCTGGGTTGACCTTGGTTAACACCAGGTGCTCACCAGGCTCCTCTCTCACTCCCCTCCCCTGCAGCAAGTGGTGTCTGGCCCCTTCCTGGGAAGCAGGGCTTAGCACGCAGAGCTGTTGCCCCAGAGGCAAACTGCTGGCACCAGTGCCAAGCTCTTCCCGCTGCAGGGAAGCTCCCGGGCAGTTCACCCTGCTGTGTTGGGGTGGCTGCTCCAGCGGGTTTGGAACTCTGCTGTCACTCCTGGTTCTGCCTGTGCTGAGCCAGAGCTGCCTCTGAGGCAGAGCTTCAGTACTTCCATGCTTCCCACTCAGAGCAGGACACACTGGGCTGTCCCTCTTGGCACTCATTACAAAGTGTTCCCACTTTGGGAAAGCTCCCTGCAGTCCCTTAGTGCCATCCTGATCGCACCTGCTGGAGCAGTTCACCTTGGAGGCTGCAGAGAAGTCATTTCCCTGGGGAATCTGAGTGTGTGTGTTCTGTGATTTATGGCTAACCTCATTTATACCAGTAATACTGGTGAGTAACTAGAGTATTGTAGGTGCCTGACTGGCTCAAAAAAATAAAAAAAGGGAGGGGAAATGTAGAGTACAGAATGTTGTAACAGCTTATGTTAGACTCCATAGATAATGCTTATCGTATTTTGAAGTAGTGGTCATGGCTTGTATGTTGGCATCTAAATGGAAAGAACCCATATAGCAAAATACTGTTGTGTTGAACAACAGCTGTAATGTAGCAGTTTTCATAATAAAGTAAAAGTAATTGGTCTTTTCAAAATTATTTCTAGTTTTATCAGAGAAGGGGAAAGAGTAATTCTGGAACTATGATATTTAAAACTGCTGTTAAATTGCAACAGACTATAGTGATGAGAGAATATAGAGTGGACTTCATGTTTACAAACAATTTAGTGTTGGCTTAATCTTATTTTTTAAGTTATACTGAATAATTCAAGGAGAGATAAGCAATAATATGAATAAAAGGGAAGCTGTAAAAAGCTAACTTGAGAAGGGGGAAGACACAACTAGGGGTGAAGAGCATAATGAAGGGTAGGGCAGAATTCAAACACTTCACCTTGCACTAGATGCAGCCTTTCCATGCAATCACCTCTTGGAACTCCATGTTAAAAAAAATTAACTGAAGTCTGTAGGAACAGAACTGCCCTTTGAAATGGGGCTATGCTGAACATCTGAGTAAATCAGTGGTAATTTTCATCTGCAGAAGATCAGAATTCAGGACTTATTTTGCCTTTTGTGGGAGTGTAACCATGTAAAACAGATTTGGGATTGTTTTTTTCTCCTGTAACTGCTTTGAATTAGCATTTTTTGTATTTGGATATTTCAGAAGAAAGGATTTTAATATTATGTTTTGTTTCATATGACCTAAGTCCTGTATTGGTTCTGTGCCTTAAACCAAAAATGTAACTAGAAATAGGAAATTATTATTATTATTCCATATTATTTCTGACTTTCAAGAACAAGGTGTAGCTACAAATGTGTGGTAACTTTAATGGTGTGACTTCATTTACTGTGAATGGTGCAAAGCTGAGAACTACAAAACCCAAAGAATACATCTGCCTTTACATATATAAACACGGAGAGAGGTATGTATATATACACTCGATCTCTTAGAAAAAGTAGTGGTATCACATATGAATTTGGCTTGGCTGATTAAGGGTAGCAGACAGTCTGGGCTGGATTATTTTTGGTCCTTCTGATATATAGCTCAGTTATTAGCTGAAGAGAATCCCAGGATTAAATGTGCTTCTGACACAGATTCCACTTTACAGCCGATCTGGGCTGTGATGCATTAAAAAATCAGTACAGACCAGCTTTGATTTGTGTATTGCTGTAACTAACAAAGAAATGAGTTAACCTGCAGGACCTTTCCAGCTGGATTGCTTCAGGGTAATTACTTTTTTTTTCTTTTTTTTTCTTTAATGGAAAGCCGGGTATTTCCTGTGCTGCAGCAGAAATCCTGTAACCAGCCACAGAAGATCAACACTGATGTTACAGATTCTCACTGCAATCACAGGCACTGTAGCTGCAGACAGACCCCAAGTGATGAGCACTCTGTTGACTGGGAAAGTTGATGAGAATAAGAAACTACTTAAGTGAGAGATGATGTAAATTAGTTTTTTTATGCAAGAAAAGGGTTAAGGGGATTTGTTCTCTTCTCCCTGGTGATGAGTAGTTCTAAGGTTAGGTTTCTGCGGATTAGAAAGGAGAGGATGTCCATAGATTAGCTGGGGCAGTGAGGTTACTTGCTGTACTAACATCCAACAAATACTCTTTCCCTCTGGAAATTCTGCATGAGCTGAACATGGTGTATTCTGTGGGGTTTGCAGGTAAGAAAATTTGCACTGCACTGAAACCATTGTTCTGGAAGGATGCATTTCCCCCATGTGAGTGTGAAATTAGTTTCCTCTCATAGCTATAGCCAAGCTATTTAAACTTATGGTACGTGTTTAATTCTTGTTAGCTAAATATTAGACAGGTGTATGAATGGGGAGTAGGAGCTTGAAAGGGAATTTTTTTCCTCTGTCCTAATAGTCACAAAACTGTACTTGTTTTTAGGAATAGGTTAGGAAACTACCTATTCTGGTATGGTGGGAGATAATGTAGAAAAATGTGACTGATATGGGACTGTAAAACAAACCCTTTTTGAACAACCTAGCCATGTACTTCTAAGTTGATTTAGTATCAATACAGTGGTTGGTTGTTTTTTTAAGGGGCTTTTGGTTGTTTGGTTTCTTTTCTGTAAGCCCAAGCTGTTGGCAGTAAACATCTGGAGTAAAGCTGGCTGCCCCTCATGACTGCAGTGTGCTGCATCCAAGTGTTCTCTGAGTGCTGCTCTTCTGGGGAGTGGTGATGTGGCAGTTCTTACCCCATGTAAACAAGGTACTTGCCCCAGCACAGCAGCTCTGAGGTTGTGCTTTAGAGGGAGGCAGAATGAACCACCACTGAATAGATCTGAGTACAGAGAGTAACAGCATAAATTACCTCATATATGCAGGTGTGATTCTGTGAAGTCTCACAGAATGCCTGGTGTGAACATAACATTTTTTCAGTCTTTTTTTTTTTTTTAAACTACTGGCTCTGACTTGCATTAAGTGGTGCTTGGGGTGAGATAAGGCTAAGTGGTTTCAAAGGCTTAAATTGTGTCAATTTATTCCACTAATATTTAGGGTTGCTGCTTTAGCTAAAACACTTTAGGGTCTCAAAAAGTATACAAAAAGCAAGATGGTTCTTTACACTGACTAGAAAAGAAGCTGTCAGACTTCAGTGCTGACACTGGCCTAATTAAGCTTATTTAATGCAGAACAAAAAAGTCCTGAACAGGGCATGTGGTTTGAGTTGTTGAATCTTTCCCACCATTTTTTGCCTACTCAGTTTGCTGATTTAGAGTGGCTTATTTGCAACAAAGGCTTTCACAGAGTGTTTCCTGCCCTCAAGCTAATTTGCAGTCTTCAATATGCCAAATCATTAATTTTGGCAAATTTAAAGATAGGAGTAGTTTTCCTTGTAAAAAGGGCTCAAGTCTAACATATTAACCAAAGCAGTGTATAAGAGCAGGGGAGTGATGTTCTGGATGTCAGGTTCTCTGGTGTTGTCCCCTTTAGAAGCTTGACAAGATGCAAAATTGTCCACTTAAAGACAATTCTGAAACTTTATTAAAACAGGGCTTAGGTTCCCTTGCAGCTCTAGCCTTGTATCAATAAGACCTTCTGGTCTGTCTGACAATTAGGGTCAAGGAATTTTATACTCTGCTGCTGAAGGAGTAGCTCAGATTTGGGATAACTGATGCTTGCAGACTTGAGGTGACTGACTCATTTTGACTCAAATTCTGGCGCACTCAGTGTGGATATCCAGTTCTGTCTCTAACAACAGGCAAAGAGAAATGTCTTCTGTTAATGAGCATCTGTAATTGCTTGCAATACACGTGAATGGGAAGGCCCTTATACTGCCTGGGAGATTAGTCAGGTAAGCCTTTTAGCAAGAATTTCCATCTAATTTATTTAGATCCCTGGATGAGGAGACGCTGAGCTCTGGCCTTGTAGTCTGCGTAGATATGTCTTAGGAAATAAAGGCACAGTAGTAATTCTACATTTATTTAACTCTGACCTTTGCCCTTAAGCAAGCAATCCAGTAGGTCTCTTTCTAAAGAAGCAACTCTTCCTCTCCTCTGGCAGTGACTTTTTCAGCATCTGTTGCTACTGACAGCTTCTGAAACCAGGCTTCACAGTTGGAAGCTGCTTTCCTTTTGTTGTGTGTAAATATGAAACAGCTACTAATTTATGACTGAGGTGAGCTCTGGTGTTCAGAACTTGACAGATTTTGATGTTCAAATGCCGCTTCTGTCAGTGTGAGCATAAACTCTGTGGTTTAAGATGACAGCAATGGATGGAAAGGTTACTGCATGTTTATTCCTAGAACTCTGATAGCTGTATCTGAGGGTTTCACCCAACAAGGCAAGCAATCACACTTCAGTAGCTTTCCCAGAATTTTGGGAAAAATGAGGTTAACCTTCGAGATAAACTGTGTACAAAATTTCTAAACATACTCAAGTTGCTCCCACATCTGTTCTGTATGTAAGCTGTACTGATACCAGAAGCTGCAGTGCTCTATGGGGAAAAATTAATCCCTTGAATATTTTAAAGGGGTAATGATATTGTTTGTGTTTTAGCAGAATCTGAAATATTTTAGCATCTCCATAAATGTTGTTCTTTGTTTCCAAGTGCTTTGCCTCAATTAAGAAACAGGTTTTCATTACTAGATTTATATGTCCTGCTTTGTTAAATCTATCATTAGGCAGATCAACTAAGCTTAAAAACAGGGAAGGCAAATTCTTAAAGGAAAAGAACTGAGACCATTTATTAAATAATTGCAGCTGAAACCCCAGTTGTACTGGGGGAGGATCAAACTATATTTTTGTGACTCTTTGAAAGAAAAAATCATAATTGTAAAAGCAGTCTTCACATCAGAATTTCAATAAGATGTGCCGTTGGGTATCCTGTAGAAGTAACTTGAAATGAATTGCCCAGACTCAGTAATAAAATGTTTGCATCATAAGCTCACAATTTATGATTTCTTTTCTCCCTTAATTTCCACTGCCTTTTGAAAGCAGTTTTATGATTAACAGGAGAGAGGGGAAGCATGTTCTAAAAATAAGTATTAAGTGCAGTAAAAGTGACAGTAATGCCTTCTGCTTTTGTAAGCAGATCAAGATAATACTTTTCCTACTTGTACCTTTGCTGTTTTCTGTCTACAGAGCAATCTAGAGGAAAATGGCTGCCTTTTTACTTTATTAATCCAGGGGATAAACTACTGTGTATTTAGCTGAATTTGGTGTAACGCATTCACTGTGCCACACTGGGGTTCACTATTGGCTGAGGTGCTCAAATGTTTGATGTTAATTTTTTTACTTGTAGTCTAAGTTATCTCTTAAGTGGCCAGCTGAAATATTTAATTCTTTAAGAGTAATCTACTATACTGCTAATCATGACAGTATCTTTACACTTGTATCAAATGTGAAGTTAATTCAGCTAGGATGTAATTAAGATTTTTAATTACTTAAAAGCTTTCATACATAGATTCTTGATGCTTTAGGGTATAAATGCAGTGTGTGGTATTCCCTGGGGAATTTCCATACTACTTTGAGAAGAAGAGTTCAGAGAATTCTCTGAATCAATCTCGTACTGGATTGTTTGCCATAAACAGCAGATTGAAGAACTTCTTTCAGTTTTAGTTTAAGAGAACATTATAGGTTAGTGATAGGTTGTCACAAAATTTAAAGGGAGGGAAGGAATTTGAAAGAAAATTTTAGAAGGTACATATTTTATTTGTGGAAAGGTCATGCGACATGGATGCATATTAATTAATAAGTGTTGTCTTCCTACATTGCTTAAAATGCTGATTTTAAAATCTAAAGAAAAAGAATAGGGTAGTATATGCTGCTTTTTATAGTTAAAGAAATCAGCAACACATATTTAGATTAGCAAATAACTTATTTGATTCTATCTCTAAAAGTGACAACCTATTATAAATTGCCTGAGAGAGATGATGATACCAGCAAGGTAAGAAGTGGGGGCTTTTATCTGGGCTTGGGGTTTCTGGGTTTTAATTCACTGTGAAGAAATAAGAGAAAAATAATGAAATCTCTGTGGAACAAATCCTTCAAAGACCTTAAACTCTAATAGTGATAGAGACAGGAATCTCTTTTTTCTTGCTCAATGAAAATTGAGTAGAAACACCAGTCTTTCAGTTTTAATACAGTGTCAATATTAAGAGGAATTAAATGTAATGTGTCCTTGAATATGATTATTTTCCAAGCTATATGGATATAAAACAAGATTTAAGTCTTTAGAAAAAATTACAACTTCTCATGGTAGTACACTTAAGAAGCTGGAGAGCTAGAAGATGGACCAAACAGCTTTCTGTTTTAGATGACTTAATGAAGCAAGCACATGACAATTCTATAAAGAGGTTAAAATGTCATACTGCAGTTAAGGTTTGTCTGTCTGCACCTTGGATGCTACTGGGTAGCTGAATTTACAGGTGAGACTCATATATTTAATTTAGTTTTGATAACCATGATGCACTTTAAATACAAATTATTGTCCACTCCTTCGTTTTAAATTCTGCTTTCTTATCAATGTAAAATACCTGACAGTATTCTGATACGAATGCTCTTTTCCCTAGTTCATCATCTATCTTTGTGAAACTGCCATGGTGTGAATGCAGTATTCAAAGTGGGTGGAATCTCCTTGAATAAAGGAGAGGATGGAGGTGCCAACAGTCAGCAGTAAAGATAATGGTAACTTTTGCATCTCTTTTTCAGTTTTCTTTCTCTTTGAGAAAAGTTTTATTCCTTGATCTCTGTGACTCTTCTTCCATTAAGTCATGAGAGAGATGAATGTGTCTGAAGTATTACTACTTAAGAATTTGAATGATTCTTGATATTGAGTGATGGTATGCAGTTAACTTAAGAGAGCATCAGAGGAGAATACCTGGCATTTGTTTCTGGCTTAGAAAGCCAAGGAGCTTTTTGTTGTTTCACATCTTCTCAGTAGGAGGTATGAGCTCGAACCCAGACCATTACGTGTGAGATTGCCTGTATGGTTTTCTCACAGGTCAGTTGCAAATTGCTAGTATTGACCTAACCCTGCTGGCTAATAACATGGTAAAATAGCTCTTATGCAACAGAGTTGATTGCAGGAATAAAAGCAAGGCAGAGAGGAAATGTCTGTGCATTTTTTAGAACTACAAATTGAGGAAAGATGCATTTCAAAGGTCTGGGTCACTGTTTGGCTTTGGTTGGTCTTCTCTTTGTACTGAAGTGTCTTGCGCTTTTCTGTTTCTTGGGCTCAGGTGTATCTCATGTTCTGACTCTAGCGCTGCAAGAGCTCAGTTTGCTCTGTAAGAGAGATGTCAATGGCGTTGGCATACTCTATGACCTGCTCAGATCTCGCTGGCTGCAAGCACTGCTAAAGGTAAGGTACCACACAGCTGGGAAAGCAAAGGTCACCTACAGAGCAATCTCTAGGGAATAGCTACTTAATTTTGCCATATGAAGACAATAAATGCTTTTTTACACCAAGTGCTGATAGTCCTGATGTGAATTCTAGCATCAGCAGTCACAGTGGAAAACCACCATAAAACCACTTATGCTTTAAAGGAAAATAAAGTATTCTCTTCCATAATGTCCTAGACATTTAGGCTCTTCTACTTTACCTGTCTGTATTAAGGGGACAGACACTGAACACATCATTGCTCAGTTGTCTTTCCTGTTCTTAAATTTTTCTATGGCTATGCATCCCACTTCTTGGCCTGTGACACTATACTTTATTTTGCATCCCATTCATCTGATGTGTAATTGAAGATCTTATCTTGTTAGAGAACACTTTTGACTGGTGTTTCTATCTTGAGAAGAATTTTATCTCTGAGACAAATTCTGTAAAAATTCTGCTTTTCTTTAAGAAGGATTTTTAAAGTCTTTGACTTTTAAAGAAGAACTTTTACTGGATAAGAATACTCATAAGAGCATTTTAAGTGCAGCAATTATGCCTTCAACTAGAAGAAAGAAAAAGGCTACAAATCAGAGCATTGACTATCAGGCTATTTACCTGTGTAGACAGCTTTTCTTCTAGGAAAATTCAAAACTACAGTATAACTGGCTAGCTACCTGATACTATGGAAGGACATTAAGTTCAAGACTCAATTCCAGATGTGTTAGATATTAAGAATTTAGATTGCAGACACTGGGGCTCTAGCTGGACTGAGAAGTTTCCAGAAATAATGTTGTTTCTTGCCTGTCATGTATGTATCTGTATGATCATATGAACTGTCATATGATCAATGTCATCATTGCCTTGTTTTGTCTGTCATGGCATGCAACAGATTTATGAATGCCTCCAACACTATCTTGGAAAAAGACCAGCTCCTGTCACGCTGCAGGCACGTGCGTTGAGTCGTGAGGTGAGACCATATGCACAGTTTATTGCTTTACTTACCCATACCAAATGAATGGACTCTGCTGCAGTTAAGTGTTCTGGTATTTATTCTGTGTCTCAGGTCTAAGTACAGTATATAAACTTGAAACTCTCCTTGCACATTTGTAAAACTACTCAACAGCCCTTACTGTGGTGGTGGGGAGGCTGAGAAATGGGCACAGCTGTGGTTGCTGGACTACGCAAATCCGGGCCAGTGTAATGAACACAAATGTTAATTGTAATAGCTGAATTCTAAATCTTTTAATTAGTGGGAGAGTTAATGGTGAAGTGGAGAAACTGAGACTAGTGATGAAATTGGTTGAGAGATGGGAGCAAAAACTGATTTAGAGCACATGGCACTGTGCCTGAACTAAATTAAGCCTGGCTGAGTGTTGTGCAGCTGTGGTCATATTGTCCAGTTCTTGAGCAAACCATATGGACATCCTCTGACTCATATAATGTGGGGGGGGGGCTTTTACACTGTCTCCATTCCTTTACATTCAGTGTAGAGTTTCTAAACAATTCTTCCTCTAGAAGCCATCTCTGTGCTTTCTTTCTTATTTTTATCAGGTGGTAGAGTTACTGCGTGAAGCCCCTCCATCAGGAGAGGTCAAAGAGCTAAGACGGCTACTGCGTTCTCCACACTTCAAGGCAAGTCCTGCATAAGAAAAGAAAAAGTTTGCTTGTGGAGCTCTCTGCAGTAGGGATGGAAATGGATGGGCAGCTGTTCACAAGAATTGGTAAAGGAGCCAGAAGAGACATAGTTTACTAATGATGAACTAATCTGATCATTAGATCAAATGTGGACTGTGTATCTGAAACGCCTGCAGTGGGCTGCATTTTACTTAAGGCTGTGTTTGAAAGATGCTTCTTACAAGGTTTTAAATTACGGGCAGTTAATGGAGATATATAAATCAAATTTTCCTTGAAATTGCAGAACCTGCATTCTAAACCTAAGAGCTCCAAATAGAAATATTTCATCTTTTGAAGGTTTTCCACAAGAAACAGAGGAACCTGTTTTTAAAACTTTCATGGTTTGATTTTCTTGGTGGAAAGAAGAAAATGTCAATATATGCAAGGGATGTGTGTTCACAAAGGAACACATTCAGTGATTTCTGTTTTCTGACCAGTCGCTGTTTAAAGCTCTGCTATTGTATGATCTTTGCTTATGGATTGCTTGGTTTGCTTGTTTTCATTTGTAACAGGCCTTGCTATCTGCTCATGATACTGTGGCCCAGAAAGATTTTGAACCAACCCTTCCACCACTGCCAGACAACATACCTGAAAATGAAGAAGCTATGAGGATTGTCTGCTTAGTGAAAAACAACCAGCCTCTGGTGAGGGACCTTCCATGTGTCTGTCAAATTTTTTTAACTTAGAAAGAACTGATAAAGCATTGGATTCATATTGGTTTCTTCCCAGGAATGTCATGGGGATTGTGTGCATTCTTGTCCAGATTTTACAGAATCACAAGAATTGTTGAGGTTGGAAAGGAAAGGACCTGAGAAGACCATCTAGCCATACGCGGTGTGGGTGTAGGTTGTTCAGTGCCTTGTCTGCTTGATTTGGCAGGTGTATTTTCGTTATATGAGATAAAACCAAACGGGTTTGAGAGTTATTCCCATGGCCAAAACAGAAAGGAAGGGAGGAGAGTTCTTTAGAAATCATTTGTACTTATAAGCAGCAAATGTTGTATAGCTTATCTAATCTGTTTTAGGAAAAGATAGCTGTAATAATGGAGATAAAAAGATTTCTAACTGTCAGTCAATGAGGTTATTTTAGTGTGATGGAAGTTGAAGACATTGAAGTATACATATATAGTACTAATATATTACGGCCCTGGAAACTACAGGCCTGTCAGTCTCACCTCAGTGCCTGGTAAAGTTGCAAAGAAGATTATTCTGGGAGGTATTGAAAACACCTGAGGGACAATGCACTCATTGGTCACAGCCAGGATGGCTACATGAGGGAAAAGTCCTGTTTATCAAACCTAATTTCCTTTTATGACAAGGTAACCCAGCTAGCTGATCAGGGGAAGCCAATTGATGTAATCCTTTTGGAGTTCAGTAAAGCTTTCAATACTGTCTCTCAAGAGTATCCTTCTGGACAAAACGTCCAGCACAGAGCTGGATAAACACATTATGGGATGGGTGAGCAAGTGGCTCATGGGTTGGATGGGTTGGGCAGAAAGGGTTATAGTGACTGATGTTACATCAGACTTGGGACTTGTCACTAGTGAGGTTCTGCAGGGCTTCATCCTTGGCCCTGCGCTCTTCAACATCTTCATAAATGAAGACACAGGACTGGAAAAGTCCTGAGCAAGTCCTGGGAGTAGCTGTTGACTCCCTTGAGAGCAGGGAGGCCCTGCAGAGAGACCTCGATAAAGGAGAGGGCTGGGCAATCACGAACAACGTGAAGTTCCACAAGGAAAAGTGCTGGATTCTTTGCCTGGGATGGGGCAACCTTGGATGTATGGACAGACTGGGGAATGAGGTGCTGGAGAGCAATGCCATGGAGAGAGACCTGGGGGTCTAGGTCAATGGCAAGTTGGATATGAGTCAGCAGTGCCTGGAGGGACTGCTGACTCATATCAGCAGTCAGGAGGGACATCCCTGTCCTGGGGGGCATCAGCATCACCAGCCATGCAAGAGAGGGGATTGTCCCACTCTGCTCTGCACTGTAGCAGCCTCACCTCGAGTGCTGGGGGCTGGTTTGGGTGCCATGACATAGGAAAGACATTAAACTATTAGAGAGACCTTCCAAAGGAAGGTCAGGAAGATAGTGGAGGGCCTCGAGGAGAAGCTCAAGTATGAGGAGTGGCTGAGGTCACGTGGTCTGTTCAGCCTGGAGAAGACCTCACTGCAGTCGCAACTTCCTTGTGAGGAGAAGAGGAGAGACAGGCACTGATCTCTTGTTTCTGGTGACCGGTGACAAGACCAGAGGGAATGACCTGAAGTTGGGTCAGGGGAGGTTTAGGTTGGATATTAGAAAAAGGTTCTTCACCCAGAGGGTGGCTGGGCACTGGAGCAGGCTCCCCAGGGAAGTGGTCACAGCACCAAGCCTGACAGAGTTCAGGAAGCATTTGGACAATGTTCTCAGGCACATGGTGTGACTCTTGGTGATGGTGCTGTGCAGGGCCAGGAGCGGGACTCAGTGTCCCCTGTGGTCCCTTCCAGTTCAGCTTATTCCATGATCCTATGGTTATTGCTATATTCATGTTGTGGTAAAAAGGCTGTATCCCTCAATGCCTTTGTGTCAGTGTGAAGATCAGACTTGTGATATGGAAGGAAACTTACTGGGGTGCTTTGGTGATCAATGTGTTTTTCCTTTGTTCTTACCTGCCAGGGTGCCACCATTAAACGCCATGAGATAACAGGTGACATAACGGTTGCCCGTGTGATCCATGGTGGGCTGGCAGACAGAAGTGGTACGTGGAATTTGAAACAAAGTGATACATAACTTGAAATAAGATATTTGAAGTAAGATAATACCTTAGCTTCTACAATTAATCTTCCATTATACAGCAAGATGATGTGCACATAGGACAGCACTGTAAGCAGTGATGCATTGCAGTGACTTTGATTCTGATTTCATAAATTTTCAGATGAATTTGCTGTTTTAGACTCAGTTGAGGTAGAAATCCAGTTTTCATTATGTGTTCTTGATACCAATTCCTGGATATCCCAAATTGCGGTGTAGTATGAAGTGCAGCACATTCCCTAATGGAGAAACTGTAAACATCAATAGTTGGTGATTCTAGAAGATAATGGGCTGTAAGGAATATGCAATAACACTTCTTGGCACTACTCTACTAAACACCTTGCTTAGCACTAGGAGCTAAGTAATCTTGCAAGGAAATGTTACTACTTTGTCATCCTAGAATTGAGTGTGTTCCATGTTCCTTAGGAAATGTAATGTAATTAAAATGTAAAACATCAGAAGTAAAATTCAATTGTAATCATTATAAAATAGTTCTTTTAGTATTTTCTGGCCTTTGTATAGAGAAGAAAACCCAACTTGCAGAAGAAAATACCCAATTAAGTTCTTAGTTTGACTTATATTTTTATTGAGTTAAAGGAACATGGAAAAGAAAACAATATTGTGAAGGCTTTACTCTAAAGGACAGAGAGGAGCCCCAGGACCTCCCACTGCATCTGGAGTTTTTAGGGATCTGATTCCAAATCTCATGGTCTATTAGTATAGGATAGTTTCATAAGTTACTTTGGGAAATGGAGGAATATTAAAATGTTTATGCTAATTTTAAGGCAAATCATCAGTAGATTGGAAAGACCTCATATAGGGGAGTGGGAAGGATTAAGAAAGCTGAAGCATGTGAGCTCCTTGTGACCTGCAGCAGTCTGCAGTCCCATCCAGGGGCAGTGCAGCCTGAATCCAAAATGCCTTCCTCCATACATGGTGCAGGAAAATTTTAATGCTGACTTGCAAACCCTGTGGTATTTCTGTGTGACCCTGCCTTGCCTATCCAAGATAAATTATGCTGTGATAAAACTGCTGCTGCTGTTTTCATATTTGTTTTCGTGGTAGGGTTGCTGTATGCTGGAGACAAACTGGTGGAAGTAAATGGAGTTCCTGTTGAGGGACTTGAGCCTGAGCAAGTCATTAATATTCTGGTATTTAATATTTTTTTAGATATGTTTTCTATTTAGTACTTTAAGATTATTTGTATGCTCACTCTTTTACATGCTCTTGTACATGAGAAAGCCTGAAATTTTTAACAGAAAACTCAGATTGTTCGCTTACTCTGAATGAAGTTCACGACTGCTCATGAAATCAGACTATATGAAACCAGAATTAAATCAAACTTCTGTTCTGGACAGAAATTAACTTAACTGTGACCATTCCATCTGCAGCTTCTTGGAAAAATACTAATTTATTCAGCCTTCACTGATTCATAATTTTTTCTAGAAGTGCCACTCAGAAACATTCCACAAGAAAGCAGTGGAAAGCTACTATTCTAGTAAGAGTCCATGTTACAAAATGCACTAAAGCAGAATGCACTTGTAAGCTACACAAGTAGCTTGCAAGCAAAGGGCAGTGTAATTACTGTTGTCAAAATTCTCATGAAAAAATCTCTTGATGTCCCTGTTTTGTCACTTTGCCCACAATTTTTCAGGGGTCTTAACTGCAAAGTGTTAAGTGCCAGCCAGTGAGGTATTTTTGTGTGTAATCACACCAAGCTTATGTGCTATTGCCATGGTTGCGCCAGTTCTAGGTATACGAAATACAAACTCTATTGTGATGCTTAATTACTAAATTATGTTCCTCCTCCTTTATATCACCCATCTACCAGACCATGCTGCTAATTTCAATAAGATTTCAGTAGAAAAGTTTGGTATGAATCAATGCTGAAATTACATATACTTACAATGAAACATAGGTTGCATTAAATTAAAAAATATTTAGCAAAACTTTGATGTTTTCATTGTTTTCCTTTTGGAAAAAATACAGTATTGTCACATTGACTCTGTCTACCTGAATTCTATCTCTAATGCAAACATTGCAGTCTCCTCAAAGCCATGCTGTGTTGAGCTCGTCTTGCCTATGTTTGGTTACTTGTGTTGAATGCCAACCATATTTTAATTCTTTTCTAATCATTTAGGCCCTGTCTCAGGGGACAATTATGTTCAAATTAATTCCAGTTTCTGATCGGCCTGTCAGCAACCAAACAACAGTAAGAAACATCCTTTTTCTTCTTCCAGACTGGTAGCAGTAGTCCCTGATTGTGTGATACAAAGACATGGTGTTGCCTGGAAGTTTATTGCAATCCCTAAAGTGTTACCTTGCCTTTATGGCTGCCTCTCAGCTGACATCAGTATGTTGTTGCTGAAGCAGTAAGGACAGTAAGTAGAAATATAACTGTATAATAAAGGCACTTCCAGAGTGATCTACAAGTTGAAGGTCAGTTCTGTTCATAATGTATGAGATAAATGGGGTTTTTTTCTCATTTAATGAACAGAGAGGGTTTAAGGCTTGATCTGGTTTTTAAAACTTGACTTTATCATTAGACTGCAGTTGCAGCAATATCTGGCTCTGTGATTGTAAAGCTCGTGTTGTATCCATTTTAAACTTGGCTTCCACTTACTCTTGTATATTTTCTTTACTAGGTTTATGTGCGAGCAATGGCAGATTACTGGCCCTTGCAAGATCCTGCCATACCATGTGCTGATGCAGGCTTGCCTTTTAAGAGGGGTGAAATACTCCAGATTGTGGACCAGAATGACACTCTCTGGTGGCAGGCCAGGAAAGTTTCAGACCTCAGTGCCTGTGCTGGACTCATACCCTCAAATCATCTTCTTAAAAGGTAAAGAAATCATCATTTTCCTGATTTCTGATTAAAAAATCAGTCAGTTATTCATACTTCGTTATTTAAAATTTTTGTAAGTTTTGTAGCAGTATGATTCAGAGTGGCATCTGACAAACATTTTTCCTCTTTCTGATCTCTGACTTCTTGCTCTTTTCCCCGTAAGAGCACCTGTCTGAGAACAAGTTTTTGAAAGCACCTGTATAATCTCAAATTGCCATTTAGGAAATTTGCAGTACTTTTCCAGTCTCCATGCTGGTTGCTGACACATCTGGGGGAGTGTAGCAGCTGAAAGATGTGTGGAAATTGAGGGCCCTGACTACTAAATGACCATATTCTATGATGATAAAAAAAATAGAAAGCAATGGGAAGAGTGGGATACTAAAAGCATAGTATATTTTTAAAGATATCCTCTGATGCATGAATGACCTCTTCAGCTTTGGTCAAAACTGAGTAGACCATATTAAAAGAAAGGAGAAAAACCCCCAAACACTCATGAAAGAACAAGGATCTCTTGCCTTTTATTTTCTGCATAAATAGACTATTATTTTTACCTACATGCATTCAGAATCAGAGTTCTTACACTGCTGTAGCAAACTTTTCAATCTGATCCTTTAACCACATGTCCTGTGGTACCCCCAGGATAACGTAAGGCCATGCAATAGCAGATGATAAACTTCACTTTGTAATAAATATAAACCTACCTGCAGTCTGTATAATGCAAGGTGAAATCAAACTGGGTTGTGACTCAGGCTGCTAGCAAGAGGCTCTGTAGTAATGGAGGCAGTAGTACTACTACCCCTACCAGTAGCACACTCTTCTACTTCCAGGAGTCTGTACCACAGTATAGCTTATCTTCCTGTACTTTTATATAAACTCTTAATACTTCTGGGCTGCTGATTTGGAAATTTGAATACTTCTGATAGCACACTGGTTTTATTTCAGTACTTTGCAGTGGGCTAAACCATTGGTATGTTTCAGTTCTTGCTGTCCTCTCTCAGTTCAGTACTGATCAATCTTACATGTAAGCAGTGAATCTGACTGGAGCATAATGTGCTTGTGGACTGTTTTGTTTCTTTAACTGTGATAAATTTATTTCTATGTAGGAAGCAGCGAGAGTTCTGGTGGTGTCAGCCCTTCCAGCCCCACCTCTGTCTCAAATCATCAATGTGTGAGTGAAAAGTTACTTGAGTGATACAGCAGGAAAGAAAGATCTTGTCTCTGTTTCAGGGATGCTGAAATAGAAGCTTATACAATTCAGCTTAATTCAAAGACATTGCTTCTGGAGCCATATTGTAACTTTCAAGTGTGTTAACTATCCCCAGAAAAAAAACACTTAATGATAATTGTACCTGGAGTACTGATAGTAGAGATGGCTGTCTCCAGTGTACTTGAGATCTGACCATAAGAGAAGCTGTGAATTCAACTTCTTCTGAAGTCTCTAAGTTTTAGGACCTCACTAGGCCAGCCAGTTGTCTCTAGGAGAATTGGCTAAGTCTTGAGGTGGCAATTGCACTGGCTTGGATTTCCAGGGACACAGATACCAGCTCTGCACTGAGAAGTGCCATATAATGTTTAGAATGTTTCTTTGCCATCAAAGCTATTGAGAAAATAATAGAACTTCTTTTCTTGAGATCTAAGATAAGCTATGCTGCCCTTTAATTTATTCATGGTAACAATCCAGAAATATTATCCTCTGCTGGCTATAATTTTCTGCAACTATGCAATTATTCCCAGAAAAAGAATGTTCTTCCTGTTTCCTCTGTCCCCATTTCCTCCTATGGTTCTTTATGCAAGTATAAAATTTTTCTCTCATGATAAATCCCAGAGGGCATGTGTTTCATTCCCTAGGATTCTTCTTGCAGTGATTGCTTTGCTTGCTAGAGCTGAGGCTCTCTTTCACCATAATTTTATTGCATTTTAACTGCTTCAATGGATATGCTGTGAGCAGTAAGCACTGTGGAAGAAGGTAGGAAATCACATCTGGACAGCATTGCATTTCTGTACCTGGAACCAATATGACACATGGTTTTACAGGCATTTAAAAAAGTTGTCAGAAAGTAGGCATTTTGATAAATACATGCGGAAGAAGCCCAAGTTCTTGGCATTTTGTGTGCTTAACATAATTGAAATCCAGTCTTTTTTCACCTGAAGTAGTAGATGCATACATTGTCTTAAAGTGGAAACCTTAGCTGTGCATTATCTGTCAGGGAAGTGACAGTTTGGATGGGTTCTTTGAGGAAAGACAAAATTTCCTCTTTCTCTCCTAGAGCATCTCTGAGAGAGTATTTCTTTAAAGGATGCATATGGGGAGAATGTGATTGACAGATACTCTGACAATTGCCCTGTAACTGGAAAATAGCTCCTGCTGGGCCTCTCTGGAAGGGTGTGCAAGAACAAAACACAAACAGTGCTGTATTGTGAGCCCGTGAGATTGCCCAAGCTCATGTGATCACGTTTCCGGGACATAAATTGATGTGGTCTGGGGATTGAGAAAGAACTGAATTGATCTTTTCCTTTTCTTCCTTGTAAAAGTAATAATAAAAATAAAAAGCAAAACACTTTCCTTGAGTGTAGCATGTTGGAAAGATATTTAAAAGCTGTAGGACAGAAAATTATATTCCCTCATGGTAATACTTAATAAATAGATATCTACTGGATAAACAGATTGACAGCCATGTTAAACCTTTATCATTTCAAGAGGAGAATTCAAGTTAGATGGATTTGTCTCTCTGCCACAAGCCCTTCAGAGCACTCACTTAAGAGTTTTTGCTCACTGTACACAAAGAACATCACTGAATTGGAGTTAACAGTTAAAATCCTTAAAGATGTCTAAAGATGATTTGAGCTTCACAAACCTTGTTTCTGATGTCTGAGTTCAGTCTTGTAAGATCTGTAAGGGTGTTTTTCCTCTCCAGTGTTTTTCTGATTCCGATGAATTTTTTCCCTTGTGTTGATCTGTAGAGGATGACATGCAGATTGATGAAAAGTGTGTGGAAACAGGTAACTGAATTCACTTGAGATTATTTTATTTGCTTTAAGGCAGTAGCTAGTTAAAAGCCTCATTTCCTAGACAAAACCACTCATTCTCCTAGCAAACTTAACTGTAGAAAATTCTATTTTTCATACCCTGGAAACCTCATCTTGTATTTGTGTATTAAAATGAGCTGTTTGCAGTTCCAGTGTACAGTGCTTATAGTCAAGTGTTCTGACCAGCACAGAAATATCTGCTTGAATGAGATCCAACCTCTTTGATTCAGGTGTTGGAGTGTGGCTGTAAACTTACTTTTTTGCCTATTGTATATTTAATGCCAGAGATTGTTGTGGTCTTGGAGAACCCGCACAATTCCTTGTCAAGAAATCCCTGATCTTGGGAGAACAAGGAGCAAGAACAGATTTTTACTTGTGAACACTGAGTGTAAAAAATTGGTAGCTTCAGTTGCTCCCTAAAGCAGTGCAGTTTATTCTTCCTTCTCCAAGGTAATTCAGAAGCTCTCATAGAGGGATGTGATCCTGTAGGACTGTGTGAAAAGAGATGAAGCAGTTAATTCAAGTATGGTGAGCTGTATTTTGCCACCTCAGGGTAGAGGGAGCTGGGGAAAGTGTATGTGAGACAGACCAGCAGAAGCTGGAAAACTGATTTCTGATTCTGATATTCATTAGAAGGAAAAGAATTAAATTTTGAATTTATTTTAATATCTTTGCTATCTGGATTACTAAACAAGATGAAGAAACATTTGAGTCAGGTAAGTTCCTCTGACCTAACTCTAAATTCCTTGTTATTGTTCTGCTGTGAGAAGGGTGTCCAGAGACAAGCGCCTTAGAAACAAGCAGGTGCCAAAAACCAAAATGCCACTTTAGCTTCAGAAACCATTGTGGCTTGAAAAGCCATTATGTAAAATCCTGTTGCTTTAAGTCTTCCTCTTGTTCTCTGATTACTTTAGTAGTAAGGTTTCTGTCTTCTTATCCCACGAGTGTGAATGTTTCTTCTCGTGCATCAGTAGCAGATCTATTTATCCAACCCTCGTCAGCTGTACCCGTGTGAGCTGTGACAGCAGGGGCTGCACTGATGTCAGCAGGTAATTGGATTACCTTCAGTAATATGCAGGCCTGAATCCCCAGTGCCTGTAGGAGTTGATGTGGTAAAGAGGAAAGCTGCTTCTGAAATCCTGATCATGGGCATGGCTGACATACAGGAAAGAAAAATGCTCATAATATTCATTATTTATGTATAAAAATACAATCAATAAGTACTTTTTTTAACCAAGCTGATATGGGGGCTTTGAGTTGGTGGTTTTTTTTCATTTAGGAAGCAGCTGCTTATTTACAACATGTTGAGAGTTCTGCAAAACCTAAGTCTTCTAAAATAAATAATTTCTCCCTTAAAATAAAACTACTGCTAAGCTTCTCATTTGAGGTATTTGGTAATCTTATGGAGGAGAGTGTCTTTTTACCTTACATTTGCTCTTCTCCACAAGGTCTCTACTTGTCAGTTCTTCTTTCTGCATCTTCTCTTATCACATGTGGTTTGTTCTCTTCTACCTCTCAAGCAATGCCTAAGGCTTTTAAGGCATAACCAGCAGGTCTGCAGGGCAGTCTTTTGTTTTCAGGCTAGGATGTTTCTGATAGCTGCACTTGGGGATTACTGTTGCAAATCCTGCTCAATGCTCAGTGCTGAGTCAGCTGTCTGCTGTATTCACACAGTCAGAGGAATAAAGGTGCAAATATTTGCTATCCTACATTCCACTTCAACCAGTAGTTGCAGATTTTGCACTGCAATGCTGAAATAGATGCTGCAGTTGAGTCTTGCATTCTTTGGGAACTGAGAATTCATGCTTAACGAAGTGTATTTTAGATTTAATGTCTGTGGTACCTGTTTTCTACATTCCCTAAATGTGTTGGACAATGCTGGTTGGATTTTTTGTTAGATCATAGTAGAGACTGTCTTCTCAAAACTAATTGTTTTATATCTGCCTCCATCTGAATCTGCAGAGGAGCTTAAAGAAGGTAACACTAACATTTTTCTCCCTGTCTCCTGTAGCAGTAATCTAATAGAATTTATCTGTGTTTATGCTTTAGCAGGGACTACCACTCTTCTTGCAATACCTGGTAGCTGAATTGCTTGTTCCCTGTAGGATTCTACACTGCACTCCATACCATAGAAGAGAGGGTAGATAAAGCAGAAATATTTAAACATGTTTGAATGATGATGACTCAAGAGACTTGAAGATAGATGGGCATGTATCAGCTGAACATTGCCCTGAACGAGCAGTTTTGTGCCAAGGAGTTTTTCCCATAATCATTAACTAGTTGTTAGTATGTATAGAAATGTAGGAATAAAACTGTATTGTAAAGGTACAAGTAACGAAGTGTGTATAGATGTGAAAGAGCAATTAACATGCATCTAATGTTGTTTCAATACTTCCATGCTTATGAGATAACTGTAAGTCAAAGAGTGACAAAGAAAAACATTTCAAAGCATTGCAAATGAAAATAATGTTTTTCCTTAGAACAAATACTGCTTTTAAAGACATGCCTATGTCTTCTGTACCTCATTCTTGCTTTAACAAGGCCTAAATAAAGGGACTGCACAGCTTGGATAACTACATGTGTGGTTAGGGGAAAATAAGGAGTACTTTTTGAAAAGAAAGCTAAACACTGGCACCTTTTTTGCCTTGGTTATTTGTTTTCAAATCACCTTTCTCAAATAGTTTCTATACTTTCTGAACATTGATTTATTGGAAAATTGGTATGTTTGAGCCTTATATGAGAGATTTAATTTTAAAAAATACAGTTTTAGAAGTCTCACATGAATAGTGAAGACTTCATGAGGAACAGCATGAGAATGAGGACAAAAAGAATTGATGGAAACAGGTTAAGCTCACATGTTGGAGCACAGATATCACTGATCCAATGAAGAGAAAGAAGTAATAAAATCAGGTCTTCATTTTGCCTAAAAGATCTGAGCAGACACAAGTTGCATTTTCCAAACATGCTGTGGGGCAGAGACTGCAGAAACTGAGCTACAAATTTTTTGTTTCTAATTTTGAGCTACTGACTCATTAGTTATTATTTTAACTGAAGACTTCTTGTAAGATGGAGTTCACCTGAAAAGCTTAAATTATGTGGAGGTTTTTTTCACTAATTTCAATTTCAAAACATTGTCTGGCATCTAGATATCTTAGGAATGAAACAAATAGAATGCTAAGTTTCAAATACAATTTAGGAAATAGCAAGACATTCTATGTTTATCTTTTCTTACAGTGACCCTTTTGAATTGGTCATTGGTCATGGGAAATATTTTGATATTTCATATTATGGAGTATCGTGCTTTTAAAATTATATTAGGCATCATACTTCCACATATTTACTGAAACTCCTTTTTTCCTTGAGATCAGCAATAATCGTTTGCCACCTAGCTTTTAAGCTCTTTTCTTTTTTATTTAATGATATTTGTTCTTTGTATTCTAGAAGAGGAAGAATTTGGTGAATTTGGTCAACGAGTTTTTATCGGTATGCAATGACTAAAGATAAGTAAAATGTTTGGGGCTTGATCTAGATGAAGTGCTTGTCTGAAGTTCAATAAAAAGCTTTGTTCTTTATATTGCCTAAAGATTTACTAAATGGAATACACCTCACTCTGTTTTCCAAATGTCAGGAAGTCTCTTTCTTCCTAATAATGCTCAATCTCTCCATTTAAGTCTTTCTTCCTGTTAGGTTTCTACAGAGACATGGCACTGCTATTTAAACTTGACTTCATGATTAATTTTGCTCAAAAGTAATGTCTGTTATCCACTGAGAATAATAATGAAGGCTTTCATTAGAAAAGTACACCTATATGTGAAGTTTTCAGAGTTGGATGGTCAAGTGGAGAAACAAACCTACCTCCATGGTTATTAAACCACAGTGACCTTTAAAATATATGTTCTGTAGGCTGGACCAAATGTTCCAGACTTGCCTCATGAGAGTGAACCACCTACATTATCCAACAAAGTTGACTTGTTCTGTAGGGATGCCTCAGGTAGTCAGAAACTTCTCCTCTAGCTTGTTTTAGGAATCTTTTGGAAGTCTTTAATTCTGGGCTAATTTTCAGGTGACTTTCAATGGGATTTTACCTGCTCTGTAGCTGTCATTTAATGCTCAGAGATTCTACCAAGCTGTCATATCAAGTGCAGCAATGAAAGTCATTAACCTTCACCTTGCAAAAAGCTCAGAACAGATAGTATGTTGTGTGGCTTAGAAGGAGGCCCTCTGGGCTAAAGAGCTCGTTGCCTGCACGTGGGGTGTATTTTCCAGTACTGTGCCTTTGCCCCATCCAGCTGGATTCCGCAGAAGCATGCGGCTGTGTCGCAGGAAGGCCCGGCTCAACCAGCAGTCCTGCTACTCCCGCTGCCCCAGCAGCTGCTGCAGCGCCCTGGCAGCTCCCTATGAAGAGGTGGTCAGGTACCAGCGGCACCCAACAGACCGGCACAGACTAATTATCCTCGTGGGTAAGAGCTTAACGACCTTAGCAGGCAAATTTCAGCAGGTGTTTCCTGCTGCTGGTTGCAGTGCTAACTGTGTAGGCAGCTCTCAAAGCAACACTTCAAGAATTATTGTAATTTGACCCCATTATTGGGGTTAAAGTTTAATGCGGGTATCATCTTCTTTGCTTGAGATAGTGAGTGTTAAAAAACAGTAATAATGAAGTCCTTAGAAGAAGCTGGTTATGAATGTTGGTTGATAATGGATTTTATTAAGGAAGTGCTTCTGTTTTATATTCAGTTGGGACTGAAAATTATGAGAAAACATTGGTAACTTAATAGAAAACATCTTTACATGGAGGCATTTCTACAACCAGTGTTAAATGCATAGATATGACAATAATAAGAAGAATGTTTAACTCCAGACTAGAACAATCTCAGTCGTGGACAGTAAGGAAAGATGCCTTTAATAATGCTTGTTATAGGACATACTGTATTAAGTGGGCTGCAGGCTCTCAAGGAGACTTTAATTGTAGTGACTGAAGGGAAGATGCTGTTCTGCACTGTTCTATGGTCCTGATAAAGCAAACTGAGTAAAGACAAATCCACTGTCCTTTCTAAGTCTGGAAGTATTTGATAAGTTTTTTCTTTTAAAATAGTACTGCTGAGTTGCCTCCTGGGTATGGCTATATTGCTGGGGAGTGATTTGTACCCTGTCAGTAACATTAGCTGCTCTTCCAACTTTCCAGGTCCCGCAGGAGTTGGTGTGAATGAGCTACGGCGAAGGCTGATCACAAGTAACCCTCGAGAGTTTCAAAGTGCCACACCTCGTATGTAATGCTTTTCCTCTTTCCTCCACTACCCCAATTTAAACATGAATAGGAAATGCCAAGTACCTTCCTCTTGCCTTTGTGTATTTATACACTCTTTGCTCTATGGCTGTTTCTTCAGTGCTACTGAAAGCCAGTTCTGTTTCCTTTCATAAGGGTTAGTTTAAAATACAATCTATCTCATTTTGGCAAATCAGACAAAGGTATATTCGAGTTCCAGCTTCTGAAACCATTAAAAGCTTTATGGAAGTGAAAAGTTATCTGCATGAATTAGTTTAATTTTGGTGTTTGCTTTTCCTAGATGTTAAAAAAAAAAGAATGTTTTGTGGAGATATTTCAAGTTCTTAGGGTTTAAGTGCTCAGTTATGGGAATGAAGACAACAGAAGTTGGTGCTTAATAGGCTTTGCAGCTTTCCTTATTAGCCTTCTAGTCTCAGATGAGACTTATGCAGCTTAACTTCTGACGTAACAACTGAAATGATTTCTACCTGTGCTTATTTCGTTCTTGTAATTTAGATAACCAAACTGGAAATTATGTATCTGAAGCTAGCTGAAAATTCAGGACTTAGTGCTTAAAGTCACAGATAAGAGGAAGGTGCAAGTGTGGGAAAATTGTGGGATTTTTCTGAATGAACTTTAAAAAATTTTGCCTCTGAAGAGTAAAGAGTTGTGCAACCAGTTCCAAGGCAGTTCCTGATTGCTTTGAATCACAACTGTTTGGATTAAACTACTCTTCCATTCCAAGAAATACAGTTGTGCTTTGATAACTTTCAATGACTTGTCACTGGCAAACCATTACAGTATATGGGGCTTTTGCTCTGAATTAACAAATGGAAATAACTCATATTATTAATTATGAAAATACTGATTGATAGTTCTTCATGAAATTCTCATTTTCACTTATAAAGTTATAATACTTTAGTTGCAGCTGGGGTTTTTTTTGTGTGTTATCCTTCAGACACCACTCGTGTTCAGAAAAGTTATGAAATGAATGGTCGTGAATATCACTACATATCAAAGGAAACTTTTGAAAACATGGTGTACAGCCACAGGTGAGTAGGAGAGATGAATTACATTTTTATTACCTAAAATGCAACAGAATCCAAGAAAATACAGTTTTGTAGTTAGGTCCTAAGTCTGGGCTCCTCCACTCTTACTGTGTATATGTGGTGTAAATTTGGGCCGAACTACTTGAGACTGTTTCTTCAAAGACTGTGTTTGTGCAGTTGCAAATAGCTCCTCCACAATTAATCTCAGAATCCTTCTAAAAGGAAGTGGGCTCTCTAGTCCTGAGCTCATTAGATGTGCTTGTTAAGTTATGAGTTTAATTCTCCTGGGAACCAGACTGCTTTTGAAAATTTAGCAGTAAAGCATATCTGTTCCTGACCTACAACTCCATTGCAGGATCTCTGCAGTGATGACACATGAGTAGTTGAACTGTAAGGGCTAAATATGCAAAAGTGTCTGCTCCTTTCAATGATCTTTCTAAGACATACCAGCTCAGCACTACAGAAGCAACACTCATTGAGCTGTGCCAAGTGCTTTGAGATCTTCAGATTTAAGAAGTTATTTGTAGTATGTAATTGACAAGCATTGACAAGTAAAATCACAGCCTCTAAACATAAAATTCATAAAATCATCATGAGTGAAAAACGTATGTTTTAGAGGTGTTGAACTGTAATGGTTTTTTGTGCCCAGTGTAGCAGGGAAGAGCAAAGGTGAACAGTATTCACTAGGTTTTATGATCATTCAGTCCTGATCACTGGATTATATTTGAAGATTTCACCTTTTAATGGAACCGTTTTGAAACTCAAATGCTCTTTCATTTTCCTTCTTCCTCACTTCCTCCTTCTTCCACTCTTGCAGAATGCTGGAATATGGGGAGTACAAAGGGTACCTGTATGGTACCAGTATTGATGCAGTGCGAACAGTCCTTGATGCAGGGAAGATCTGTGTAATAGATTTAGAACCACAGGTGAGTGGTAAAGGGGCAGGGAATCTTCTGGAAGGAAAAATTATTTTCTCTACATTCTTGAGCTATTGTAACAGTGCTTTGTCTTGTTTTTCACTTTACCTCATGGTGCTTAATAATAATAGATTATTATTTTCATGTGTCTTAGGAAGTGGTAGTGGTACTACAGTGACAAGTATGTTGAGACAGTGCATTTTTTACCAAGTCAGCAGCTGCATTATCAGTTTGGATGATATGGAAAAGAGTTTTCATACTTACTTAAAGTAAGGATTAGCTTTCACATGGAGACCTGTTGCATGGGATTTCTTCCTCCTCCAAGCCCTAGTGTTGAGAATTCTGTCCTTCTGTTAGCAATCTCAGAACACCCTTTGGTAAAAGCAGCAACAGGTAAAGTAATCAAGCAAAAGCTGAAAATTTTAGTGTGCTTTTGTGCCTGTATTTCTCTCCAGAAGTTACAGCTCTTAGTAACCTGCTTCTTCACTTAGATGCTATTCATTTTTATTTTCCTTCTATTTTTGCGTTGAATTTGCTGGTGAAGATAAGGCTAATAAAAGCCCAAGCTTGTAAATATCGAAGATACTTAGAGCTGTGTCTAGCTAAACCTTGCTAACCTCTGAATTGCTTACATATTTAGTATTTAGGAGCTGTTTGGGCTATTCTGTTTCAACATCTCCTCTAACTGAATGTAAAGAGTGACACCATAACTCAGTAATTCTTGGATATTTCCCTCTGATCATGCCCAGCCAATGTGTCCGGGCCTTAGGCTGGCAGTGGCTTGTGCCGCTTAAAATAGAAATTAAGTTACAAGATTTGTGGGGTACTGCTCAAAAACTGAAACTGCTGTAAGAGGCAGATGAGGTCACACCTTTGTCTTCACATCTAAAACTGTCCTTTGGGTTTCTTCTGTTGCATTTTTAAGCAAAGGGGTAACAGAGAGGTGTTGGGGCGTGGGGTGTGTAATCTTACCACTTGGACAGATTTGCCACTATAATTTTTTTTTAGAGTGTGAATTTAAAGTTTAAAGGACAAGTTTTGTAAAGGGTATTAAGTAAGACCAGTGAGGTAGCAGAACTACTATTGTGTTGCATGCTTTATTTTAAATCTGGTGGTTTGACCAAGTTTACATGCTATGATGTTCTTTAGTTTTTCTCTTTTTTTTCATTCCTCCACTGCTCTGCAGTAATTTAAAAATACTTACTAGCATTAGGAAATGTTACACAGTAAAGGAGTTCTGAAAGCAGGATACTTTCTTCCAGCATGGAACAATAAAGAGATACTTGTTCCAAAAGTAGCTCCCTTACAGTTAAAAAAGGACAGGTTGCAAATGCATCTTTAATGTGGTTGATTGTAGAGATCTGTTAGTGACACTGTTCCATCATTCACTGGTATTGAAACCGTCTCCTAATGAGCCTACCAAGCAGAATTAAGTAATTGTATAGTTGTAATTAAGTAATGCTACAGTTGCTTAACAATGTCTGCTCCAGGAATTATTAGTGAGATCTTTTTCAAGTAAGTGTTCCTGGAAAAAGTGTCTCCTGGGTCTGGGGATAACAGTATGTTGTAAACAACTGGATTTTTATGGGAGTAGAACTGGGATGAATACACTTGAAATACTTCATTTTACTCTTCATTTGCAGGGTATACAAATAGCCCGGACCCATGAGTTAAAGCCCTACATTATATTCATCAAGCCACCCAGCATAGGCTGCATGAGGCAAACTCGTAAAAATGCCAGGATCATTACTGATTATTATGTGAACATGAAGTTCAAGGTGAGATTTGGGAATAAAAGAGATTGAGTTTATTAATCTGAGATTCTGTTATTAGAAGATAATGCATTCTACTATGCTATACTGTTAACTCTTAAAAAAATATTACTGTGTCTTTAGGATCAAATCTAATTATTATCTTTTTCTGTGAATTTTGTTGGGATTTCTTTCCCCTTTCCAGATGGGCTTTGAAGCATAAGAATTGTAATTTGTAACCTAAAGGGCTAAGGCATTTTGCTTCAAAGTGTTTTTAAAGGAGAAGCTATTTTGCATATTTTTGTTTTAATTAGCTGCTTTGTGTCAATATTTGAGTCAACACATATATTTACTGTTAGCATTGAAATACTTGGAATGTGCTTTGTTCAGTAGTATTATTTTTTTACAGTAGTAAGAATGTATTGTTATTTCATGTACGCTTAATGACAGTATCAATCCTATACTAAGTTCTGTAGATAAAATACAGATCCTGCTTGCAGGAAATGCATCTCTTATATTTAGAATATATACAGCACTTTGACACAATTGTTTCCATGCTAATCATCATCAAATTTAACACCTTAACATTTTGGAGGCCTCGGTCTATAACTGTGTGGAAATTATTCATGATTGCTATGACAGAAAGTGGACACTGGGGAAATAAACTAAAATTTGGAATAAGAACACAAGCATTAGTAGATTTCCCTTCCAGTCCCTAACACTGTCTGCCAGCACTTATCATTAGAGTAACTTTTTTAGGGCAAATGGAGCATACTGAGACACAAGGTACTTCATTGGGAAGCATATGGCAGGCAGCTCAGTTTTTGAGACCTGGAATTGACTGTAGCAGATGTACTTTATTATAGCAAACTATAAATGAAATAAAGCAGACTGACATTATCTATTCACCTCTTGTTTATGTGACCCAAGGTGTTTTGCAGATGCTGTGCAGGTATGTTTCTCTACACAACACTGAAGTTTTATGGACTTACTCTGTCTAACAGGAAGAAGATTTACAGGAGATGGAAGAATCAGCTAAGAAAATGGAAGCTCAGTTTGGTCAGTTCTTTGATCATGTGATTGTGAATGACAATTTACAGGAAGCATCTGCGCAGCTGCTGTCTGCAGTACATCGTGCACAGGACGAGCCCCAGTGGGTCCCTGCAGTATGGATATGCTCAGACACTCAGCCCTAATTCTGAGCAGCAGGCAGCTTCAGAAAGATTACAGCTTATGTTTTACTTCAAGAATAATCCTAATGTCAGGATTGCAAGAATTTATCTTTGTATGTGAGGGATTTGGAAGAGGATTAGGAAACAAGCTCCTACGGGAGATATAATCATACTATGTTCTGTGTAGCTCTCGAGCTTTTTATGTTACACTTCCATCCACTTTTGTACAAAAAAAAAGGAAACACTGTGAGCACTCAATTACAAGAATAAAGAAAAATCTATTTTGTTGCATGTATCTGTGTTATCTATTTACACATAAGTTCAGAAAGGTCCTTTCTTTTTATTAAGCTTGTTCTGGTTCTGTGATGCCTTTACATTCTGGAAGCCTTACAAATTATATGAAGTCAGAATGTGCTTTTTTTTTGCATGGAGTCTGTCAGCAGAGTGTTATTTATGAAGGTATTGGTTTGTTGCTAATCCTTTTTACCTTTTAAGATAGGAGTGGTGTTGGCATAATATGAATTACTCCAAAACCCAGTTATCTTCATAATGCATGAAGACATCTTTTCTGCTCTTTCATCAACTCAAGTGAGTACAAACTGACAGAATGTGGACTTACCAAAGAGGAAAACGTCAGAAAACCTTTCTCTTTTTAGTTTGGTCTGTGGTAGCACCGTCTCCTCATCAAAGGATGCAATGCTTGTGGTAACTAAGTTCCTCACTCTCTTCACCTCATTTTTGTAGCTTTCTGCCTGAGGTATACAGATTGTTATTTTGTTGGCCTACCTCATCTTGGAGAAAAATCAACAAAATCAAGTTAAGCAGTCTAAAAAGAGGTTATTTAAAGATAAATATTACAGCCACCAGATGCCTGCTTGTATTCTCTTTTTAGAGGTAAAATGGGAGAGACCAAAGCCCCAGTATGTCATTGATGTGGGTAGTACTGGCGGAGGGTGAGATAGCAGCCAGCTCTGTGCTGCTGGTCCATGACCAGCTTTCTTCACTTCTGCCTAGTGCAGCATTTGTCGACTCTTTCTCTTTGCCTTTTTTCCATGTATTATTTCCTACTTTTTTGTGCGGTTTTTTTGTTTTATTTTTTTCCGATTACTTCACTTATCAGTTTGAGACCCTGGATACAAGCTGGACTAGTCCAGAACCCTTTTCCCCTTCATTTTGCTTGTCTGCAGCCCGAGAGATGACGAATCACGCTCGGAGCCGCGGGGCTGAGCTCGCCCCGGTGAGCCAGCCGCCGGCGAGAAGGCGCAGCCAGGGAAAACGGGAAGGCGGACCTCCTGGCGCTGGGGGGGCGCAGCCGCGGGGCGGAAGGAGCAGCGGCTCCTCCCCGCAGAGCCGGAGCAGGGCGGGCGCGGCCCATGGCGGCGCGGCGGGCGGGCCCCGGCGCGGTGAGGGGGCGGTGGGGCCGGAGCGGGCGGGGGGCGCGAACGGCTCCGTGGGGCTGCAGCGCGGGGGGCCTGGCGGCGGGAGCTTGGCCCGCCTGAGCGCTGTTGCTGAAGGGATGCGGCGGGGCGCTCCCCAGCAGCCGCCGCTCCGGGGAGGTGGAGCTGAAGCGCGACGCGGGAGCGGAGCGCCCTGGTAGCGCGGCTCCTACAATCCACGCTCGGCTGCGGAGGCGGCGGTGCCCGCCCCGCTGCATCCCGCGGGAGGGGGGAATGTAACAAGCCACAGGGTCGCACGTTTCTGTCCATAAGTGCTGCGGAAGCAAGCAAGCATTTCCTTGTTGTATTTTTAAATATAAATCTCTTAAAATCTGCAAGGCTTTAACAAATCTGTGAGGGCTGCTTCAGTGTTTTTAAACATTCTGGACATTTAAACCTTCCCTTCTCAGCATCCTGGAATGGACACCAGGGGGGTTGGGTAGGTCGTTTTTCCCCCTGAGTTTCCAGGTGCGTCCCACTGTCTTGTGGCCTGGCTCAGGTTTGCAAACAGGGTTTGACCGAGGCAGCGACTGCATGGTTTGTGGGAGTCTCTTGGTTTCGGGGTCATAATTTCGGACACGTTAGAGCACTCAAGTGGCTCTTCTGTCCGTGACAAAATGTCCATGGGGACCTATCTGAAAACTCACCCTTTCTATGAAGTTGGGGTGAGTTACTTCAGACTCTGAAACTGCAAATACACCAAAGCTGGTACCTCTGTGGCAGAGCTGCGGACTGTCACACAGATGGACAGATGAGTATTTACCACTGGCTTGCATGTGGTTTCCTGTGTTGCAAGGATAAATGATACAGAAATCAATGCACTTGCCAGTTGTTTTGTAGAAGATAATAAAGTAGAGAGGTACTACCGAGTACGGAGTTACTACTGCATAGGCAGTTGAATGCTGTATAAAAGGTTTATGGCTTTTTGTTTTTATGGGGTTTTTAGCTTTTAGTTTTTTTAAATACCAAGTATCCTAAACATTTAATGTTTACTACCACAAGAATGTTGGAAACAATAAAAGTAATGAGATCTGACCTTTACCAATATTTTTTTTCCCTTATGGTACACCAGTATAGTGTGACCAGTCCCCACCAGTTTGCTGGGTGCCACTTAGGGTGTGCAGTTCTCTACCTGTGTAAATGGCACTTGCTGTCAGTCTTCAGCATGGCCAAAATCCAAGTGAGAGATTTGAGGTCTAATCCCACAAACCTTTCCTTGCATGAGGCATCTCATTTACTTTGGGTGAACAAATGTAAAACTTGTTTATAGGAACCTGTGCCAGCATGCAGAGTTAAGGGTTTTTTAGTGCAAGTAATACTTGGTGCTGTTTAACAACCTGCCCTTGTATCAAATGGGAGTAGTTCTGGGTCCTGACCTGAGGGCCGGAGGGTTCAGGTCCAGCTAATCCTGGCTGCGTGAAGTTTATTTTTAGTTCAGAATTAGCTGAGGTTCAATGTGAGCAGCGTGAGGGAGCCTAGACCAGTTCATAGTGCCTCTTTCAGGGAACGACTTCAAATTATATGGGAAAGAAACAAGTGGTAAGTTTGTGAATCCTTGAGTCTTACAGCCCTTTTTATTTCTGGTATCTGAGTTTTCTGAGCATGGGAAATACTTCTTTGTGTATAGTCTTTCAATATAATTGTGTAGTACAAAATCTGAAAGTTAACTCCTTTTTCTAGATGAGAGAAAGGTACAAGCTCAGTTTCAGATTATTATCAGGAGATACTTTTAGATTTTAGATGTTTGACCCGCTGGTAAATATGTTCAAAATTATATGGAAAAATGGTATTTTAAAATACTTAGAAGTATTTTCATAAGTGAGCTTATTTACTTTTATTGTTTTTATTATTGTTCTGAATTTATATCTTCATTAATAGAAAATACTCAGCTCATGTTGTATACTGTACAATTATATTGAATGCATAATTTTTTACAATATTTTATATTTATTTAGATAGAATGACTAATAAGCTTTCTAATGAAAGTTGTACCTTACATGAAAAGTGAAATTTATTGAAGCTGAAATGCAAGCTGTGTCTCACATACAGAGGTTAGCTGTGTGTTGTTACTGCAGTGCCAATCAGAACTCTGGTAAAGGCATATTATTCCGGCATCTTTTACATCTTGCTTTCATGCAACATCTTCATTAGGAATGTTTGGCTATTTAGGAGGCATACAGAGCAAAACATACCTTGGGTATTATGGTCTGAAGCTGTTTTCTGAGAGGTGGTTTCATACTGGCAGAAGCTGACTTTTGTCTCTCTCTTGTGTTTCAGTGCCCCCCTCGTGCCCTTCCTCCAGTGCCAAGGTAAAATCATTGCATTCTGATCTGAACTGATCATGATGCTGTACTGCAGATTTTGAAAGTAATAACATTAAAAGAAATGTTTCATAAACATCTGAGTAGTAAAATTGCTTCCCTTGCTAATTTATTGTCCCAAAATGCTTTACAAGGAATGCAAAGCATTTTAAAGTTTTATCAAAGCCAAGAAATTTTACCATATTACCTCACTTTTAATACTCATGAGAGATAAACCCTTTAAAAACTTTTAGACAAATATTCCAGTTTTAATGTCTAGTATAGTTTAATTGTTGTTCATTTTAATATCGTCTTCCTCCCTCTTTCTTTTGTGTTCTTTAGTTTATTGAATAACAAATACTTTAAAACAGGAATTTCTGGAATTAGGCTGGATATTCTTTAATAGGGAGTTAGGTATCTATTAGTTTGATGTAGTATAGGGAAAAAATGAGCTTTTTTTCAGTGTGAAAGGAGAAGCAATTATATAGTTTTTATGAGATGGTACTTCAGAATTCCTTCAAAGTACCTGCAAGTAAATGTGATGTTTATGATTGTCGACAGATGGTGTCTTTTTAGTGATGTATGGGTTCAAATGTTTCATAACTTCTGTTGGTTTGTTATATACTAGGCAGTAAGACAAGTTTTAATTAGCCAGGTGATTAAAGCTTTTAATCTGATCCACAGCTAGCCAATCAAGAAACTGTGCATAGTCACCAACAAAGTGTTGAATTTTGCTGATTGCTTCGTACCCTTAACCGTGTTATACACAACTGCTCATAAAGAGGAGGGGGGATAACGCAATTAACCATAACAGCAGCAGAGTAAATTTCACGATTGTAAATTGTAATTGATTCAAAATTAACTTTCTTTTCATCTTTTTACACTGCTTGTCAACAACTTTTCTTCTTAAATATGAAGTGGAAGCCAAGGTGAGTTATTAAAGAGAACCGCAAACGTTCTAAGCTCCTTTTGGTGCCGCTCATTCTCTCTTTAAAGATAGAGCCTTATACTTCTCCTAAACGCAGGCTGATTATTTAAACTGGATACCTGTGCATTGTTAGAACTGTTGTTTTTCTTTGCTCTCTTTACTGTTAGTTATTTCCATCAATAGAAACGAAATGTTGCCACTGTGCTTTAAACAATAAGTTTATCTTTCAGAGCGTTATTCAGAGTAGTTCAGTTTGTCACTTAACACGTATGCATGTATGTATTGGGCCTTTGCTGCACATAAGACTTCTTACCCAGATTTCTTACTCTGTTTTCCTACCATCTTCTATACTCCTCCTCCTTGTGTGAACTGGTGAATTGTCATCTTGCCTGTAAAAACAAGGCATGTCATAATTTGTAAAAAAGAATCTATTTCTTAACTTGCAATAGGATGGCTGTTAAAAAAAAGGAAATTGAGCTTTCTCCCTGCTGTGCACCCATACTTCTGTTTTATGTTATGCAGATGAAATTCCACTCAGTCGTCCCAAAAAAAGGAAACCAAAAGGAAAGACTCCATTAGGTAAGGTCCTGCCGAGACTGAAAACTGTTCTTTTATTCCTGCCATATTTTCCTTTCTTTGCATAGTTCATTAAATAGACATTTCCAGCTGTAAGCTGCTTATGTTGAATGTGTTAAGCACTTGAATTTTTGAATGAACTAAGATAAAACTCATTAGGCAGTCTCGTTCAATTTCAGTCCTTGGCCAAATAAAGTCACAAGTTAACCACTCCATTATCTCTGAAGAGTTGACTGTAAAAGATGATTAGTATCAGAGCTTTGTGTTTTTACAAGAAGCAGATCTGCAGAACGAGCATATTGTTTTAAGCAAGATTGTAAGTCTGATCTATTTTGGTAAAGTAGAACATGTTAATAGAATCTAGTGGATTTCTGTAACCAGTTGACTTGGTCCATATAAAAGTTTGATGAGTAAACCTCCTTTATTTGCTTAAAAGTGAGGCCTCACTGACAGACCTTTAAATGCAACAAGTAGAGCTGTTGCTAGCAGGATATCCTAAGGATTAAGTTTTGTTTTGAAAACTGTTGTTTCCAGTGAGCTGAAAGATGGTGTAAAGCACACCTTTTGCCGTTACTTTGCTGGTTAATTTTGCATTTTTGCACAATAAAGGTTTATAAAAGGTGGGTAAACCTGACTTTGAAGTGGAAACAAAGATTCAGTTGTTATCATAAAAATTGCAGTCCTTGAAGGCACTATTAAAAACAGGTGTGATGTAAAATGGAGAAGTAATTTTGTCTTTTTGCATCTGATCATGCAAGTTGATGCTACTGCACTATAATATGAATTCATTTTAACCTTTCACGGAAATATCATTCCTCCAAAGTATAATAATTCATCTCTCAGATTGGAGTAAATGTCCTTCAGTGGATTTTTTCTGCTCCTTTTTTATTCTGTGCTGTATGTTTAGCACTTAAACTTTCCTTTGATGTGATGCCATTTTGCCTTGGCACATATCTGTGTGGATCACCTTGTAATAAACTATTTTTTTTTTCTTGGCTCTTGCATTATAATCTTTGCACATAGAAAAGAGAAATATAGAGGTGTAGTTCTTTCCGGTGATGGATTCTTTTCAGGCAGTCCTCTGCTCTATGCCCAAATGGGAATTGTGCTACTTCTTGGATACTTAAATTCCCTCCTGAGCATGATACTGTTACAGTGAAATACCTTTGTACACTTCTACTTCTCATCATTGATTCTCAACTCTTATATTTCCTATAGCCAATGCATTTGCATCTCAGCTGTTGCTCAGCTGGGCAACAATGTAGTAAATGGCAGCTTTCTCTTGCCTGTTTCTCAGTGGCTGTGAATTCAGGCCTCTGGGTCTTTTCCTGTGGTTTTTAGATGGCATTGTGCAAGCAGCGGTTCGTCGGCAGTCTGAAAGCAGCGAGCCCCTGACTCCTGAACCTCCTGATGCCCCTCCTCAGAGGAAACGCAAGAAGAAAAAAGTACCTACTGGTACGTGTGATAGTTGTAGATGGGAAAGAGAAGTAAATAAAACTTGGGAACACAGAAGTATTATTGGACAGCATGTATTTAGGTTTAAAACATTTCATGTTCTTCTTTACATAAAACAGCTGAAAGTAATCTCTGGGTGAGAGGTAGCTTTGAGTTTCACTTTCTGGTTTCAGATTTCATAGGGTACAAACCTCCATGAAAATAATGGATATACGATTTGGAAATTATGTTATACTTCACATCATTCAAAGCTCAGATCATTACTTTTTTTGCCACTTTTTTATATAATAACTATTTATGTGTTTAGGTGAATGTAATTCCATTTTTATGAAAGCTCTGAAACTTTCATGTTGGGTTGGTGTTTTTAAATCTTCAGATTCTGAGACCTCCTTTACCCAGCAAAATGTGGCATCCCTATTTCAGAATGGAAATGGTGTGGATGTCCCTGAAGCTGAAGAAACGGTGATCCGCAAACAGAGAAAAAGAACAAAGTGAGACAAAACTAGTATAGCTCATAATCTGGAATAACTGTGAGTGAATGTGGCTGAGGAGTATTTTACATTGTCTTTTGACAAAAATGTAAAATCATGTAGCACACAATACCATTCAGCCTGTGTACAGTTCTTTCCAGGGTTAAGATCTAACTTTTTTCACTTCTTTGTTCCATGCATACCTGAATGCATCACAACTCTAAATACATTTTCATGAGTCTAATAGTTCAGTCACAGACATGAAAAATTAGAATTTGGAACTGCTTTCTATCATTCTTACTATCTTAATTTTACTAAAGTTAGCATTTTTTCCCCCAATTATTCTAATATGTTCTAATCGTTAATCTCTTGATATGGAATTAGTCTTATGGTTTTAGTCACCTAAGTCCATGGGAAGTTTAGTCCTTAAAATTATAAACAGGGTAATATTACACAGGTCATAGTCTGATGGGTTCTTAGCAGTCAGGTTAGACATGCTAAATCTTCATAGGAGCTTTTGGATTTTGCACATTACCTCCTATTCTTTCTCTGTCCCATTGTGTGTTCTGTGCCAACAGGAAACCTCGGCCAGCTGAAGTGAGCTCCAATGAGCTGGAAGTGGAGGAGGAAGACATCATTGAAGATGAGCACAGAAAGAGCCCAGATCAGCAGCCTGTGTTTGCTGCTCCCACTGGAATTAGTCAGCCTGTTAGCAAAGTGTTTGTTGAAAAAAATCGTGAGTTCATATTGTGACTTTAGTAATTTAAGAGCATTCTTACAATTAGAAGAAGTGTTACTGTATCTAAAATCTAAATATCTAAATACTGTAGTATTGGGAAGAATTTTTTAAAAAGTTTTCCAAAACAAAAATTATTTGGAAATAAATATACATGATAATTTTTCAACAGTGAATGGTGGTGTTGCTGTACTGGTATATTTGGTTCAATTTTTAAATTCCATGGTGGGAGTGAAAAAGGTTCCAAAGTACCCAGCTGAGCTTTTTTGACTTAATATTGTCTCAGTACCTTGAGAAGAAACTATTACTTACAAAAAGTCTTTCAAGTGGAAGTTTTTTGCAGGGCATTTGTGGTTTTCTGTTGTTTTGTTTGGGGTTTTTTTGTCCCAGGGAACACTAATTTCCCAAAGTGCTTTGCACATTGTTAACTCCATGGCCTGACTCAGCAGGATGCATCACTCTGACCAGAGCCATCCTGTATCAGTGTAAGCTGACAAAGGGCAGGAAGTGGGGAGAAGAAATTTTCTAATGGAAATTCTGATGCTTACGGCTTTTTAACACTAGTAATCATTAATGTAGAAATGATGGTGAAAGGAAAGAGAGCTCTCTAAAACTGATTTCCTTATCCTTTCAGGGCGTTTTCATGCAGCTGACCGTGCAGAATTGATTAAAACCACTGAAAATATCAATGTACTTCTGGATGTGAAGGCTTCTTGGACTACTAGAGATGTTGCCCTCTCAGTGCACCGAAGTTTCAGGTGAAAGATAAAGGTTCTGAAGTAAATAAACATAAATCAGGGGCTTGGTTCTAGTTTTTGGGGTTTTTTTCCTCTCTGAAAATTAGTGTCTTTCCTCTATAGTTGTGGTGTATTTTTATTTCTTTTGGATATTCCTAATAAATGGTGGTTCTGGATTCAACAGGTATAAAGTTTATCAGTCCTCTAGCTTTTGGTATTTGTTATCAAGATTATGAATTTCTAATGTAGACATCACATGTGAAATACAGCTTATAAAAAGAATAACTAAGAAAGCCATATTGCAGAGATTCAGATGAAATCTCAATAGCAAGAGATTGAGTTTATAACCAGAACATTAGTCACCTACAGAAATGTGTTAGAAAATAAGACTGACCCATCGTGTGTATCACCAGAATAAAAATACCTGAATTCAGATAGTTCTCAAAGAAAAATCTCGGTTGATGGGAAAGAGGGAGGAGTGAAATTGCACTGTGGGAATAAGCTTGCACATAATAGCAAAACCATTATTTTTTTAACATGCAGTTGTTTTGTAAGAGAGAATGGGAAGGTAACAGCCATTTTCTTCTGTGGTGTATTTTAGCTGGAAGCCTGTGCTTCCTGCTCAAGATTTTCCTTAGTAATGAGGATACTGAAAAGATTGCCTTGGGGACAAGTTAGAATGTTGTGTAAGGGGCAGTGGTCTTGGGAAACTACAGGCAGCTACAAGTGAAAGTATTTGATGCCTGTGGCTGTAACAAAGGGAAGGCAAAACATCTTTGTTTTCTTAAATGCTCAGGTTCTGGTGCAGTCTGGTGTGGCAGGAGGAAACAGAACTCTTGCTTAGAATTTTTTAAACTGAATTAGAAAAAGCACTCAGAAACAATCTCTGAAAGGTCTTGAAAGGCAGGGTTGAACAGATGGATTCATAGGCCTTTTCTATCTACAGCTAATTCAAGATGTTAAAACTGGCTTAATGTTCTTTCCTCCATTCAGGGTGTTGGGCCTCTTCACCCATGGCTTCCTTGCTGGTTATGCTGTGTGGAACATCGTGGTTATCTACATTTTGGCAGGAAATCAGCTTTCCATGGTTTCTAACCTGCTTGAGCAGTATAAGACAATAGCATACCCAGCTCAAAGTTTGTTCTATTTTTTGCTGTCTATCAGTACAGTCTCAGCCTTTGACAGGTAAAACTTGTATTTGTATTTGAAAGGTGTATATATATATATAATGTCTGTATATGATGATCCTTTCTCCTTTGGCACATTCTGATTTGCTGTTGATGATTTAATTGATATATTTAAAGAATGATTTTTCGTATGGCTGACTAAACACAGAAGGGGTGTACCTGTGCATCCAGACCTTTGGTACTCATTTCTTTCCGGTGCTTGCACCCTGCTTCAACATCCTGCTGCTGTTTGTGGGATCGGGAGGTGAAACAAATGTAAGAGCTGACCTGTTTTTTTGCAGTGGGACTGTGAAGAGGGATGGAGAACAACAAATGTTTCTATTAGGTTCATTTTCATATGAATCCATTGTCTAGTCAGGTTTGAAACATAACTGAGTGAACAGTTTTCCTGGCTTAGCTGGGGCTTCTGCAATACAGATTAAGAGTGGAAATGAAAAGAAAGAAGCTCAAAAAAGATCATTAACTAGACTAGATTAATGTATGTTACAAATACTGTTAGTTACAGGTAGGATAAGCCAGCGGGGGAGTCGGTGCTATGAAAAAAACTGTGACTCCTTTCCCTCCAAGGATGACAGGGAGGAGTCCCAAGTTACTCAAATCTGCTTCTGTAAGCAGTGTAAGCAATTACATTAGCATGGACATTGAACTGAATGGCAAGGATTAGAGGGGACAGATGTCCCCAGGTTCTCCCTGTTTCAGAAAGGTCTGCTGTGTGAAACCTCATGGAACATCCTCCTTTGTTTTGGAATTGGCATAACAAGGACCATTGCCACATGTGTGGCACATGCCTCTGTACAGAGGATATAGTTGTAGATTAAGGCACCGTTACAGAGGCAGAAAAAATACCTTGCGAAAAGTAATGAACAATAGAATACTGTTAGAGGAACAATATCATTGTCTCACTGGGGTGTGTTAATGACTCTTTTGTTATCAGGATTGATCTGGCAAAAGCATCAGTTGCGCTGAGGGGCTTTCTTACACTAGACCCAGCAGCACTAGCTTCTTTCTGTAAGTATTTTGAAGTGGATGGGAAGCTGTCCAGAAAATATGGTAAATGGGAAACTCCTCCATACTCTTTTTACTGAAATCTTCCTCCCAGGTTATTTTCTGCTTTAGAATAAATGACTTGCTCAGTAGTTGATAATAGCAACGGCCATAAACGCTTTGTTCCATATTTTTTAAAGCATTTGCAATAGTAGCATTAGTGGAGTTGTTAGTGAGATAGTTCTTTTCCATTTCTGGATATAGAACACAAACCTAACGAAAAAACAGAATCACAAGATGCAAGCTTTGATGTAGCTCATGGATTGCAAAAGTGCAGAAACCAGATTTTGATAGGTCAGGAGAATGTTAAAGAAAAGAGAATTAATTAAAGCAGACTATGATGGGAGGCAATGGAGTGAAAGGAAAGAAAATATAGTAATTAGTACCATGTCATGATGAGACAGCTTTTTGGGATTTATATCTGACACTACTAATTCCATTTCTTCCAGTGTACTTTGCTGCTCTTATCTTATCCTTAAGCCAGCAGATGACATGTGACAGAATCAACCTCTACACGCCACCTTCAGAAAATGGCAGTATCTGGTAGGAAACAAGGAATCACTTCTATAAATTATAGCTCACTTAGGAACCCTTGTCAAACTGGCAGATTGAATAGATTGTACAAGATATGTAAGGATTGATGAAGGATTTTATTTCTGAGCCTGCCTTTGAGCTTGTCCTGAATATTTGATATTTTTACTGAAAGATAAAAACTCAAGGATGAGTTTGGTCGTGTTGTTTGCGTATCCATTATACCTCAAACAAGAGTTGGAATGATGCTGGAAATGTCATCTGGCAGGAACCTTAAGAATTTCTTTTGCTTGAGAGTGGGGCCCTACTGAATTAAGTAACCATTTTGGGTTCAAGGGCAGGGCATACTGTAGGCAGTCAACACTGTCTTTGAAGGAGTCTGCCACAGGATGCATGGGCTTAGCAGACACAGCTGACATTTAAATATATACCATCATTTCATGTTACGTGATCTCATCCAAAACTTACTTTCTGAAGTACCTATTAATGGACTCAAATTCTGGTAGCACGAATTTTTTAAGTAAACCAGGAGAAGCAGAACAAAAGCATTTATGTGAAAATTTGCTGGTTTAGGCAGTTAGTTTTTAGGGGCGGTGGAGGTTTAGGGTTTCTGTGATCTTTGGTAATTGTTCTTTTTACCAGACCTTTGCAACGCAAGAGCATCATGATGGTACAAGTGGCTCTCTTTTCACATCAGGCTTAGAAAACTTGTTTTGATGTTACTCTGTTGCAATTATTATTGTAACTTCTGTGCACCAATGATGACTGATGGTTTGATGTGTCTTTCCCAGGACCGCAGGTACAGAGGCAGAAATTGTTCATTCGTGGGTTGTGGTGAATCTCGTAGTGTCTGTTCTAGTTGGGACAAGTTGGATCTTCTTAAGTTCCCGACCAGAGCTAGACCACAGTGAAGGTAGGAAACATTAATAGGCAAAATGTTGTGTATTCAAGTTGTTGCATTTTTTCATCTGCTGTGCTTTGCATTTGGTGTTCAAAACTAATCCTGAGAAATTTTGTGGCTGAGGAAGAACAAGTATGTCCTAGCAACCTTGCACAGCAAATGCTTCTTAGGATGCTGGTATCTGTGTTTGGTATTATAAACATTCATTTAAAAAGAAAAGCTTTATTTTTCCTGTCTGAAGCAACATAAATTTTGAAACATTGCAGAACGTCTCTTTTCAATGAAGAGAAAAATAATTTAAAATACTTTTACAGTATTTTAAATATTTGAAATGTATTTATTCTACTTGTGTCTTAGAAAATTCCCTAGTGTTACTAATGTTCCTTCTGCAAGTGCTAAATGGGTTACAAGTTCAGTATTATTTTCAATAGGACATTGCAGTACTTTTGGGAACTCCCTAGCTTGAAAAGTCAGATTTGTGCTTGCAGAACAGGACTTCAAATGAGGACTGCTTGTGCTGGTCCAGGCTGGAGGAGGGGGAAACACGTTCTTCTCATAGAAGAAACTTGGCTAGAAACTGGGCCTTCTTCCTTTTGTGTTCCACCTGGGATCCAAAAGGTGTGTCCTAACTCAGCATTCCTGTCAAGTGCATGCAGCCTGTCACTTGAAGGTATGCTGTAAATAAAAATCCTAAATTTCAACTTAAAAGTCAAAACATACCCTAAGGACATCGTGAATTGAAGCACAGATTTGTGTCTAGAAGGCTGAGGATTCAACATGCCTCTTCAAATTACCTTTGAATTTTAATGTACAGGTGTCCATATTTCAGCTGGCTCCAGTTACTGTGTTTATTTCTAATAAATCATTTAATGAGTTAAAAAACCCCAAACAACTAAGTGGCAGCCTTTACAGTCCTCAATGGTAAAATTTATAATAGATGCTTAAATCATATTTAAAACCCATAAGTAATAAAGACTTACTCAAGGAATCCAGTGGCAGAATTTTACTCAGGTTTTAGTTAAATTTTTTGATACTTACATGTGCCTACTAAGACTGGAAAACCACTTCAGAAATTTCTAGAGAGAAATTTATTAGTACTTACTCCAAATAATAGAGAAAGTTTAGTCTGCTAAGGTTATGCTAACTTAACACTGTGAGACACAGAGCAAAGGCTTCTAAAAATGAACGAGTCTCTAAACAGAATCTTCCTGAGTCTGGCACTCTCAAAACTTTAACAATCCCTCAGTCTAATTCAGAGTTGTGTTTCAGTGTCCATGTTGAATGCACGATGGTACTGCACATGATAAACTGCTAACATTGTCACCAATTCTGTCAATTTTGGGGAGCAGCAGTAGTTTTCTAAAAATATTGGTGGCCCTTGCCATTGCTGAGTTGTTCATGATATGATTGGGGTGAAAAGCAGGAGGCTTGAGGGAATGCCAAGGTACTTTTCAGGAATAATGGAATTGTATTCAGGTGAAAATTTTCAAAGAAAACATAATTCTTTCCTTTCTCTTTTAGAATTGATGTTTCATTCTGAAATTGAGGAATTTCCTCACGGAGATGTCCTACCCAGAGTCCAGCCATAAGTGTGGAACAAGAACCTGCATGTATTGTAGCTGATGTGACTGATGGCTCAACATGTTGTGTATTATAGCTATGTATTATAATTTTCATAAAGAAAAAATTGTATTTTTATATTGTATATATTTAATGTTGATCTTTTTATGTATGTTACAGTTTCCAAATGTGATTGAAAACTTTTATACTTTTGCTTTTTATTTTACAAAGTAGATAATCCCTAGTGCATAAAGTCAAGGTGATTTTGTAAATGTATGCTACCTACATAGCCGAAGACACTAGAGGGATGCAGAAGATCAGGTGTTCAGTGCTTTTTTGAGTGCTGTACAGTCTTCAACAACCTGCTTTTGTTACTAATGCAAACAGCAGTTAGCTTATCTGATTTGGTTAAACATTTTCTAGAAATTAAAAAAAATCTTACAACAAAAGTAGTCTAAGGAAAACTTATAACAAAACAGAGTTAGGAAATGTAAACCCCACCAAGTTAGTCATCTTAAAATAATCTACGTTTATTTGTCATAAAATATTTTTCTATAATAAACGATTAAATTGACAGGGATTTTGTTTAATAATCCATAAAAGAGGATTATTAAAATCCACTTTTTAAATCTTCATTTAGTTCTCTTGACAAAAATCTTGATGATAACAAGTTCTTACAGGCTGATGGAGATACAAGACAAAGAAGTTTTAATGTTGCAACAGTTTGGTCAGTTAAATACATCTTCTCCTCAAACAGGTTGTTTTTGTGTTGCCAACAGTATGTATCTGTGTCTTGTAATTTCTCAACAGTCAGGAAGCCTAAGTATTCCAAAGCCACTCACAAGAATAGTGTTCTGATTTCTCCTTATCTGGTATGGCAAGAGCAATCATTTTATTCACTGCTCTTTCTAAACAAACTTGGATTTCATAGATGTTAAAAATGTTCCTACCTATTTTGATGGAGATTGTTTTCTGCCAAATTGTTGTTTTGTGTTAGGATAGAATGGGAAACTTTTCCTAAAATTACACGAAAATGCTTATTAAATCAACCCAAAAAGTCTGCAGCAACCCACCTTCTGTGCAGTGACATAGTAGTAATTGTGGCAGCTAATGGGTTTTGCTGACGAGATCCATTATATTAAAGTGGCAAAATGAAAGCATTGCAGATGTGAATAAATACAGATATATTTCAGGAAGAAACAATCTCCTTAGTAAACACAGACAAGGTCTAGTTTGAAAACCATTTATCAAGAAAATATCATCTAAAAACCAAAACTTGTTGGTATGTGTTACTTAACATATATGGATTTTGCCTTGTTTGATTTAATACGTGTGTATATGGATGGTTGTAAAAGGGGTGCACTTGTCAAAGTTCACTGAAGAATTACTGAACTTATTTAGTAGTGAAGTTAAAAGTAGCCAGATAAGACTTGAAAGGAAATGTCAAAGAGCTTTCTGTGCTTTCTCTGCTAACTTTGTGCTGTCACCTGAGTTGCTTCAAAGCAAACATGGGAACGTGAATAACTAGGGCTGTTGCTGCCCTGTTGAGGACTTGTGTTCTCTTGTGTCCATTCAGCAAATTTAAGTTATTCAAAAATTCAGTGTTCATGACATCTTTTAAATGCTCTGCTAATCTTGGCAGGGAGGAAAAACCACATCTACAAGAATTAAAAGATGTTCCACAGCTGTTGGCTGCATTCTGAGGCATTCAGCGTGCTGTGGGAAGGAGCCCTTAGCCTCTTTTGTAAACTGTTGTGGCTCTTGTGTCTGTACTTTTGTAAAACTAGAGCTAAATTATGGCTGGCAATGTAATGTACATTTAATTGTACATTAAAATAGAGAGATTCAGGGTGCTGATCTCCTTCAGTTGTGCGCTGGATGTTCTTGCCATGATTTGGCTGTAGTAGGAGATGAGGGATGAGACAGCAAGTGTTTCCATGTAGTTTGCCACCACACTTTCTCCTGATGTTGTGTGTTTGCTTGCAGCGTCACTGACCTCCTGAAGATGAGATTTTTAATGGCAGGGCTGCATGGTTTTTCTTTCATCTTAGTATGGTCAGAAGTATAATTTTGCCCATAAAATACAGAGCTCAGCAGAAGTGTGCTAAGGCATCACATCAGTACAGGAAAAACTTGGATAACATCATTGCTTGATTTCTGACATTACCACTAGGAATTTGCCTTCCAACTATCCCTTAGACAAAGTGATGCCAGATTCATTCTTATTGTGAAATATAGTAGTTTTTACAGGGTTGAGCAGGGATTGAATTAATGAACTTAATGTGATCAATATTTCAAGCCAGGCTTGCCTTTCCAGTGTATATTTTAGAAGGGTCTGAGTATATCCATATTTAAATTAATGAGTTTTGAGGTTGCCATATAAAAAGCACAATAAACAGTTTGATGGCTAATTATCTATTTTACAAAATACTTTTCATTCCATTAAGCCTCACAGTGGAATATGAGTTTAAGTGAGCTTTTTTTTTTTAGTTTCTTGGAAAGTCTTAGAACAAGTTTACAAAATAGATGTTTAATTCTAGAACATGCAATATTTGTAGAAGCCTTAACTGAAATGCCTTTGTGCATTTCCATATCATTGTTTTTAATGCATTTGTGTTAATGAAAAAAGTTTTCAGATATATTGGTGCCAAGTTGTTGTTTTTACATATATGAAACATATATTAAAGAATTGCTGTAAACTAGTTAGAAATGATGGTACTACTTTGTCTTGTTTCCAGTTGTTTAGTCTGTTTAAAATAAATCGGTCTGTCTGAGGATTTGGGATGGGAGGCTCAGGGGCTGTCTGGGGCTGCTCCAGACTTGGTGGACAAAGCCCCATGCAGCTGGATCAGAGGCTGGACTCCAAAGCTAAATTGTTTTAATTACTTGAACTCTTCTAGTAATTTAATATTTGGTTAATTTCGACTTGGTTTAAACGTTACTCTCTCAAGGCAGTTTTCTCAACATGAAGCCAAGGGGAAGTTAATTTGCAGAGTGTCTTTTTAAAGTAGTTTTGGTATTGCTGAGGTGAACTTTAGGAGGGTTATGATTAGGTGAGAATTACTCGCTTGCACATTTCCAGCAGAATTAATTTAAATGACTGAAGACTTTGGGAGATCAGAGAGAACCATCAGGTAAATACCTACAGCTAAGCCTAAGCCTTACCTGTCTCTTCCTTTTTCCTCTTAGCGGTNACCACCCCGCTGCCCCTCAGCCCTCCCCACCCTGAGCCACCCCGCTGCCCCTCAGCCCTGCCCACCCTGAGCCACCCCGCTGCCCCTCAGCCCTGCGCGCCGCGGCCATCCCGCTGCCCCTCAGCCTTGTCCACCCCGGTTCCCCTCAGCCGTTTTCCCGCCCTGCCCTGCCGCCGCGCCNTTTTTTTTTTTTAGTTTCTTGGAAAGTCTTAGAACAAGTTTACAAAATAGATGTTTAATTCTAGAACATGCAATATTTGTAGAAGCCTTAACTGAAATGCCTTTGTGCATTTCCATATCATTGTTTTTAATGCATTTGTGTTAATGAAAAAAGTTTTCAGATATATTGGTGCCAAGTTGTTGTTTTTACATATATGAAACATATATTAAAGAATTGCTGTAAACTAGTTAGAAATGATGGTACTACTTTGTCTTGTTTCCAGTTGTTTAGTCTGTTTAAAATAAATCGGTCTGTCTGAGGATTTGGGATGGGAGGCTCAGGGGCTGTCTGGGGCTGCTCCAGACTTGGTGGACAAAGCCCCATGCAGCTGGATCAGAGGCTGGACTCCAAAGCTAAATTGTTTTAATTACTTGAACTCTTCTAGTAATTTAATATTTGGTTAATTTCGACTTGGTTTAAACGTTACTCTCTCAAGGCAGTTTTCTCAACATGAAGCCAAGGGGAAGTTAATTTGCAGAGTGTCTTTTTAAAGTAGTTTTGGTATTGCTGAGGTGAACTTTAGGAGGGTTATGATTAGGTGAGAATTACTCGCTTGCACATTTCCAGCAGAATTAATTTAAATGACTGAAGACTTTGGGAGATCAGAGAGAACCATCAGGTAAATACCTACAGCTAAGCCTAAGCCTTACCTGTCTCTTCCTTTTTCCTCTTAGCGGTGTGGAAGGTGCTATTGCATTCCTCAGGGCGGCTGTGCTTGAACCTGCTGTGTAAGTCCATAGTAGACACTTGCAGAAGACTGTTTTCCCAGGGTGGTTTTTTGGGGTTTTTTTGGGGTTTTTTTTGGGGGGGTTTTGTGTTGGTTTTTTTGTTGTTGTTGTTTGTTTGTTTGGTTTGGTTTTTTGTTATTATTTTTGTACTGTGAACCCCTGGCTGCTCGCTCCCCTCACGGAGGGCAAGGAGAGCTCCCAGCGTCCTGCCTCAAACCCGCCGGTTGCTGGTTTTGGGGACAGGTGCTTTAGGGGATGTTTTTTCCTGCCGTGTGTCGCCCTCCCGTCCCCAGCGCGTTTGTTTGCCGAGCAGCTTGTCCGCCGCCGTCACCTCGCTGCCCCTCAGCCCTGCCCCCCTCGGCCACTCCTCTCACCCTCAGTCCTGCCCACCCCGGTGACCTCTCTCCCGCTNATGCGATCTAAATGGGAAAGCCAGTCAAAAAATTCCCATGTGCTCCTACGCACGAAACCAAGCTGTTCGCTTTAATAATTGTGTATTTGAAATTTATGTAACCTTTTCTTCGAACTGTAAAAGTTGTAGAGCCCTCCCTAGGTGAAAATTCCCTGTACAGTTTCCCTGTACTGTATAAATAGCCCTGAGAGCATGGCTATTCAGATGGACACAGGCAGGCCTCAAACAGTGATACAGAGACAAAAAGCAAGATCTTCTTGTGGCTAAACATCCATATCCACTGCCAGATGTAATAGTTAATCCCCACAGTGAAAATAAACAGATTAACGTACTTTGGAGGGGGGGGGGGAACCCTCTCCACCCCTTCTCACCCCAACAAACAAATAAAACTCAAAACAACCCCTCAAAAATCCCAAAACAAACCAACCAACAACCATTTTTGGAAAAAAAAAAAGAAAGAAAGAAAAAAGAAATAACTGTAAATTTGAAATTGTTTAAAAGTCTCACAGTAAAAGAGTAAGAACAAAAGTCTGAAATAGTAAAATTCTTCCATTTCAAATGCTTGTGATGCTGATATTCAAGCAGAGCACCTTTGTAAGCCATGGCTCACCAAACTGCCCAAAATATGTAATTTTACAAGTCCAGCATAAAAAAGAAAAGTTGCCAAAAAAATCCTGACTGGAAGTCAAAAGAGAAGCAACGTAGAGAAATGTGCATTGCCATGCCACCAGCATCTGGGTCAAATATTAATAAATATGCTATTTAGGAAGGAAAACCAAATTACTTTGTCCTCAAAACTAGTAATGCAGTGAAGAAAAATCATGGAAAGTGTGCTTAACCACCTTTTTCAACATCACATGCTGCAGGCTCCAAGGATTCAAAATCATGTGTTCTCCCCTGATAAGGAAAACTTGAATCAGAAAGTGGAGCAGGAAAAAGACCATGACAGCCAGCCAAATATATAATTCCACAAGTCTGTGATGGCTCCATCAGCTACTGTAGAACAATACCCACCTCAAACCAGGAAAGCATTTAAAGAAAACTAATCTATAACTGACTTGCCAGATTTCACATGGGCAAAAGGAAATCTGCCTCTAAGAATATTTTTATTTTGACTGCATGAAATGTGAGAATTAGAAAGATAATTGATATTGAATGTAGAATAAACAAACTTTGAAAATAAAGTATAGTAGATAAACTCAGCATTGAGTAGATAAACTGAGATACTCTCGACCCATATGTTATGTAAATTTTGACAAAACAGAGGAAAACCTCTGCATCCTGCCAGCAATCCATTCTCCTCCATTGCAGATGGATTTCACGAGAGGACAACTGAATTCCATTAATCTGGGTATATAGGTAAATCCAGTAATAATGGTGTATTATATAATCATATCTAAAAATAAAACCACCACTTGGTTGCAGCTAATTTTATATGGGCTTTAGGGGCATTTTTCCAGAAGTTTCTGGGACTTTCCGATAAAAAACAAACATATATGTAACTAATTTATAGACTTGAACTAGTTGTTTTCATCTGGGAATTATGGATGTTTCCACAGGCACCTGTTTAAACCTAATATTCTTTCCTTCATCCTATCTCAATTTTCTGGATAGATTTAATTATGTTAAATACCAAATGCTATTCTGCTACCAGGTTATTAGTAGACCACCTCAATTTTCAGTGGTTTCTTCTTTCATAAACTCAAGTCTTTGCTTGTCTGTTACATCTCATTGTTTCTTTTCATAGTATGGTTCTTATGGTCATTTGAGGTCTTTGCTGTAATGTGTACTGTTTCTGAATTTCAGTGGTTTTTCCTCATTCATACAGGACAGGAATGGCCATCATTAGGACAGGTCATTACTGCTACCTGATTGTTTCAGAGGTTTATTAGACAAGCTAATATACTTTAGGAAAGCTACTTAATAGCATTAAAGGCAGGGTATGTAAGTCACCTACTTTGGTACCTGCCTCTTGTCAAAAGAGGGTCAGAACAATGGTTTTCAAATGCTTTCCCGTATTTTTACCCATCCTCTAAGTTAAAAGCTACTTTGATAGCACTTGAAGAAAAGGAGAGGGGTAGGGAAAAGAGAGAGATATGGTAAAACTCTGTAATTTAAAAAAAATATTCATTTCTGTTCATCAAGTGGAAGAAACTGTTCTCTCTTCAATGGGTATTTGTTGCATTGAGACTCTTTAAAGTGAGGAATTCATGTATCAGAGCAAATTGATTCTGAGTAGATCATATTTTTTCTGTGTTCATCCATTCAGTTATTCACAAACTGCTGTGGTATCAGATGAAGACAGTGAGACACTCAACAGCACTGAGCATATATTCAGGATAATGTTAATTAACAGAAGTTTACTATTATACAGGTATTTATTTTACATATTGCTAAATGCTAGCATAGTGAAAGGTGGCTGCAAAAAAACCACGTGTTGTTTTCACAAGTATTTCAAAAATAACCAGATGAGATAGATTTCTGTTTCATTGGCCATGAGATTTGGCAAATGTATAGGTTTTATAAGCCCCTTTGAAAATACATCACATGGAGCCTAAATGCAAGATACTTGGAAATTTCAAGTCCAAGTTTAGTTCTAATTCACATGCTGATAACACACATCATTGGAACGAGCAAGAGTAAACAAGCGCTCTAAAAAAAACCACAACCCAACAAAAAACTATTGTGCTTAAAACTGTCAGCTTGGATAAGAAAGTCTCTGCAACTTGAATCTTAACAATGCAGATCATGAAATTGATTTTGAAAACTTAACTGTGTGCAAAAACTTCAGATTTTCAGAATAATTGTTTCCCAGATCATCTTTTCAGTGACAGGTAGCTGAAACCTTAAAAATATGATTACATATCTTCTTTCCTAACTAATATTTATTTTGCATTATTCCTTAATAGAAAGCATCAATTAATGAGCAAAATTATATCAAACCTTTCAGCAAATATAATCCAGGGAGTATTTTCAAGTATTTCTGGTTATTTTAAGAAGTCACAGGCCTCTTATTTGCTTTTGTTTGAAGAGACACAGTTGTTGAGAAGCAGTAGTTCTAAGAGTAAAGACTTGTGAGCTTTTAACTTAAAAAAAATCCTATTTGATTTTCTTCTTAATGTCCATACAGTAATTGGGATAGTGTTTAAAAATGTTTTTAATTTTTTTTCACAGAGAAGGCAGCAAAATAACTCCACTGGAACACAGTGTGGTTTGAGTAACTTTGTACTGACATTGTTATTAGTATCCAAGTTCATTTTTATAGAGTCCATGGCACTTATTGCAAGAGAAGCTTGAAAATCCTAGCAGTTAAGCTGCCTGAAATTTTCTACAGGTTTTAATAGTAGTAATATTTATTCAGAGATCTGTAATTAAAATATGTATAACTTCATGTGTGTTCTCACTTATTTGACTTGGTTTTTACATGTACTGTGTTAGTCAAAAGTTACTTGTAGATGCTATCTAATGTATTTGACTTGCAAACAGTCCAAATCTGTAATGGATAAAGATTAAGAACATGGGGTTCACTTGAAAATAGTATCTTCTCCAAAAGTACACAAGTTATTAATATTTTTTAATCAGAATAATTTTCTAGTTTCCACAACTATTTCCTTACCTAATGATTAACATAAATATGATTTTTTTTCTTGTAGTAACAAGAAGCTGTTAGTATGGCTGGACTATGGTGAAAACAGAAGTTCAACAATTACAGATATAAATGGAGGCAGAGAGGGTAAGTTTATTGATAGGTCTTTAATCTCAAGTTTCATATGTTAAGTTTAGGAATATAGAGCTCTCTTCACAGCATAATGAGTAGAATCAACTTTGTTGTTGATACTTTTATGTGGTCATTTAGAATTTTATGTGTCTCTCAGACTTGTATTTAAGTCATTTGGTCTTCAAGGCCTTGTAGCAAAGCTGCTGGCAATGCAGCAGTATTCTCAAATTTGGCTAAAGGCTACAGGCCTGCTCAGCTATAGAAGACTTGAAGACTTATGTGGAATGTTGTTTATGTTGAAGATTTAAAATATATCCATCCAATACGTACTTATACTTTTTTACCACCATCATGCTTCCATCAGTAAAGTACTAGTGGCTTTGGGACACAACTTTTGCTACAACATGATGACAATATCCAGGTTTTTAAAAGAAAAAAGCTGCTTTTGTTCAGTTTGAGTTGCCTGGTACAGTATGAGAGGTGATAATTTACTGAATTGTAGGGAGAAGACAGCTTTTCATCTGACTTAGAACAGGTAAATTCACTAGGATCCTAGGGGGGTACTAGGTTCTTAGTATGGCTGAATTGATCCATGGGAATTTAACTGTGCCTTGCAGAAGAGGCTTGTTTGCCAGCAGCAGTGCCAATGAAGCTTAATGCATGTTACCTTTTCTTCTAAGGAAACAGTTATTAGGTTCTGGTACATTCTGGTGGTGAACAGGAATACAGTATAAACAAAAATATGTACAGTAACTGTAGATTATTTAATATGGCTCTTCAAAATTAACCCGTACCTGCTAGAACTTGAGACTTATTTTGCATAGTGAGACATCCTCAGGTTAACTGCTAAAATGACACAACAATAAACAGAGGTGCAAAAGCCCAGATTTGTACTAAGAATGTGAACAGGTGCAGGAGTCCCACTTCCAAGCAGCTTAACTTCTTTGGGAAACATGCAGTATTAAAACTGCACGAAAAATGATGCATAGCTGACTTTTGGCAAATATGACAGCATGTCAAGCGAGAAAAATGTCTTTTGAGAGAGAAACATTTATTTACATAAGCAACTAATGTGTGCAGTTTCACATTTCAACTTGGAAGTGGAGGATTTCTCCTTACTAAAATGATTTGGGTCATAATGAAAAGACAAATAGATGTGTAGGTAAGATCACAGACTAACCCCAAACCCGAATTCAGAAAGGCATGTGGACTGCAGCACTATGAGCTGATAATACAGTACAGAGTAAGATTACAGCAGGGACTCTCTTGTTAAGAAAGACTTTGAAAGAGAGAGGTGAGCACTCAGCCATTCTGTATACAGTTTTCCTTACAGTCAGAGAGTGAGGCATACTGAAAGTTAATGAATTATAGCCACTTCATGGCATTTCAAGTATACTTGGTCTAACTGAATTTTAACCATACAAAAGCAGCAAATACAAATCACATTTTCCTTCTCTGAAACACTGGAGAGGTATCATTGGTATTTATTTAGAATTCCCAGTCTGTATCATCTTGATTTGTAGCGATATGTCCAAGTTCAGTCCCAACTGCTGTTGAGGGCAGTGCCAAGAACTCTGATCTGTTATTTTGAATAGGAGGTGGTAATAGGGACAGCAGTGAATTCTGTGTTTGTTCCTTTATCTAGAAAGAAAAAAATGTTAAAATAAAGCTGCACAGGAAAGTCTCCATAACTTTGCAACTGACTTCATTAAAAACATATGAAATCAGAGCCATGTTCTTGCATGTTACAATACTGAAAGTAAAAGGATGAGAGATTTTGCTTTCACCACTCTATTAATCTTTCATGACTAATAAAATCAGCTGTGCAGTTCTGCTTTAAATTAAGAATATTAACCATTTTTTTAATCAGTTAGGCTGCCTTTATTTAAGTTAAATAAACTTCATCAATGGGGAAATTGATTAATCTTATGCTTCCTATACTCCATTGATACCATTTTGTTAAAAAAAATTCTGAAGCAGGTATACTCTTACAGGATGCTTTTTGGCTTCAGGTAACTTCATTATTTTGTAATCTAGCTCTTTTTGTGGCTTATTTAGGTTATAGCTGTGTCATTTAATGAAATATAGTAAACTCACCTGTTTGAAGAACGTATGCGAGAGCAAACTGCTTGCTGATGGCCTGAATCATAAAATGAACAATATAATTATGTTTTGGAAAGTAAAATATTGCATTTGGATAATGGGCCAGATTGACAAATAAATTTAAGCCCTGTAGTTTTTCCTCCACAGGACATACGTAAAGACTGAGAAAGGCAGCACACAATTCCTACATTCTATGCCTGAATTTGTAGTGAAAGCACTACTGAAGGAATCTATTTTTAAAGGCCTTTTCATGTTTCTGCTTAACAAGGAATTTAATGCCTCATTCAAAAGAGACATAGAACTGAAAACATATATTTCAAATTTCTGGGGGTTTTTTTCTTGGACAAAGTACATGTCCAAGTACAAGTACATGAAAGTTAATTTTACTTGTTACAAAGCACAGTCATATTACAATAAATTCACGGGTCAAATGACTTGAAAAGATTCATTCGTTTATCAGACAAGATAATTCTTAAAATACAAATATAAGTGTATTGTTTTACATAGCATATCTGCTCTGAAATTCTGACTCTAACAGCATTCACCTGATTACTGTATCCTAAACCATGGGCTATACTTGGTTTTAGATGGAAGTGACAAAAAAATTAGTTTTCATCAGAATGTTACCTTTTCTCAGGGTCCTGTTGCAAGCAAAGTTCTACCAAGTTGTGGAAAGCAGGTGAAAATGTTTTGGAAAAGGGCATTTGCAGTCTTTCACTGGTCATTGTGCGTGTCATGCTCTCACCAATTCCAGAATCAACACCTGATCGGGAATTCTTCATCCTGGATTCCCCCCGGGGAAAGGTATTTGTATCCCAAGGACAGAAGGTGGGACCTTTCAGCTTTTGCAGCAGCATCTAGTAGGAAGGAATAGCAGTATGAGAGTTCAACAGCTATCTAGACCTATTCAGGGTAAGCTATGAAACTCCAGGGATGGAAGGATTATTTATTCTAGAAAGAGGCATGCATATTTGAAATAACAAAAAGCAGCCACTATTTCAGCAGTAATAGCACTGGTTTCTGTGAGTAAAACAAAAAAATGCTCAGCATGTTTTTAACTAGAGATAAAGTTTAGCATTATACCTGAGTGCGAGGCATATCTTGAAATGGAACGTGTCCATTGGCTAATTCACATGCTGTAATTCCCACACTGTAAATGTCAGACTTCATGTTATAGCCAGACAAATCCTGTGAGAGAAGGAAGACACTACTGATCACTGAGGCCTTTGGCGCCAACAAGAGTACAAGTGTCTGCTTCAAAACAAGATTCTAAAACCCCCTAACTTACACAGTATTAAAGCAATTAAATTGTGAAATCTCAGACTTTTTTCAGAAATCTGATGGCTGTACTGAACACAAGTTTCAGGATTTGCAATAGTTTCCAGGAGGTTTGGGGAAAGAAATTTAGTACAGCATCACCTTACCAACAGCTTTAGAACTGGTTCTCTCTAGAAGAATTAAAAATTCAGTATGTACTTGTATTTTTAAAAGTTGCAGTTCAACATATTTCATTGCAATTCTACAAGCAGACTTAAGTTGGAAATTGAGTACTGCCACTAACTTTGAATTGGAAAAATTATGTGTAATTTATACTAACCTGTCTCAGTAGTTCAGGACTCAGCCAAGGAAGCACAGATGTACTAAACTGGGGGAAATCATACACCACCTTTGACTTCTGTCCATTGCTAACTAAACTGTAGAGGTTGTTTAGGCCAGAGAGAGAAACCAGCCCATCCTCTGAAATCAGAATGTGGCTAGCTTTAATATTCCTGTAACATAAAGTGGTAAATTTTAGTTATAAGAATTACTCTAAGCACTACTAGAACAGAAAAGCTTTCATATTTCATTGATTTAGAGTGAGATGCTAGCATGGAGTTAATCTCTCTCTTAAGAGAGATGATCAGGAAAAAAAATGCCAGAAATTGGAGAAGGGCCCTTCTTCCCTGCAAGGGGTGTAAACTAAGGAAGCCCTTTCTATAACTCTGCTTTTCTTCTGCTTCAAAGAGACAAATCCAGGCAGATGTATAATGTCTGTAACATCTGGCTTGAAGAAATGTATAAATACATTTCATGTTAAAATTTTACAAATATAGTTCTGCTGTATTATTGAAAAAATTGTTACTTGTGCACTGTCTGATATAAGAAGGTATAGAGGAAAAGAAAGGAAACAATTCTTAAGGTAAGATGCTGGTTCTGGTTCTTACCTATTGACATTCTCCTACCTGTGAATATATCCATTCTGGTGCATGTAATTTAATCCTCTGATTGCACCAAACAGAATGTTCCCTATCAAAGCTTCACTCATTCCTTCAGGAAAGTAAGTCTTCAGCAGGTGTCTAGCTGAACCTGTAAGTGAAAAAAACCTTGCTAGGCCTAACAAGTCTTGCTAAATTACTTGTCTGTTTCCTTCACTGTATACACTCATCAAGAGCAGCATTCTCATCTTTATATTGACTCTGGTGCATTATTACATGGATGTAACTTATGCCCCAGGTCATGCTTCTGTTAACTGGAAGTCTGTGCCCAACCTGTATTCAATGTAAATAGGTCTTCTGTTAGCAGAAGCTGTATCAAGTCAAATACATCTCCCAGTTACCATTCCTCACATGGTGGGTGCTAGGACTAAGTGGAATTTAATACAGTTAAAATACCAGTTTTCATTGGGGAGGAAATCTTCTCTAAACAAATGGTTTGGGAGAGGCTGTTTTTTCTACAAGACAGGAGACAATTAAAGAGAAACCTCTCATGGACCATGTGGTCCAACTTGTATCAGCCCTTTCTCCTATTCCAAATTTGCAGTTAACAGTTCTTACCATAGGCCATGAATGGGGAGATGACCCAAAGCCAGCTTCCAGCTGTAAACACTGTCCAAAATGTCATTATGTTGGGATGCTGGAAAAAGTGCGATAAAACCACCTCATTCTATGGAATTAAATGAAAGTGGATGTGTTAACAACAGAACAGTAGTCCTACCAAGATCATTAACTACATCAGTAATCAGTAAAGAGAACTGTTTCTTTGAATTTATGCAAGATTGCAGGTGATGTGCATAACCTGCAACAGAAATGTAAATAGCTTGCCCATAATTGCATTTGTCTGAAGTAAATTTAGTTTGTTCATAGTCCAAACTTTTGGTGTTAAATAAGAGTAGAGAACATGTTTCAAGTAAGTTGTACAATTACAGAAGTATTTCTAAAGCAATTGTCAGCTGCTGTCTCCTGAAAGCAACTCTCAAATTTACACATGCATTGTGTTTATTATATTCTACTCCTTTGGAGGGAAAAACTTGATTGAAATGACCCAGTGCAAACAAAGGCTACCTTTGTTCAGTAATCTCATATGTATTCCTCACTATCTTCATCGGGCTTTGTGCAGAAATGCTGTTCCTTTACCTGTAAGGCTTTCAAGTGCTCTTCAGAGCAATTTTCAAGGTCTGTGATCCTTACAGCAACTTGCCTGTCTGTAGGTGTATGCCGTGCAAGGTAGACTGAAGTTAAATTGTTGAACCTCCTTCCTGAAACCAGAAATGGCTACCTTAACATTGGAAAGCATAATAATCCAACACATGGTTTCCTTCATACGTAGAGTTCATTTTCCAATTTTAAAATTGCAATTGATAGCAGTGTGTCCTTTTGTTTCAGAATGCTAAGACCTTAAGTAACTGCAGCAAAATATATGCAGCAAATTAGTTCAAGCATGGCTCTGCTATTTTGAGAGCAACTAAAAGTGTTTGAACGTATGTCAGCATCAATTATACATCTAAATGAACAACACTTAGTATGCATATTCACATAAATACATGCATGCATAGTAGGATCTAAGGCACCCATCCTTAGAACAACCAACTTGGGTAGCCAAGTTGCAAGACATGCTGTTACTTAAGGCTGTATTTATTGTCACATACCACAGATTTTGAAAACTGACATGTACAAGCACAAATATCAAGAGACAATTTCAGGTAATTGTTAATTTGTCTTAGATATTGAAATAACAGATTACTAAAATATGAGCAATGCTCTGCACTTTTCTCAACTAAGCAGACACAAGAATAGTCCTTCATTTTCCAAACTTAATATTTACCGCAGTTAGCAATAAACTATTGATAGCAGGAAGAAGAAATATTTTAAGGTCCATTTATGTTACCTATTTCCAGCTGGAGTTCATAATGAGAGACATTAGAAGAGCAAAATACCATTTCATTCTTTCCTGTAGATGGGGGAATCCAGGCTAGATCAGAATCAGTCTAACAGAGAGAAGAAACAGTTCTCAAAATGACTATGTAATTTTTAATCGTTTATATTTTTAAAATAAATACAAAAATATTATTAATTCCAAAGTCCAGTACTCAAATAAGAACAAGCTGGTACTTTTACCATTACTAAGACTTAGTTTTATGAGTTACAAGTTACAAGTTTTGTGGGGTTTTTTTTTTTCAAACTGGCACAAGATTAACACTTAGATACCTATAGTCTTCTACCAAAGTAGAAGCCCCAAAGTACTCTGTTTATTTTGTTTTCAACATTTCAAGAAGTACTCCCTAATTAGGCTATTTTTAATATGCACCAGCTTTATATTTCACCTCAGGAGCTGAAGTTTCTATTCTTACCAGGCATTCATGGATGCTGGTCTGAGATAGCTCTTCTGGTCTGATTGATTCAACCGGTGTACGCAGAATACAGGAGCAGTCCTTGAGAACAGAAAGAAGTGAATGTTGGTGGAGTTGCTGCAATTTATTAAATATGGCAGTGCAGAAATGTAAAAAAGTAGGCCTTATAAGCAGCAGTTCAGACAGTCTTCTGCTACAAGTCAATCAGTCAAGGGGTTAAGAAACAGCATAAAGGACATACATGGCAGACCTAGAGAGAAGAGACACTAAAGTCTCCTTCCCCAAAAGCTGACACAATGAAGTTCAAACATCTCAGCACTGTGGAAATCCCCTCAAGCAAGACATTTCACCAGGGCTTGTTAAGGTATAGCTAGGTAACCAGGTACAATGGCCAAAATTTTTAAAGACAAACTTACCAAACAAGACATGGAACCGCTTTAGATCAGGGGAAAAGTCATACACACCCATTTATCCTAGAAAAAAATAAAGTAGCAAAGTAAGATGACACATAAACCTGTGATAAACTTAAATCTCCTTAATCAGAACTGTGAGGCATTCCTGTCAGCTATCACACACAAAACCACAGAACTCCAGCTCAGGGAAAGTCTGCTTCTATTTAAGTAGCATATCAATTTCAAACTCCACACTGAGGACTACATGTCAACTCAAGTGTTCCTTTTTAGTTTATGGGTTTAGAAATTTTCTTGCCAGTTCTGAACAAACAATTTAATTGCAAGTTAACTGCACAAGTGCAAAAAGTAAAAAAGAATGGATTCACGAATCCTTGGCAGTTTGTAGGAAAATAAATCATTGTCTGTTGTTTTAAAGGAGCACAGCTGTGCTAGGCAGATCTTGGCTTGGCTGTGTGCAGCTGAACTAGCTCATAAAAAAAAGCAAGGGAGAAGCAATTGCACTTTATATTTCACAAGTGAGGGAGGAAATAGTATTGTAAGGGATTCCAGTTAAAAAAAAAAAGAGAAGCAACTCCCTCACAGATCAGAGTAGCCTCTCTGAAAGTCATCTAGCAGACTTACTTTATGTCTGATGCTTTGAAAGCTTAGGCAGTGAGAGAGATATCTAGTAAGCATATCAAAGCTTATCAAAGTAAATACAGAATGGGACTATTTTACCTTAGCTATAAGTAAGTCTTCAACAGTAGAATCATTAAGGTTGGAAAAAACCTCAAGGATCACAGAGTCCAACCACTAACCTAACACTGACAGGCCCACCATTACACCATGTCCCTAAGCACCACATCTACATGTTTTTGAACACTACTAGTGACAGTGACTCCACCACTTCTCTGGGCAGCCTGTTCCAATGCTTGACAATCCTTCCAGTGAAGAAAATTTCCCTAACATCCAATCTAAACCTCCCTTGGTGCAACTTGAGGCCAGTTACTGTCATCCTATCTCATGTTACATGGGAGAAGAGGCCAACTCCCACCTCACTATAACCCCCTTTCACGTAATTGTAGAGTAAGAAGGTCTCCCTGGGCCTCCTCCAGGCTAAACTCCTTCAGCCACTCCTTGTGCTCCAGACCTTTCACCAGCTCTGCTGCCTTTCTCTGAACACCCTCCAGTGCCTTAATGTCTTTCTTCTTGTGCAGGGCTCAAAACTGAACACAGCACTTGAGATGCAAACTGGCCTCACCAATGAGTACAGAGGGATAATTACTTTCCAGGTCCTGCTGGCCACACTACTGCTGATACAAACCATGATGCCACTGGCCTCGGCCACCTGGGCACACTGCTGGCTCATGTTCAGCCAGCTGTCAAAACAGCAACCCCAGGTCCTTTTCTGATAGGCAGCTTTCCAGCCACCATGAGGAATCCTACTTGGTGGCTGATAAAAAGTCAGCTACAGGAAGTAGTTCCATGTTAATATGCAATTTTTGCATGAAAGCTTATAAAAAGCTGAAGTACTATACCAGAAACTGATAATTTTGTTTGTTAAGGAACTAAGCTTGAGTATATCCTGCATTTAAATTATGTATGCTACTTAATCAAGGGAACACTCTTGAAACGCTAACAAGCCCCCACCACTCCATTCACTGCCAAATATCCAAGCCATTCCAGTAACATTTTCACCCTGAAGATCTGCTTAGAGATCTGCTGTAATTCCATATTATTGATACCAAATGGAGACAAAAGTCAATCCCTACCAGGTACTGGGCCCCTTTAGAGGATCTAAGGAAGTTTGTAGCAGAGTAGAAAAAAAAAGAATGCAGGTGCTTCAAGATACTGCCCAGCACTTGTAATGGCTACATCATCCTTCTCCTACCTGGAAAGAAGATGCCTCATTCTACTACACAAGACAATTTATTCTGCTGCTTGCAAAATGAAACCACAAAAGCTAAGCTGAAGAATAAAGTCTTAATAACTATGATAACACCAAAGTAAAATTATTGTAGACTTAGTTCAAGGATGTATAGCCAGCCAACAGAAACATCTGTGATGCACATTTATTCAAATAACACTACAATTTTAAGATTTTTATTTTTTTTTCTTATGTAGCTTGACAATGTTTCCACTTTTTAATATGGCTTTGGATCATGTCCCCACATAAACTTTTTCCCTGTCCCCACATTTTTCCTTCTGTATCGCAGGCTTTTTTTTTGTTTTTTGTACTGTAGATAGTGACAGTGTTGTACAGATAAAACGATACACTCATCGCACTTTGGCCAAAGCTTCAGCCAGCGAACAGGGCAGGAACAAACCACAGAAACCCGTGTCTGTGAGCTAGGGGAGCGTGAAGGCTCCGGAGCCGAAGCCCCGGTACCGGGAACGCGCGTCACTGGGTTCTGCCGACGCTGAGCTGCAGCTCCTAGTTCAGCGTTCGCAGTGACTGAGGCAGCTCTCGGTCGTGTATCTCGAGTGAAATGATCCGTCCGTGACAAAGCACCGGAATGTGCGGAAGGACGCCCCGCAGGCTCCCCCGCAGTTCCTCACTCGCTCCGTTAAGTTCGTACCTCGCCTTCCTCGCTGGGCCCCCGCCTCCCTCCGGCCTCCCGCGGCGGCCGGGACAGGGCTCCGCTCCCCGCAGCCGCCTCCCGAGCTCGGTGTGCGCCGCTCCCGCTCCCCGGCCCGCCCGGCTGCCCCGCAGCGAGGCAGAGGGCGCGGCCAGCGTGGAGCCTCGGCGCAGCCGAGAAGCCTTACAGGGCGGCAGCGCCCGTTCCTNCGGCGGCCCGCCGGGGTCTGTAGTTCTGGGCGGAAGCCGAGCGGAAGCCATCGGGGCCCTTCCTCAGTCGCTGCTGTGTTGCATGCGGAGCTGCGGCGGGAAGGAGCGGCGCCGGAGGGAGCGCAGCGTGGGGCGGGTAAGAGAGCGCTCGGCGCCGGCCCGGCGCTGCTCTGCCGCCTCACGGGCGAGCGGCGCGCTCCGTGCCTCACACCCCCGCGGGGGTTAAGCCTCCCTCCGCTCGCCCCTGGGGCCGTTCCCCGCCTGGCCGCGGCACTGCCCGGGCTGGAAGGTACAGCGGGCCGCGCCGGGCGTGCGATGGCTTTCCTGCGGCTGGTTGGGGTCGGAGCGCGGGGCCTGAGCGTGAGGCGGTGTCCGGGACTGGCCCCGCGGTCCCGGGCGGAGAAGGAATTCCGGCGCGTGTCCGGGTTGGCAGCTGACAGGACTCTCTTGGCGGTGGTGATGCTGTAATGTAACATAGCGCTGTGCTGAGCTCCGTCTGTTCAGTGTAAGCGGGGGCAGTAGGGGTGGCGGTGCCCGCAGGCGGTGCCCGAGGTGACCTTCAGCGGCCCGGGGTGCCCGTCACCGAGCAGGCTCCCTGGAGGGTCATGTCACCGCGAACACGGGACAGCCCTCGGTGACAGCTTAGTTGTTGTCCTGCTTGTGTATAGAAGGCAAGGAAATTTTGGGTTTTAGCAACATCTTAATCACATTGTTACATTTTTATCAGCTGATTAAACTGGAGTACGACTGTCAGTAAGTGTAATTTACTCTGTGGACCATGCTAGTGGAGAAATATATGCGGAGTGGCATGCTCGTTTTTTTATCTTTAACGCAATCTTACGCTGTTGCATAGGTGCCTATTTCTTGGTTATGTTTCACAGTTACTGTTGACTGATTATGACAGTCTGATGCAGGTGTTTGATATACTAATAAATAACTTAAAGCAACATTAGAAAGCAGCAGTCGATTTTAGTTTTGTTTTCAGATACTTGTTTTCTTTCAAAAGATGTAGCTCTTAGTAAAAATAGGCAGAACTTCTTTTTAATTACACTTCTGATGCTGAAGCTAAATTGAAAAAAATTATTTTCTAATACCTGAGATTTTTGCACTCTAGTGGCAGTGTGATTATTAGAGCTGTATCTGTTTATCGAATTTCTGTTACGAGTATCTGAAAATGTGGTTTGAAGAGCACTGGAAAACCACAGACTTTCCTGATGGTGGTTTGCCTCTAATAGTGGGCTTCCGGAATTAATATGGTGCAGTAGAAGTGCTGTCTTTCAGGAATGATGATTGCAATTTGTTGATTAGTTTTCCAAGAAGACACAAATAGAGCATTTTCACAGATATGGCTACAAAAAAGAAGACATCCTTTTTTCCAGTTTGATTGCTAGTGATATTCTGGTGACGGAGTCATATCAATTGGTTTAATTAATTCTAATACAGTATTATAACTTAAAATGCAGAGGACTGGCTGGGGTATAGGTCAAGGAACTGAAACTACTTTTTTGGGTGATCAGCCATGCATCAGCTGAAGGTGTTAGTGATTTCAGTTAAATGTTATTCAAGTTCCCTTCAAGTATACTTTATAGAAAACAAGCTTGAGTTTTAAAAGAAGCTGATTACAACCTTTATAATTAAATATTAGCAGAGAACTTAGCAGAATGAGGCATTAGCAGAATGCCTCAAGAGCATTTATTGTATTTTATACTCTAACAAACAGGCGATTCATGATAGTTCATGATTCTTTTGAGATCATAACATTACTACATATATACGTAATTTCTTCTGAAAAATGAAAATTTGCAAGAAAAGATGCATACAAATAGTAATCTTTTGATTGTGCATTTATAGAAAAAAATTTAGAAATCAATAAAACCTAGTGTGTGTCTTTAATATAGATAACACTCATAGTTTCAGACTAAGGGAGACTTCAGTTAGGCATTTGCTGTTTTTACATTGTACTAAGGGTGATACAGACAACCTCCAAACGTGTAGGACTTATATAAATCTCAACTATCAAGCTGTGATATTCAACAGTATGCATGTATACATGTACATAAAGCAAATATGCATGTGTTTAACAGGTAGTGTTGCTACTCTGGAGAATGTGAGCTATTACAAATTACAGACAAGGAGAATAAGTGAGCCTGGTTTGGCGTAACTGTAGATAAAGTAGGATGAAGGAATGCTGTGGCCGGCTTCATGATCCCTATGTGATTCATCATTCTCCAGGAGCTGTTCTCCAGCTTCCCCTCTGAAGTCTTACCCCCATCCCAAAAGAAAAACCATCCAAAAGATTGGGGCGGGGAGGCATGTATTTTGTTTGTTTTCTTACAGTTTCTTCTTATACAATTTTTTATGATTGAAAGTCTATTGCAGGGTTGTTTATTAGAGTTGGTTTTAGGATTATGTTGGCATAATTTTAAAAATATTTTTGTCCTTACATGAGAGAAACACAAGTGCTAAAAAGATTTCTGTAGGGATAATATTGGCTGAAAATAACAGGTGTTAGGCACACAGCAAATGTTAATTGTGATAGGCAAAGTTTGTGTTCACATGGATTTGTTTTTCAGTTGATAATCCTTTGTCCTTCATCTCCTACTGGACGGTGTTGAAGAATTTGGCCTCTGCTTCTGAGCACTAGTTCCAGGAATGTTTTGGCAGCAATTCACTGTGGTCATGTTTGCTATAAGAATAGAACTGTTTTCATTAACCTTGAAGTGCAGAATATGTTGATTGCTATTAGCTAGCTTGACAGCATTCCAATTTTAGCAATGGAAAAAGTACCGTGTTAATGACTTGATACAATTTTTTAAATTGCATACTTAAATGGCAGTAAAATTTGGCATCCAAGAATAATACATTCATTTACTTGGCTTGCTTTTGGAAAATGGATGTTGTCTTCTCTCTTAATCAAGTTAGAATCTTCTTTGTTGTCAAAATTTTGTTTGTGTTACTTGTGGCCTAATGTCTTGCATCCTGGAATTGTACAGAGGAGCAGACCTAGTTTAGTCTTTCCAAGTACTTGTGAGGAGTCAGGCGCTCGCAAGAAATGAAAAATAGCAGGAATAACAGTTTATTTATGTTGAAGTTTGGATATTGTCAATATAGATGCCAATATTTTTGCATATGTTTTTAACTTTTTGTGCACAAAGAAATAACATGCACAGTTGTCTGTGGTTTCCAGTTGTAAAGCAACTCCCTCACATTTCTCATAATTCAGAATTGAGTTAGAATTTCTCTAGTGGTAGAATGTCTTCACAATCATATTCTGTCTTGAGATGCCCCAACTCTTTCTGCATCCATCTGAAATTGCTCGAAGTGGTACTTACAAGGACAAGAACAATTTTCAGTGCTTTATAACTGTATTATCTTTCTTAAGGGCTTTAGGCAGTATTGCTTTTTCGAGTTAATCTTCACTAGGGTCTTCTGACTCACTGAAGGAAAAATTTATAAAATCTCTTTAGAGCAACTTGGATTCTCTAAGGCAGATTCAGATGGTGTAGGAATAGTTCTGACTTCTACAAGAAGTGTGCTGTAGGTACCTCAGGTTGTAGCTCACTGTTTGGAGCCAAATGATAGCTGAAATGTGAGACACACATTGGGGAGTAAAATTTAATCTAGAGAGTACAGAACCACTAAGATTGAGATAGGTAGGTAGGTAGGTATGTACATATGTATGTAAAATGTTGTCTGATAATTTTCATCTCTCGTGAACCTTCCCTGAAGAAAGCCTTCTGAGAGCACCACCCCTGCATATGGATTCTTCTCCAATATTTGAATTTCCCTTGTTTTTTCCATGTTCAATTAACCTATTAGTAAAAAACATGAACATTAATGGGAAATTGGCCTATGAGGGAATAGGAGGACAAAACTAATAAGATGTAGATCAGTGTAGAATGAATATAGTAAATTGACAGTGGAAATAATCTTTATAAATAAGGATGAAAATCAATACCTGCGAAAGTTTTTAGCTTCTCTTTTGGACATGTTTTTCTGCACGATTTGACACTTTTAATTTCTAGTCCATCTTTTTATAGCACAGTCATATATTTTAAAGCCACATTGTAAATTTTATGGGGTTTATTTAAATGTATTTAATTATAGTTGTGACTTGCAGGAGGAATCTGCAGTTAGGAAATAGTTTTATAGCTGCAGTGTAGAAGGGTCATGGAGTCACTTTCAGGGTGGAACTGGCCAGTGCTTGAACTTCTACAGAAGTTGCCACATGAGAAAAAAGAAAAGCTATGAGAAGCACTGGAAATGCAAGCATTAACTTTTATGGTGTTTGCTTATCTAGTAAACTTCTCAAAGGTTTTACAAATGAGTTTGCCCTTTCAATTCAATAGGTTGGTGTTGGCCTGGTGCTCTAGAAAACATTTAGTCAAATCACCTTTTTTTTTTTTTCCCCCCTCTCTCTTTGGCTGAACTGAGATTGACCTGCAACAAATAGTGCTCCTGTTTTGCACTTAGAAGAGAGACTAAAACCAATCTTGAGAAGTAGCAGCATTCATTTTTACATTTTTAAACTCAAAGGAAAAAGATTGAGTTAGAGTTGTGAAGAAACTGTCCTACGCTGCTGAACTTTGTCTGGCTGTATAGTGACTGTTCTTGTTACAAAATAAAGTCATTTGCATGTGTGGATCTACAGCAGTCCTCTTAAATGTCTTTTATTATGCCTTATTCAGTTGTTTTAGAGAAGGGGGTGTGTATAGCTCATGCTTTTCAGCACCCCATTTAAAAAACAGCCTCTAGAAAAAAGCTTTTAAAAAGTGCTAGAAGCATCTATACATTCAGATAGAAAATGTTTCTGAAATCTCAAGTTTTCCTTTTTTATTAAGTGTTTAATATGCATAATAATTTCAGCTGATAAGCAGAGTACATACATAAAGAAATTAATGACAAAACAAGAAGATACTGCTCACAAGTATGAGCTGACCTTAATGGAAGAAAGTTCATTTTTGATCTCCTGCCAAAGTCTACGAGCAGATGAACTGTCAGGCTCCAGGCTTGCTTTAAAAAGCTCCTGCACTGTCCATTTTAATCTTGTCAAATGAGAGGTTGCTACAGACAGCAAAACAAACCTCTGATTGTTGTGCTTGATGATTGGAGATCTTGGGGAAACAACTGTTAAAAGCAAATTTTACATTAATGAAAGCTTTTAAGAGAATTTTATGTTAACTGAATGCCAGAGGAGGGAAAAGGAGACTTGTTTTCTCTTCACTTTTATATCTTTCTGTCATCTAGAACTACTATTTTATATGGAAGGTGGTTAATCAGTCTTGGCAAAGGAAAAGCATATTTTTACTTCATTAAACTCTTCTGATAGCTTATCTGAATTAGTGACAGTAATTTAATTTTCTGGTTTACATGAGTCCCTGCTGAAGAAAAAACACAAATTTTATGACACTCCACAAAGTAAATTTCTGATAGGTCCGATTTTTAGTTAACAGACTCCTGAAGGAAAAAAGACTCAGACAAATGGTTGTGTAAAACTTAAATTCTTTAACAATAGAAATGTTACAGGTGATGTTTTTAAAATCCTGCCTTTAGAATTCATCACTTCAAATAAATGTAGTGGCTTGAAGAAAAGCTCTGTTTAGTTGGAGGTGGTGTCTGTTAGCATAAAAATGAAATGCCTCATTTTGGTGAATGACCTGAATACACTAAATATTATATGAAAGAAGATGAATAGTATGAAGATATATTTGACCAAGTCCATGTTTAAGGTGAGATGTGTGCAGGGAGAAAACATATTTTAATGCTACCTTTTACATGTACTGTGTAAACTGGAAATAAAATGCTTGTTTGCCTTTTTTTTTAATAATTAATTATAGTACAGAGGGGAAATTCAGACTGAAAGAGACAAAGTCATGCCAGTTTACCTGTCTCCCTTGAAAGAGTGAAATCTGTTAAACCTTGGCATTCTCTTTGTTTTATTTTTAGGTGATGGGTGAGCTGAGAACCTGGTGAAGCTTACATGAAATACTTCCACTGATCAGTAGCCCAGATGAAATGGGCATGTCCTGAGATGGCAGTAGATCTGGAGTCTGAACCAGCCTACAGAAGTGAGTTGATGCCAGATTTGTGAGTCTCTGTGGCTTGATGGCTCTCACTTACTCTGTCTCTAAACCAAAGCCATCTTTTTACCAAAGCAATAAAGGAATGATGCACAGCTTGATTACAGAATGCTCTTTCCAAGGAAGTGAACTGTGAAGGAAGGACTCATGAGTTTTGATCCCAGGGGCTTGGAGAGCATCCCTGGTAAGTCGAAGAATTACTATTACAAATCTTAAATGTGTCTAGCATGTCATAAAGCACCAACCTGAAGGCAAGGTTACGTTTCACATCCTTTGTACTGCTTATGTGACACTGCAGAGGAACGAAAACAGTGAGTCCATTTGATTCACTTGTAAAGTCAGTGTGCACTGTAAAATGCTGTTTGCTCACTGTCAATAGGCAACATTGGTGTTTGTTTCCACTGAAGGATCCTGCAGATAGTATTCATCCTGAGTGGAAATCTTGCAAAGATAATCATTGCATACTGTTGATATTTTACCAGTGTAGTGTTAATGTGGGGTTTTCTGCAATAATCGTGGATTGAGGGACACACACAACACCCCACAACATAGAAAGAGCTAAACTTTGATTGCAGGGGTTTTAGTATCATGTTTCTCAGAGCATGATTCCATAAGGATGATAATGAAATTTTATACTTGTTCCCTGATTTCAAAGCAGTATTCAGTTGATTTTACTTATTTCTAAGATTGTTTACATCTATTTTCTTTATCAAACCAATGCATAAAACAGAAGAACAAGAAAAATGTGAATTTCCTTCAGAAAAGGGAAGTGTAACAACTATGAAAAGTCAATGAGACTTTAGGAAATCAATAGCTGGTAAAAGGTAGGTTTGTGTTTTAGTTAAATGAAGAGGAAAATATAGAAATTGAAGCTTATTACATACATTATATTCAGGAAGTTGGAGGGAGACGATATGCCATCTTTTCAGGAAGTTTTGGGGTCAACTGGGGGTGAGGAACTTAGAAGTATTGCAGTATAAATCAGGCATTGATTCAGTAGGTATTCTGGTATTTTGCCTGATACAGAATAATTATTTCCAAATCTACCGACGATTTATGAAGTATTTTATAGTACATAAAATGTATAGTACTGTAGCAACACTATTACATTTTACATATATTTAACAATGCACTATTTGTGGCATTTACTGTCTTTCAGATGGCTGCTCCAGTGAGGACCTTCCTGAGGTGGAGTTGGTGAGCATGCTGGAAGAACAGTTGCCAGATTACAAGTTACGAGTGGACTCTCTGTACCTGTATGAAAATCCAGATTGGATTCAGCCCACGGCTTGCCATGGCCGGCTGCCAGAGACGGCTTCTCCAGCTCATGAGGAGGACTCCTTCCGTTACATGAGTGAGTTGGTATTTATTTCCCCAAATATTGAAGATAAAAATCTAGATACACAGTTAGTATTAATATTAAATGGTCAAATCTGGAATACTTTGGATGGGTGGAAGAAAAGGCTGATTTCAGGGGAAGTGCTTGTGGTTCAGGACTGCAATTTTAATGGCTGACTTAGGGTGTTTAGTGACTGTCTGATCATCAGATTACACACTGAAGTAAGAATGGGAACATGTGATAGTGAAAAAGAGGCAGGAACCTAGAATTGTGCTAGAAGAGATGTAATACAAGAGGTATGAGTGTGCAGCAGCTCTGTTTTCAGGAATGTTGACGGTGCTGTGGTTGATTTGGTGATGTTCCCCTGATGTTTTGTTTTCTTCTGGAGATAGAAAAGGAATGAATGGCAGATGGGTGGGTAGTAGATCAATGTTGATCACTGCCTTCCAGTTCTGAAAATACTAAGTAATACTTATTCCTAAACCTATCAAGAGTTAAAGAAGAAAATGGACAGCTTCAATCACATGAAGAAACCTTTAATATGTTGAAAAGCAAATGAATAGAAAGTTACTGAAATAATTGAACACTTAATTGCCTCTAGTTTCTAAGTGTTTTCATGTGAGGAGAATGCATTGTAATCTCTTCAGAGAAATGGAGAAGTCCTGTTTCCTCCATATATTGGAAGTATTGGAACAAACCACATAGAAGAGTGAACTTGTTATTTATATACAATCTGTAATGAATTACCTCTTCCTTGTACATGCCACCTCTAAAAGGGGTTTTTTTTGTCATTGATCTTTGTAGTTTAAGCTTCCTGAGGGTACATAGCAAAGGAGTAAAAAAGATTAAAACGTCACCTCCCAAGAATGCAGTACTCAACAATTTAGAATGATCTTGTTATGAGTTGAACTTGCAGGCTTTGAACTATTTTAACTGTGGAAAGTAATTGGAAAGCCGCTTAATAGTTATTGCTCAGACTGTTTCTGATAATATTGGAAGCATAAATGATTTTATAGTCGAGTGAATGCTTTTGTGGTTCACTGGACACAGTTGTGTGGTTGGTGGGTGTGTACTTGCCTCTGAGTGTTAATTATATAGAGGTGGGATCAGAGTCTAGCCTTGCTGGATGGAGCATGACATGAAACACGGCTCTGCCGAAGCTTTTGGCTCAGCACCTCACCTGTGTGACTAAATGCAGGGCTCTGAAGGGCCTTTGGTCAGTGTGAGTTTGCATTTCAGCCTGCAGGGAGAGGGAGGGGTTTTATCAACAAAGTTTTCATGAAGCCTGTTGTCTATCATTTGGCTGTCAAGGTACTGCAGAAAGGGCTGTCTTCCTATTTCTCCCAGAAGGAAGTTCTTTTCAAATAGAGGTGTCCTCGAAAACAGTAAACTGCTTGTAGGAGTTTTTTAAGCAGTTTTTTAAGCTATAAATGTTTTCTTGTAACAATGGCTGAAATTTAATTAAAAGATAGCTGTTAAGCATAACATATAAAACTAATTCTTGTGTCATTTAAGAAGACTTTTGTAACTGCTGAGTCATGTAAACTCAAGAAAAATATGGTTTCTATTTCCCCTAGAAATTGTCCAGACATTGATTACACTTGAAATAATAGTAGCATTTTGAGACTAGTAACCTGCACGGACATACTGGGAGAGTCCCAGACAAATACAGATATAAATCAAATTCTAGTTATAATTATTGTTGAATAACTTGTTAGGTGAAATTTTAATCTTTATTTATTGCCTGGAATTAGGAATAAATGTCACATGAAGCATGACATGGGGTTTTAGCTATCTTCCTCCCCCTGTATATGTATGGAAACATTTTTATAACTTTTTCCAAGAGAGAATGGTAAATATACAGTTTGAGTGAATTTGTAGTTGAGAAAAAAGCCCCAAAACAACACAGCAGTTACTGCACTTGAGCTCCTCCTCTTTTTATGGCTGCTGCTGCCTATAAGAAGGTCTGTCCAGTAACCAGTTGGGTTCACACTGGCAGAGTTTTCAATGAGGTGGAAGAATATTTTCTGCTTCAACTGTGCTAGGATAAGAAATCCTGAATTACAAAGGATCTCTCTTTGGAACTACTTTGTATGTGTGAATAAAGGGTCATGGCACAACATAACAAGAATTTTAACCAAAATGAAGAGCTGCTTGCAACTTTCACTTGGCAAGGTGAGTATTGCATGTGCATGTGTTCTCCAGAGAGAATTCTAATAAATTGTGTATAGTTTTGATCCTGTACTGAGAGAAAATACAGATATTTATACAGGGCTAAGTTTCAAAGCTGATGGTTCTGTGATTTTAGTTATCAGAGTAAAGATACTTGCTCTGGATCTTAGGAACTTACCTACCTGAGTAACCTTGGAATTAGTGTAAATTTTTATTAAAGGGACTATATAGAAACTTGTAACTTAAAATCACCTGCTGGGAACAGTTGCCACAGGAGAGCTGGCTGTAATATTCTGTCTGTAATGGTTGTATCTTAGTTATGTATGTGCAGTGAATTTTCTAAATACTAATAAGCTAGATGAGTTTGGAGTCCTCTTTTCAGCAGCCAGTATCAGCAACCAAGTAGTACAGTAAAATTCTCCTCCAAATGCATTTTTATGCTATTGATAGGTAAGTACTTTAAATTTAGTGGAGAGTTTCTATTTTTCCCTGCTTAGAAATACAATTAGTAAGTGACAGTGCTGTAAGTTCAAAGCTCCTGCCTACTTAAACAGCATGTGTTGGGTTTTTATGCCTACTGATCTACTTGATGAAAAGCATTTGGTTTGTTACTTTGATATATTTTTCTTTTAAGTTTTTAGAGAAACAGTAAAACCTTTCCTTCTGTGTTGTTCTTCCTGTTCTCCTGTCTTTCAAGATTACAAAAAAGTTTCTTTTGTTACTAAAATGCAACTTGGTTTTGATCTTAGCATAGCTATAGTGTTATCTTTAAAAGGTTGATTGTGGGCATTATGTATGTATGTAAAGGGTATAGACAGCTTATGTAACGTATGTAAATAAAGTTAGTGTGCACTTTAACTTGGCACTTTACTATCTCATGACTAAGTCTGCAGTCCTCAACAAAACAAAGAACTGATAGTCGATACCACTGTGTATTCAGAGTAAGAAGGATATTTAAACAAGGTAAAAGAGTGAAGGAAATCTTGAGGTCAAATCCATAGTAATCTCATTTTGCAGTTCAGTGATGATGGAATTAGTTTCAAAACAGGTTAACTTAAACCTTCAGCTGAAGCAGGTACTTCTGTAATTCTTAAATTTATATTGCTGCCTTCTTCCCTTTGATGATTCTGACTTTTTAAAGCAAAAATAGCAAATTGCTGTTAAGCCTAGCATAAACATTCATCACCTGATAGAGAGATGTGTAATTCTGCTTCTGAAGGAAATTACATTTAAATGGTTCCTTAAAAGTCCTTAGAAGTGTTAATAGTGAAAAAACTATGTTTGCACATGCATTTATTTTTTGATTGTGGTAGATGCATGGCAGAAAATTACCTATTTCCTTACATTTTAATTTTTTCTCCTCCTTGTTCTCTTTTTCTCCTGCGTATCTTTCATTATCTGTCACTCTAGCTCTTATTGAACTTCCTTCCTCCTCCTTGGATGGATCTCACAAATTTGCACAAGGTAATTAAGATGCCTTTGTTACTACCATCTTCTTTTTATCAGGACATGAATTAGAGTAAACCATTGCTTTGCAGTTTTAGCACTGTGTTTTGTTCAGAGGTGTCACAAATTCTTCATTCTTTGCTTATTCCTCACTCAGTCCTGTTTTTCCAATCCTACTGTTTCTCAGTTTTTTAATAGTTTTATAAACTCTTCAAACATTGGAGTCACTGGATTACTAAGATAGCATTTACTGCTACATATAAAATGCAGACATACATTATCTCATTTCTTCTTAATTCTTTCCAAGATGGTCAAGCCCTTAATAAATGCATTTTCATGACTTGCCTCAGAGGTCTCCATACTTCCTGTGTACAGCTGTCACACAGCCTAGTGGGAATTTTGCTTCAGGGTTAAAGTATGTGTTCAACTATATTTGGATATGCTCCAATATACTCTTCCTTCTCTCTGCAGGCTGGAGGATTCAATTGCTTAGCTGTATTCAAAAAGTTGCTCTTAGGAGTTTTTTCTCCTTTTTCTGAATTTGAAGGATGTGTGAGCACCTCAAGCCTTAGTTAACATTGCTGAAAGGTGCAAATGTTCAACACCTAATTTATCAGTCTCCCAAATGAGTATTGTTTCACATTTCTGAAGTTGCATTTTCATAGCTTCTGCTAGCTTCATCAGCCAAGTACTGTATTTGTATATAAACAACATCCCTGAGTTCAGCTCTCCCACTTCCCACAATCTTCTTGTCTTTCCTTCAATAAAATAAGCATGTTTGTCTCTCTTCAGTTCTTGGCACCGGTAATGTGGAGCAGAAAGATTACGGTGAAGCTGACATGGTCAAACGTCTGTTAGCTGAGGTATGCTTGTCTCTGTCATGCTGTGTTAATGCAGTTGAAGGAATGTGTTTGAGGGAAGGTTTTATTCCGCTTCTGACCATTTTGAGTTGGTCATCTTCAAGAGCTGCTTATCAAACTCATGGGTAATGAGAAGCTGCCTATTTGCTTGCACCACCTCAGAAACAAAATGTAACAAATCTATGGGCACCCATGAGGCCAGTGAGTATAAGAAAGAGCTTTCTTCTGATTTTCTGTTGCTCCTCTGCTTCTACCCTTTCACCACTGTTTAGGCTGAGCAGTCTGTTCTGGAGAAAGTGTCACTGGGAAAGGCACTGGCCTAAGTAAATGTGATTTTTGTGTGTGTGTGTAATTCAACAGAGCCCACATAATCTTTGTACTCAGCACAAAACCCAAGACTGCCTCAGGTTTGGTGCTTTCCCCTCATGTTACTGTAAATGGATGTGGAAGAGAATATGCTGTATCAAAAAACACAGTTATGGATGTGTTCTGGATCCAAGTTATGAAGCATTAATAATTTTCTAACAGTGTTGATCCATTTGAGAGTGAAGGGGGATCTCAGAGTGGTGATGCATTGAGCAATAGCTAGGAGAATCTAAAGCTACTCTGAATTTAAACCTTACGTGATCAAAAGGAAACATTTTTTCTCATTTTGTGAGCAGAAAGATCGGGACCTGGAACTGGCAGCGCGGATTGGACAAGCCCTCCTTAAGCGAAACCATCTGTTGATGGAACAGAATGAAGCACTGGAAGAACAGTTAGGACAAACTCTAGACAGAGTAAGTGATTGCTTTTCTTTCTTTTTTTTCCTTTATTTAGGTTTTTTTCAATTTTTTCCTTTTTTTTTTTTCATTTATGGTGGTAAGAGGATTAATAAAAATATATCATTTTGGGGTGATTGGTGCTCTTGGACTACAGAAGTGTGCTTAGATGTCATTCTCCTAATCATTGTTCAATCACTTTTTGCAGTCCAGGAATTGAATATGAAGACAACATATTGTAATTACTGAGAAATTATGAGAATGTTAGATATCACTAGGGTATATCAGACCATAAATCTGATTTCCCACCGTTAAACTAAAAATGGACTAATGTAAGTCAAAATAAGAGATTGGTATCTGACACGAGCTGGTACATAACATCTTCACAGGTGGGGAAACAGACAGAAAATGAGCTGGTTAATGGGGTGCTTACACTAAGAGTAAACAAATCAATAAATAAAATTTAATGAAAAATTAATTCTGATCAAAATCCTCACTCCATCTCATCGTGTAAGCACAAATTCTTGATCTAACCTATTCTTTGTTTATTTTCTTAAAAAAATAATTAAATAGTTGACAGATAACGCTGTGGTCAACAGATGTAGTGTAAGCTACAGTGAAATGGATTCAGCTGCTTATATAAAACAGTATGCTGGTAACAAGGATGTACTCATAAATAGCTGTAGGACAGCATAAGCTTAGGTATTCATATAAAAGTGTAGATAAGCAAAATAGATTTTATCTAAATGAGATCTGTCTCTTCTTTTGTTTTTAACTGTCCTACAAGTCATTTAATGTGCAGACTGGAAGGTCCACTCTGTACATGTAAATAGTTGTCTCTCAATCCTTTTCTCCAGGAACTCAACAATTCAGAGTAAAGGTCATAATCAAAATGATAGCTAGCATGTTAAAATGAAATAATGTATTAAGGCAGCTGGAAAATGATTTTGCAGTAAACTATTTAAAAAGTAAGTTCTGTTGTTCATTTTTGTGATGTCTTGAATTTTCAGTCTCCCTTGCAGTGGTAAAATCACGATTTTGTGAACTTCCTGTAAATAAAGGGAGGTGTGAGCTATTCAGGAGCCGCGATGTTTTAGAGGCTGCATAAATAATACAGTATGGTATTGTATATGTGAAGTGTATTTCACATGGGGGTGATCTTCACTTGTCCTAGGTTAACCAGCTGCAGCATGAGCTGTCGAAGAAGGATGACCTGCTGCGTATTGTTTCCATCGCTTCTGAGGAGAGTGAGACAGACTCCAGCTGTTCCACACCACTGCGTTTCAACGAGTCTTTCACTGTCTGCCACGATCCATTGCAGCTGGATGTCCTGCAGGATAAACTCCGAGAGCTGGAGGAGGAGAACCTGGCTCTGCGATCCAAGGTACGTCCGACTGACAGCGTGTGCTCTATGTGCTGCGTGTGAAACCAATAATCAGGGTGTTCAAAATCCAGCATCAGGGTTTCTCTTGAAGCACATGGCTATTTTGTGTCACTGTATGCAAATCATTCCTGAGCACTTTCCCTCCATGCCCACATCCTTCTGTTTCCTTCATTCCTCATTGTCTCTAGAGTTCTCCAGCAGTCTGTTCTCAGTGCAGTTGTGATACGTGAAAAAGCGTGGGAACATACATAAGCACCCAGCAAAAGTATTTGGACACATCAGGCCCTCAAGCTCATGCAGTTTGTTTTGACATAAACCTGACTGCAATGAGCAGCAGTATTGAGGGAATTCCATTCTGTTGCCATTGTTTTTGTCAGAAAATATTTAAGGGTTAAGCTTCCACTTAAATTATTTTAAAGACACACTTAGTTGTGACTATGTGATTAGTTTCTCTATTTTAACTGGTCTCTTGTGTGTGTAAAACTTGAACACAGACACTGGATGTGCCATTAGAAGGATAGAGACTAAATGGCCAGACCAAAAATGGCTGTAAAATGGAACCAACAGCAAAGGTTCCAAGAATTGGAATCAATGGATGCAGTGTCTTGTCTTTGGTAGTGAAGACTGGAGCTTGTGAAATAGGACATGGTTTAAAACTGGGTTCTTTTTGTTGCCTTTAAGAAAAGGGGATGTTGTTTGTAGGAAAGGTGAGGGTTGTTTATTTGTGTGTGTGTGGTGTTTTGATTTTTTTTTTATGTGAGCCTTTCCCAATATAAGCTTGTTATACCAGTACTAGACTAGATTCCTTTAATGTCAATAAAATACACTTCTGCCCTTGTTTTGTCTCCAAAATACCCAGCCTGAGATGCACATTCTTCCTAAAATTCCCTAAGACCAACTGGATATGTTAGTAGTGCTATAGGATAAGAAAGAGAAGATCAGATTGCCTTTATTTTGCTCCTAAACCTGTATATGATTGCACAAGTTTACAGACTAGACAGGTCTTAATCATTCTGTGATAGAACATAACCTTCAGTGACTTGAAATGGCTTCAGTTATAATGAGCCTCTATTTGCTTTTTTATTTCTTTTCATGTGACAGCACTATGTAAAGAAGTGTATTTGCCTGCACTTGTGTAAATGTACTGTTTGCTGGGATAATCTTTAAAACCATTTGCTGAGTTTTACAGTGTGACTCTCTTACTGGCAAACAGTCCTGAGTATAGAAGACCTGTCTGTGCTAAATTTAATATTACCATCCTCACAGTCAAAAGAGAAGTGGGACTCTAGAGTGCTTCATATTGTTTAGATATGTTGTGATACTCAGTCTCTGGCTCAGAAAATTTAGTCTAAATAGACGAGTTGGGAATATGGAGAAAAGCTGTTCTATTAAGAGCTTTTCAGTGCCATAAGAGTTGGCTAACAGTCAGATTTCAAGGTTTTTTTTAACTAAAGTTTTTTGAAGCAAATTAAATTGCTTTTTTCTGATTTCTGTCTTGGTTCACTTTCCCTACCAAATTACATCTTCCTGCAACAATTTTTTATTAGAGCCAAGACTTCAGGCTTTGTTCATGTGTCTATCTGTCTTTCACATAAAACACCTGTAAAATTCTGGGAAACAGGTTATGGTGGAAAACACAGTTGCATAGAATTTTTAAAGAGAGAGGGGAGACTTTTCAGTTGCAAGAATTTTAGAAGTAAAATTTATAAAATTATAGATAAACTGAAATTGTTATTGATAAGCAAATAATTTTCTCAAAGGCTTGCCATCTGAAGTCAGAAACCATTACATATGAAGAGAAGGAACAGCAGCTGGTCAATGACTGTGTCAAAGAACTCCGTGAGTATCCAGGCTGTATTTTGCAATGGCAGGATGGTAGGTGAAATGCCTAGTGCCTACACCTTCTTGGTTAACCCTGAATCCAAAAGTGAGCTTCACTAATTTATAGTCATTGAAGTCTTGCCCTTTGCCCAAGTGCAAGGTTGTTTCTGTATTTCATCAAGTTTGACTCTGGCATTCAAATTCAGCTCTGTGTGTCATGTTTAGAAGGGGAAACTGAACACAAAAGGTGATGTCCATAAACTTCCTAAACTGAAGCCTACAGACACTAGAAAATCAACAAAATATTCTCCTTGTATATTCAGCATACTTGATGCTGAAATGGGTCAGTGTATAGACTTTCAAAACTATGAACACATTAGTTTTTAAATACATATTATGAACCAAAACATTTAAATTAGCAAGTGGCTTAATTTGTCTAGAGCAGTTGTTTGTATTTGCTTTGGGGACTGCTTATTTGCAAAGAATTGCAGCTACTCTTACATAAATGCATGCTAAGTATTCTGAAACAATAAAGAACAATACCTTTTTTTATCTGTAGTCATTTGATGTGTACTACTTCCTTTGTGCATAATAACCTTAAATTATATTTAGGATTATTTTTTTCTCTACAACCACCATCAAGAAGACTGGGTTGCTCCTTTATTTTTCTTCTTACAGATGGCCATAAAATACTATGAATTGATACTTAGTTGGCTAATTTACTCCGATCTCATGGAGAAAATATGCATCTTTACAAATAGGTGTTAGTTCAAATATGCTCTCCTGTTTTTCTTCAGTGAGAGTGTCTGTGAGTTCACTTTTTTATTCAATTCTATAGCATGAGTAGGCATGCTAGGTAATTTAGATTCACAGAAAGAATCTTCTCCTAAAGCTGTGTTGCCTACAGCTTTAAAATTTGCATTTTCAGGAAAAAGGTATCTGAGCTTAAATGCTCACAGGCGCATAAGCAGGGCCTTGTTCTGCAGTAAATGTGTGAGGTACAACAAGCACTGAAGTTGTAGTGTGATCTTTAGGCAAGATTGATCAGACTTTCTTATGACTTTGCAATGCTTTCAGGGCAAGTGTACAAACAAGGCTAACTGCATAAAAATATTTCAGCTCTTGCGACTTGCTTTGTCATCTTATTTTGTTAAGTGCTTGCTAAAAGAAAAAGAAAGAATCAGGGAATTGTATTCAGTGGATCTTTGGGGACTAGATAGTGACTAGGATCAAGAGTGATTACAGTTGATAAGGTTTGACAAAATTCCTTTGCTTACAATGGTAGTTAATAACAAGATTAATTCAGAACCAGACTTTTCCAGCATATTCCAAGTATGGCCTTATTCATGAGTCGTTATGTCATTTGAAATAATTTTATTGTGGTCGGTTCACATACTGGTCATGTGCATTTCAGATTCTGCATGCTTAGTTCTTAATATGTTTTACCTGCATTTGAAATTAACTCTTTTTCCTCCTCCTCCCCACTGTTAGTCTTTTCCCTGTGAATGTTCTAAGGCACCTACTTTTATGTATTATGAATTGATTTCCTAAGAGTATTGGTGGTTTTGCAGATTGTTGTTGACTTTCAGTCGTCCTTTCTGGGATTTAGGTTTGGTTTGGGGTTGGTTTTGCTTTTTTTTTTGGTGGGAGAAGGTCTTGACTAAATTCCTTTGTGTTTTATAGGGCAAACAAATGCTCAGATTTCCAGGATAACAGAAGAATTGTCAGAGAAGAGTGAGGAGGTGATTTGCTACCAGGAAGAGATCTCATCCCTTTTGTCCCAGATTGTTGATATTCAGCATAAGCTCAAAGAAGTAAGGGAATGCTGATAAAGTGTCCGTGTGTGCACAGGTGTCTGTGCAGTGTGTGCGTGCCAGTGCGTACAGCAGGCAAAAATTGGCTTGGCAAGCCACGGGGTTGCACTGCAAGAGAGTGGCTGTTCCAGGAAAGTCTGGCAGAGGATCAGACTCTTGGGGAAATCAGCTGAGAAAATGATGAGCGCCTTTTTGTGTTTTCAGAATGTGATTGAGAAGGAGGAGCTGAAACTTCATTTACAAGCCTCCAAGGATGCTCAGAGACAACTGACAGCAGAGGTACTTAAGACTTCTATAGCATACATTTAGATAAATGTTTGGGATAGAATACAGGAGAAAGAAAACAGAGAGAGTGGCAACTACTGCTTTTTAATTATGTAGGATTTTAATCTTTCATTGTGTTGAGCCATATAATTGGAGGAAAAGAAAAATTATTTTACTTAAGCCTACACAAATATTTTTGTAGTTCACAGGAGTATAAAAGGCAAGGAGCATGTTTCAAATAGGGACGTCTTACTATTCTTAGTTATGAGAGAAGGAGTGCTTTAGCGTGACTATTACTGATTATATCAACAGTACTGTGGCCCATTAGATCTTAAGGCAGTTCTCTTTTTTTGCTTCTTTTGCATCAGTAGTTAGTGTATTTGCATTTTTTCAATGTATTTTCCTTTGAGTTCCATCATACTTTTTCCTCTTTTAAATCTTTGTGCTTTGTTACTAAAACTGCTACAGGTGCTGTGCTGACTGTTGTCCATTCCAGTTGTGCCCTGCAGCTGGAAGAATCTTAGAGTGTTGAATCAGCCGTTCTAGGTCACTGTAGGGAGTTCATTCAGTTTCACTTTGTCTTCTCTCTGAAGAGATCATGTGATGGCCTCTCTTCTCTTCCAGCTCCATGAGTTGCAAGATCGGAATGCGGAGTGTCTGGGGATGTTGCACGAGTCCCAGGAAGAAGTGAAGTTGCTGCGCAGCAGAGCCAGCTCTGTCGCTTGTCTCTGCCACCCGCAGTCCCGTGGAGCATTTCCTGTGGTAACCAACACCTCTAGCATGGCACACACCAGCTGGCACACACAGCTGTGGCAGTCAGCAGCTCTAGGAGCGCAACAGCCTTTGCAGGAATTGCAGCCAGAGCTACTTTGTAGTAGGCAAAGGATCTGTTGGTTTTTCAATTCTTCAATGTGTACACTTGTGAGAAATCCAGGAAATTAGTTAGGAAACTAACTCTTCATTTGATATACTGTGACACTGCAATTATTTTTCCTTTTTATATGCCATTCCGCTTAATAAGGGAATTGGCATGTTCTGTAGCTTATGCTCAGTTGTGCTAGTGTCTTGTTTGATGTTGGTGTGAATTTTATAACTCAACAGTGTTTCTTTAATAAATACAGCATCTTACGTACTCAAAATATGTGGGATACTCAAAATGTGTGGGAATTCTTCAGGTTTTGGTTGGTTGGTCTGTGTGTACAGAATCGCTCGTGTACACTTGTAAGAAGTGCTCTTAAAATTCTAGCTTAACTAAAGCAACCAACATACAGAGTACATGGAGAAACACAAAGAAAAAGCAGATGTTGCTAATGAAAGCTGAACCCATCCTGGTTACACATGGGTGTAGTTATGGTAGAAAACTGTACCAACATGTCCTTCTTTCAGAGGCAGAAGGGTTTGTCCAAAGCATACTAATACAAATGCCAATTGTTAAAAGAAATTTTTACAGATATTATTTGTTAAAATTCAAGTCAGAAGTAAGACTTGAATCTAATTTGTCAACTCTTATGGTTTCCATTTTTCTCTAGGATTCCCTTGCAGCAGAAATTGAAGGGACAATGCGGAAGGAATTGAGTCAGGCTGATGAATCTGTTCTCTCCAAGCAAAAGTATGTTTTCAGATTTCTATGTACTATTTTGATATTTATCCATAGACTTGTATTAATTAAGGTGAAACTGATTTCTGGGACTCCATAAATGCATATATTCTCTCTATAATGTTTTCATTGTAAATAGAAAAAGGTTTGTGGTATTTGGTAATCTTTTACATTTTGAAACCTGCTATTCTTATTTGATTCTATGAAGAAGCTGGGAATTGCTAAAAGGATGTTACTTAATTCTTGAATTTGTGAGACTTTTTGATCCAAATTCTCTGATGCAGAGGACTAGTTTTATCTCTTTTAATGCTTATAGAAAAATTGCTGGACAAATGACATTATAGCTGAAAGACACATAACAGTTTTCAAAACCCTGAAGACCTGTTCCTGGATCTCATAATTCTGAGCAAGAAGTAATAAACTAAATATGTGTTTCTCAAAGCATATACAAATTAAATAAGTAAAATACATACTTTTGAATAGTCTGAAAGAGTTATCAGTAGAGGTTCAGGTCTTTCAATTAAAGACGTGGTAATTCTGATACTTAATAGAGTAGATCTCCTGAAGACATGGGTGTTTTAGGCAATCATGTTTTTCTGAACATCTTTTTAGTGACGTCTCTCCAGACTTTTAAAACTTTGTTTTTCAGATATTTTTCTTTGTTATATCTTTTTTCCTTCTGAAAACCACATTTGTTTTCTTGTCTTTTCCTCAGGGGTCAACAGAAGCGAGTGTTTGACACTGTCAAGGTTGCTAATATCATCCGTGGCCGCTCCTCTTCCTTTCCTGCCCCGTTGCCAATCCCTGGATCAAATCGCTCGAGTGCTGTTATGACAGCAAAGCCTTTCCAGTCTGGCATGCACCACTTGGAGAGCCACGCACGGATGGCCCCGGGGAGCACCTCTGAGAAGAATTTGAAGTAGGGAGCACAGCCTACAGAAAAACCTTCTTCTGAAAAGAACTGATTCAAAACTAAACCCAGACTGGAGTTTATGCTGTGTAATAGAGAAATAGTTAATTTAATGGGCTTATTATCTATTATTGTTTGATGTTTCTCACAGAGACGCTTACAGTCCTGGCCAGCCGGGAACCCCTGGAGACAATGACCTGGTCACAGCTCTGCACAGGCTCTCGCTGCGCCGTCAGAACTACTTGAGTGAGAAGCAGTTCTTCGAGGAGGAGTGGGACCGAAAAATGCATTTGCTGGCTGAGCAGAAAGAAGAGGCTAGTGGCTGCAGTACACCAACAGAAAGCTCTTTTTCCCCCAGTACAAACTCAGAATTCACGGATCTCTCTGCCAGCTCTAGCAATCTCCGTGTTCTCCTACCCGAGAAGTTGCAAATTGTCAAACCCATTGAAGGTAAGAGGATGGTCTTCGTTCTCTCATTAGCAGAAAAGGATTTTATATTTGCCAGTTAAATCATCATGTGTATAGGTAGGTATGATGTACAGTAACAGGAAGCAGTAATATTTGGTAGGCTCCATGCCAGTGAGCTCATCAGCAACGCTTCCTATTTGGCTTTCCTAGAGGGTGCTAAGTGTTAGGCTGCTTCTTGGCATTGCCATCCAATGGATGTGTGGATCACAGTGTGGGCAGCAGGCAGCTGCGCTTGTTTTCATAATGCATTCTTGTAACTTGATGCAGTAGTAGGTAATGGCTCTCTGAATCTCTTCTCTTTTGTCACACCAGGATCTCAGACCCTTTTTCATTGGCAGCAGCTTGCTCGACCCAACCTAGGCACCATTCTTGACCCAAGACCAGGTGTTGTTACTAAAGGCTTTACCCCTCTGTCTGATGATACGGTGCACCACATCTCTGACCTGGAGGAAGATGATGAAGAAGAGGGTGAAGGAGGTATAACATTTCAAGCACAACAGTGCTTCCCAGAGGAAAATAAATGTGCATTGGCAAAGCCAGTGACAGGGATTTTCCTGCCACCTATTACTTCAGCAGCAGCACCAGTCACTGGTAAGAAGCATGGTTAGTGTTTCTTCCTGATTCTATCTAGCAGTGCCCTTTTCTCTATGGAAAGTATTTGACTGTGTGGTAATGCTGTCTTTGCTGTTCTTTATGTCTTTATTTTTACCCTTAATGGGTGTAAATTCTTCACATTGCAGCCTCAAATCCAGGGAAGTGTCTATCTTCAACAAATTCCACATTCACCTTCACTACCTGTAGGATCCTTCACCCATCTGATGTCACTCAGGTTACTCCCAGGTATGAGGACTGCTAACATCCTAAATGCTGCTGCATAAGGTTAAATAGTTACTTTCTGGCTTTTGATACATGGACCAGTTTTAAAAATACTAAGGCAGTTAGGCAATATATAGGATGTTACTAATAAAAATAGTTGTAATTACAAAGGGAAACTTGGAATTCTCTAGAGTGAGAGTTAAAACATGTTAAGGTAACTTGAAGTAAATTTTAATTCTGAAGTGGCAGATGCCTTGTATCATATAGCTATGGTGGAAAAAAAGATTCCATTATAGTTTATTTTCTGATTCTATTTTTTTTTATTAACTGGACAATTATGTTAATATTCTATCTAATAGAGTACAAGTGATCACAGAAGGTAAATTCATTGGTACTTTACAGAACAATAATTCTGAGTACTGAAGCTGTCGCAGCTAATAGCAGTAGTTAAGGTTTTTCTTGAGTCTTCTGTATACTAAAAGGCAAATGAAGAGCCAGGTATAAAATGTCTAATGTGTGTACATTCTCTGCTTAATTTTTATTCTCTTTCAGCTCCATGAGTGCTCCATTTTCACTGGGGAATACTGGCAGCAGCACTGGAAACCCAGTAGTGAGTACTCCAGCCGTTCCTTACAGACTCAGTATTGGAGAATTTCTCACCAACAGAAGAGACTCAACTACCACTTTCAGCAGCACAAGCAGCCTGGCTAAACTTTTGCAAGAACGAGGCATCTCTGCCAAGGTTTACGACAGCCCTGTGTTAGAAAAACTGCCTTTGCTGCAACCCCCTCGAACTCTTCCCATTCCTTCTACTCCCCCAAATTCTCCTTCACGTTCACCTTGTCCTTCCCCTCCACTGTTTGAGCCTCGAGTGCATCACTCAGAGAATTTCCTGGCTTCTCGCCCAGCAGAAACGTTCTTGCAGGAAATGTATGGCCTAAAGCCTTCCCGTAACGTCCCAGATGTAGGCCAGCTGAAGATGAACCTCGTGGACAGACTGAAGAGGCTGGGCATTGCCAGGGTGATGAAGCCCCCTGAAACACAGGACCATGGCAAGAATCAGGGGCCAGAGGCTGGCTTGCAGAGGCAGGACTCAGCTGGGTTTTTAAATGCAGGTAGCAACTTAATAGCAGGACTGAGAAGAAACCAGAGTCTTCCAGCCATGATTGTAGCACTGGGAGCTCCTGTTTGCACACAGTCATCAAAAATGGATATACTAAAGGAAGACTAACTGGCCTGAAAGGTGTTTGACTTAGAGCACAGTAAATGATTTGAGGGATGAACATCCAGTACAGGCATTGTTAGGTGTGTTACAGAAGCGTTGCAGAAGGCATGTGCATGTTAAAATGTGGGAGAGAAAAGTGTTGGGACCAAGGAGCAAAGGAACATTGCTTGGATTTGAGGAAGAAGGTTTTTGTAGGAGATAGAAAGGTAAAACCAAAGCTTTATTTCAAGACCCCCTTCAGCATCTTGTCTTAACTTAGTCAGAAGTGAAGAGTATTGTAGACATTTTCAGTGTTTTAACCCTTTAACCTGTGTGTATAGGTATTTTTTTTTCACCATACACCCATAGTATTTACTAGTTGTTTGCAGTCAGGCTACATCATTTAAATATAATATTAAAATAACAATCAGTCTGACCAGCATTATCAGCCCAAGTTCTTCTCTGTAGCAAACAAATACGTAAACTTGGATTTTTTTTTCATTCTTTAATTTTCCATTTCAGAAACTGTTCTCTACTGAACTCCTCCTCACTTTGAGAAGCAGGGGAGAGAACCTTCAGCTCTGTGTAAGAAAGTAATACTTCAGTTTACAAACATAAGATTTATATTTTGAAAGAGTGCAATTGTGTTAGTGAGGTATTAACAGAAGTTCATTTCTTTCCAGAGCTTGTGAACAAAGCACACAGCGAAATGTGCAATGAATAAGAATTAAGAAGCAGAAAAGTGTGTATTGGGGTGAAAATGTCAAGCTAAGAAATCTTTCCGAAGTGTAGTGTGCATCTATTTAAATAAGGATAGTTTTGTGCACACACACACACACATGAATATCTCAGGCACATTTCAGCATTGCAAAAGGAAATAAACCTTAGGTGCTTGATTCAGGGTTTCTTTTTAAAGACTTAAATGGAGAGCATTTACTTCTAAGAAATTGTTGGAAGTTCAGAAAACTGCCTCTTGTCTTGCCAAGTACACATTCTGTATATTTGAGAGTTCTCCAGTAAACTTTATGCCTTTCATTCATTTACTTCTCGTTTTAAGCAGGATTTTGTTTAAAAGATTTCATTAAGAGCAAAATTTGCCAGTCTCTATATACAAACAGGAAGAAAAAAGCTGGTATTCTTTGTAGCATTTTAATGAGTATTGAAATCCAGTGATCAGTGAGAGAGTGTGGTTCTGAACGCAGCTGAGGAGGACTTTCCAACTCAAACAAGAACTTCATTTTAGAAATCTGGTTTCTGAGTGTTAATCATCAAAATATTGCTGCCCATGCTGCTTTTTTGATTCCTTCCTGTTCAAGGTTCTAATCATAAGTGAACAATCTACAACAGATGTTTTGTGTAACTTAAGAAAAAGTTGTCTTTGCTAGTGACCTGAATAGAAACAGCTTCTTAGTCTTTATGTAAATTTTCACTGTACCTATCAACATTATATAATGATTTGTTTCCATACAATTAGATTAAGCAGTTAAGTTTACCTTGCCTGTTACCATGTAAGTGGGGTATAGCTGGCAGCTGTCTGGGGGTGTGAAGCATCAGTGCAATCACACTGATTTGCATTTGCTGTGAGGCACATCCTCCATAATCAGCATCCTTGTTTCTGCAGGGGTGAGTGGAGTAGGGCAGGAAAAGAAAGCTTCTCAACCTTGTTTATAGGAAATTTGTAATGTGGCCTTTCTGATTTTACAGTTCTGTAGATCTTGTGATGACTCTTGGATATTTTTGTTTTGTAAAAGGAAAAGGAGTAACCACCTCAAATTTGCACAGGGATTCTTAGCAGAAGCTTGTCTGTCAGCAGCGCACAGAAATATTCCAGAACTCCTGGAGTTGCCTTTTGCTCTCTAAGCAAAATCTTACACTTACAAAAGGTGAATTTTATTTAAAAGACTATATACGGGTTAATTTTGTTTTTTAAGTGAAAAATATTTAATTTTTTCATGTAAGTATTTATGTTTGTATGTACTTAGCTGAGCATGGTGTCTTGCCTAGCTACATAAGGTAAGAGTGAAAGGGGGAGTGCCATGTTGGTCTCCAGTGGCCTGAGACAGGTATGTCTGCTGCGTATCTCTAACTTCCAGGGAAACGAGTTAGCAAAAGCTTAGACAGTTTGGTACCAACAGAGAAGTGTGTAGCATGTCACAAGTCCGTCCATTTTATGTGTTTTTTGTAGGAATACCTGAGTTACAGATAAATTTTTGAAGGTATTACACTGTGTTTCTAACTGGCTTCATAAGATAACTCCAGCCATTGGATCAGCAGAGTAGCAAATCAGCTAAGGCAGAATTCCTTTGGCAGACCATGGTTCAGGTAAAACTAATCTACAAGCATATAAATTAAATGCATGTTTCTCTTGGGGATGCTTCCCTATTCCATAGCCCAGCAATATAAACTGGCTCAGCTCAAACAATGCTGTGGATGTTGAGAGCTCGGTTTGTTTCTGTAGCTGAGGTGTGTCATCAGATACTTTACATAAGGCAAAAAGAAAATGGAAGAACCTCTATACCATGGTGTTTATATGTGTTTACCCAGTTGGTTGATGCTGTGGTGCAGTGTTGTTCAAATTCTGTCATGCATTTATGCCTTTGGATAGTCATGCACAGTTTGGATATACATGTCTGGCTTGCAGTAACAGGGAAAACTGATACTTCTTACAAGTATACCATTTTGTGCCAAAACCTTTTTTTAATAATGTGTGTTTCTGAGAACATTTTAGAAGTTACCATGATTCTAGGAATGATTTGGCTTTCATTGTCTCCCATAAGAGAGGTGAGAGATGACAAACTTGTATGGCTGACATCCTGCACCAGGTCTTCTGTTTGAGTAGAGGTAGACCTAGAAGGAATGGAGAATTACATTTTGGCATTTGGCAAGGGTTCTGTTATCTTGCAGGTTTGAGTCAAACACGGATGCTAGAAAGGATTTACCCATGCTTGTGCAAGTTACAAGACACAGAAGGGAATTCTTGTATTTACCTTACTCTGATTGTCTTAAAGCACAAACTTAAAGCTTTCTAGTTTCACTGTTAGTTTTTGATAAACTCAGTGATACCTGCATGCTCAAAATACCTGTGATCAAAGTTAAACATCTACTGCAGTCGAAGAGCAGTAGATGGGGAGCAGAGAGGGAAGGAGAATAATTGTGTTTGGGCTTCATTTGGCTGTTACATGAGGGAATTGCACACAATGTTTGAACAGTCTGGGATTTTCATGGTATTTTTTCCATCTGCTTTTTGCACTTACTGTTGTTTCATAGTAGAATGTAAATTTGATAATAAACATGTATAACATGCCATTTTTCAGTATATTGCTGATCTTCTGTGGTTTGTTCCAAATGTCATGTTCTCTACTAGAGTGTTCTATAACAAACCTAAAATCAGGCCTTTTTTGTGTTTAAAATTTATAGTGATTATTATACTGTACACAAGCTTAGTGAAGTGAGTTGGTATCTGCAGAAGAGGTGGCTTTAGAAGCAAATTAATTGATTTAGACAGTATTTAAGTGTTGAGCCTCACTTTAAATGAATCTGTTCATATTTTCTGGTACCTCAGGGGGTTTTATGCATGGGTTGTGCTTTGGGGTTTTTTCCTCCCCTCTTTTACATCAGCTAGTGTGTTCCTCTAGCATTACAGTGTTAGCAGTGCAGCGTTGGCTAACACCATCATGGTTGTTTTTCATCTCAGTAGCTGATGTTATGTGAGCCCTTATAGATTTGTGACAGATGGGAGTAGACACTGAAGCAGTTCTGTGTGCATGCTCACCAAGGAAGGCAATATAAAATGTTTGAAGGAGCTGGGTATTACCTGGTGACTTTTCCTGTGTTTAGAACTAAGACTCAAAGATCAGCAAGGTAAGTGAACAAAGGATAACTTGACATCTTCAACCATGAAGCTGTACCAGAGCAACTGATTTTCACTGTTGAGACTACTCTATGTAGAGGATACTGTGAAATCCAGGTCACAGACACATCCTGCTGAGGATGCCAGATGGCAAATGCTTAACTTTATCTTGAAGTGTACCAAGCCACTAAGAATGAATGAATGTAAGTCATGGGGACAAGTCACAAAACACACTGATATGAGCTGATTATATCCTATAAAATTTACAGCACTCCTCCATTTATTTTGCAAATGTTAGGCATAAAGTACTCAAAGCTTTATAATGGTTGTCTTCTAAAAGTTGCCTTGTAAATATACCTTATGAAAGCAATAGCAGTGTGGTACAGCTGATAAGAGGACACTGAGTGTATTTTAGCCAGCAAACCACTGAGAAAGATCAGCTAAATAAATCAGAGACCAGCTCAGAGATGCTCTCAAGTACAAAGTGTTAATACAAATTAATGTATTAGTACAAATTTCTTAAGGCTTTTTCTCCTTAGTTGTATTTTCAATTAAAAATATCTGCTCTTGTGCTACGAGCAGGCACTAAAGGTCTGTTGTGTTTGAACTCTGAGCTGAAACCAGCTAATTCCAGGCTGCAGCAGCTCTCTCTGCCATGCAGTTCCCTCCCATTTAGTTGACAGGAAAGATGAGCCTCTTCCTCAGTGTGAAACTGGGCTGTGGCATCTGCTTCTTTGCATCCCAGTCACAAGTTTTTCTGCTCACTTCTTGATTTACTGCTGTCAGGATGGTGAGAATATCTTCCCCTCTGCAAAGACACCAGTACAGTTTGTATTAGGCAGTTAACATCAGCAAAATAACATTCTCGCTATCTTGATATACACCAGTGCTAATGGCTCCTGTTTTTAATAGGCTTCAGAGCACTTCCCTAAGTTGCTTTGAACAGTTTGCATGGTGCTGCTCTGTCCTACATCACTGTTTTCACTCTGAGCCAGCACTGCCACTGCATATCATCATCTACCTCTGCATCTAAATCAAATTCCTGTCATCCAGAAGGAAAATTCAGGTGTTGCCAAAAATAAGCTTATGGAAACATAGGTACCGAGGACAGCTGTGCTCCAGGTGCTGGCATAGTGCCTGTATGTACCAGGTTCCCTCCCTGGTACTTCTGTAGGAGACGTAATCCTGCAGGGTGGCCATGCCCAAGAGGAAGTCTGCCTCTGCAGGGATGCAGTCGAGCTGAAACCTCGCATCTCGCTCTACAGATGAAGAATCTTGCTCTCCAGCATCTGTTTCGATGGTCACACCTTTATGGAAAGCATCACCTTGGCAGGCCTGAATAAAAAAAACTTTTGGTTTTCCAGCAAGTGAACTGCAATTCTGTGCAGTGAAAGAAGTGGTCAGTTCCCGGATAGGTACTTCCTGCCCATCAACACCATATATAATGCCTTTTTTCCCATGAGACAGGATACAGCAAACAAAACAGTCCTTGTCCTCATGGTTTGCACTCCGGAAGATGTTCACAGTTTCACGGATTTTTTCTGCAGTGAGGTCTCTGTATTCTTCTACTCTAAAATGAAGCTTGCTAAAGACATTCCTCAGAGCCGCTGCAACGCAAAGAGAAGGGAAATTGGAGACATTTCATGATATGAAAGTTGGACTCTGCAACTGCAAATTGCATTTCTAGACATAATTGGTCATCTGTGATATGACTACATCCACGTAGCTACATTCCTGGCCTGAAAATACTCTAGAAGTCTAATCACTAATCATATCTCTACTGACTTCCCCTAACTGTCATTAAAAGGTTTTCTTGCATATTTCTGCATATTTTAGAATTAGTATGCATAAGGCTGATGCAAAGCTAGCCTAGCTTGTAAAGTCCAGACTCAGGGTGCTGATTAAGGTTTCAGTAACCTCCCTAAAACTGCAAAATGCAAGTGAATTGTTCAGTGTCAGGCACTAAAAACTTGATGAGGTGATTAGGACTTGTCAGCACAGTAAACAGAGCCAACTGAGCCACTACAACAAAAGTAATCCTGGAAAGGGAAGACTGAAATTCAGACCTTTAGAAAGAGAAACAGGGTTTCTATTTTTAAAGATTTGCAAACTCATCTTTGGCATTGACTGTACCTGCATCCACGTCTGTCCCGTTCCGATCCTTCATGTGTTTGTGTTCCAGCACTCTTTCCCTAGCCTTTGCAAAATTGTGATTATTCACGATCAGGCACACTCCACAGGGTCGGCTGGTCATTTTGTAAGCTTCAAGCAGCTGAAAAGAAAGACTCCTGGTGAAACTCCTGTGCTCTCCTCCAAGTGCTCCTTAGCTGTTGTGAGTGGCAGAGCAGGGTACAGAGCCAGCTGGCCTCCTCTCCAGGCAGCTCTCCCTCAACAGCTTTGCTCCCAGGGCCTGGCAGTGCCCTGCCCCACTGCCTTTGGCAGTCTGTGCAGGACAGCACCCTGCAGGGCAACCAAAGTCAGGCTCAGCCCACACAAGATGCTCTCTTCATTCACATCTCCGTGCCAAGCCAGCTGCCAACTGCCTAATTCCTGGTATCATAAACTCAGCCTACCTTGCTACCCTTGCAGATGTTTCTGAAGATGCAACACTGCAGCAGCTGTGCCTGTGACACAGCTTCAGAATAAAGGATGCAGAGTTCTTTTTTCTAGCACATTTTTCTTTTTCTAGACAGTGCTTTTAACAGTTGGTCTTAGAACAACTGTTCACTTCATGGAGGGTTGAGTTCTTCTAAGACAAAATGATGATGTTTCTAAGAAATAAACTAACTTACCTGGAAAGAGTCATTAAAACTGCTAGGAGGACCAGGTGCTACAGATGACACCAGATTTCCCTCAGGGTGTCCTGTGCTGCCCCTCTCTTCCTCTGTGATGAGCATCTCTTGTTGGCCTGCAAAGCACTCATGATCAGTCCTGTACAATACCTACACATCACTTCAAGAGTAACTGTGGGGAAGAGGCTGTTTTGTTCTGATTTACCAAACAGGTTTAATCCATCTTCAATTCTGTTCCACAGGCTGATGTTAATTTTTTCACAGAGACTCTTCAGCATACTTAGGTTGTCTTTCCCCAGAAGGCCCTTCTTCTCCATCTCAGTGAGAATGTCCAGCATTGTCTGGGTAATCAGAAAGGCAGTTTGCTCTTAGGGCACCTCCATGCTGCCACTGGGAGCAAAGCTACAGCACAAGCACCTAAGCTTTAATGTAGTGGCAGCACATGCAACCCACAGAGTCAATCCCGCTGACTGGGAGCTCAGGTGAGACCTCAGCTGAGCCAGTTAATCCTAGTTCAACAAAGCCTACAAGTACAGTTAAGTACCAACATCTTCTCAAAATATACTCATTTCCTTCCTGTTGCTCAGAGGTGCCAAGATCTAATGAAGATCTAACCCAGGACATCTAACAGTGGTCATACAAGAATAAGTAGCAATATTTTTTAATGATTGCTTTCATTCATCTTTCAGTGGCTATCATGCACTCAACTGAAACAGAAGAATCATTGCAGTGACCATCTTAAGCACTGGCAAAAAGAGTTTTCTGTCCTTTGGGTCCCCTTTTGCTTCAGAGCAATCTCTACACCTCACATGATGGTGTAGAGATTGCTCTGAAGCAAAAGGGGACCCAAGGGACAGAAACTCATCAGTGAGTGGCAGAGCACAGTGGTCACCCCAAGAATTTACTGGAACAGCTCTCACAGTCTCCCCTCTAAGAAAAGAAGGAAAATCCTCAAAACTTTCATTAGACAGAACAAAGTACCAAGGAGTCAGAACTGCAGGCTGGGACAGCATAAAAGCACTGGATCTCCTGCAAGGCTACTTGTAAATTCGAACTCATTTGACTTAGCCTTGAGAAGAATCTTCTGCTTAGATCTGTATTTTCTGCATTTAAAAAGAAAATCATAAAATAATGTCCATAGTGGATCACTTTCTATATTTGATAATGACTTAAGGGAAAAAAAAAAGTCTGTTGGGCAAGATAAGTAAACGTGCTCATCAGCTTTTTGTTGATTAAAGCCACTGAGTGCCCCGAGTCCCCTGTGGTGCTTGGATGTGATGGCCTCAGTGCCTGGCACAGCTGGATGTGACACTCTGCAAAAGCTGTGCCTGACACCAGCACAAACAAGTCCCATATGCATGCAGGGGCACCCTTTTTCTTGTGGTGTTCTCACCATAAGAGTGACACCATAAACAAGAGTGTCGCTCATTCCGCCATGAGCAACCCAGTTGCCTCTATGGATTATAGTAATTATTTTTTTAAAGTATTAAAGAGATACTTACAGTCTCACGGGTTAGCTTGCTTTGTGGTAATTCTGTGACCAAAAGTAACTTGAAAGACATCAGCTCATCTTCGGTGATATCTTCAGACAGCTGAAGGAGCAAGTATCTAGAAAAAGAAGTGGAGGGCGTTGTTTCATCGTGTTTCCGAGCACAACTTAACTCCGTACTACTGCACCGCTCCTCTTGTCCACTGTCCCCCCAGCACATATTCCGCCTTTTTTCCCGTTTCAGATGGCGAACACAAGGCCCAGGACCGCCTGAAGTCAAACCCTTCAGGCCGGTGTTGAGAGGAGGTGGCGGCCGTCCCGGAGGGAATGAGGCGGGCAGCCGGGCCAGCCCAGCCCGGCGCCCTCACCCACCTGAGGGGCGGCACCCGCGCCCCGCCCGGCGCCCGCAGCTCCCGCTCCACCTGCTCCCGGCTGGAGCCCAGGTGGGCAACCAGGAGGTCGATCCGCCCGATGCGGTAGAGCAGCTCCCTGAGGAAGGCCAGGTTCCCCGCCTCCAGCACGCCCTTCTCCTGCAGCGCTTCGAACAAGTCGTGCGGGCTCCGGGCGGCTTCCAGCCTCCTCCTGGGGACGTGCTCCCGGCTGAGGAACTTCAGCGCCGCCAGCTCGGCCCCGTCCAGCTCGTCGCTGACCGCCAGCAGCCGCCCCCGGGGCAGCTCCATGGCCGCGCCCCGGCCGCGCAGGACGGAGGGCGGGGCTCAACCCTGGGCGGTGCTTCCCTCTGGATTTAAACTTCCGGAGCGAAATACCCCACAGTTCTTCGGGGAACGGCGTGTCTGCTGCTCTTGAGCAGCACGTTTTCAAGTCATCCTAAAACCATTCGGGTGGAAAGAATGACAAACTTCCCACAGGAGGTGGGCATAAAGAGCTCTCTGGGAAACTGCTGTTAAACTGAAAGAATAGGTAGCAAAATGTGAATGACTGGGCAAGGACTCATGGCCCTGGACAGCATTATTTCTTTAGCTAACAGTCCTCCCCAACTCTTATAAGTGTTTTTCCTTTTCAAATAGCTCTGATCGCGCCTACTTTCAGTTTAAGTCTGCAGGACTTCAACTCACCAGCTTTTCTTTCCTACCAGACTTCTGACTCCGCTTTCTGGTGGCAGTGCTTTTGCTGTCTGAAAACAAAGCAGAATTAAGTGCCAAGCTTTTGACTGGATTTGGCCTCCCAGCCATGAGCTGGGAGGAAGGAAAAGGCAAATTAAAAAACAAAGCTGAGGGCCTTCAGAGAGAAAAAGTGATTGCTCCTCACTGTTGTCTAGCTCATACTAGAGAGAAAAAAGTCAGGAAATTGCAGAACCAACTTCCTTCTTACCACTCAGCTCTGTGGGAGGAACACAAATCCGTGGAAAAACCTACCAGCCATGCTTTGCTCAGAACTGCAAAACTCAAAGTGTGTTTTCTCCTTGCCTGATTGCTGCATGACCTACATATAAATTCACAATATGGCTGTTTTCTGCAGTTCCTTAAAGGACTTTGATGGGGTTTTCTCTTTCTACTAGTAGGTCTTCATCTGGAAGCGACAATGGTAAACTATGGAGGTGGCTGGATTTTAGTAGGCAGAACAAAATACCAAATCAATTTAAATCACAGGGTGTGACTGATCAGCACCCTCTACAGCCCCCCCCCTCCAGTGGAGGACAGCTCAGAGGAGAAGGACAAAAAACACACCATCTCAGGTAAGAACAGATAATAAAGTCCAATTTACTTCAACACCAGAGACATTGGAGGGTGACCTTAGTTTTAGAGAAGACATTTGCACCTGTGAATCATCAGGTACCCCAAGACAATTAACAAGGAATGTCTTCCTGACCACCATGGAGGGTGTGGATATGTGACTCACCCCAACCCAACATAAAAGTATAAAACCTGGACAACTGATAAAACATTTAAACTTTGAAAAGAACAATAGGCTTCAGCTGGCTTCTACCCACGTTCTACCATGACTGGGGATGTCCAGGGTCATGAGGGATAGCACACCTATGTAGCTGTCTTACCCTACCAAATCAAAATCCTGTGTAGCCCCAAAGATACCAAATAATTAAATTTGATCTCCATTTCCTTCTTACGTAGAATAGCTGAAAGAATTTGGTCTGAGTGTGTTGAACTCTGACACAGAAATATGAGAAACAGAAATGCTATATACAACTTCACTTCTGGAGCAGCTGTTACCTTCCAAGTTTCTCACAGAGGAAGCAGTTACTGAATGGCCCTAGTGGCACCAGCTGCCAGTTCATGACAGTTCTGAACTTATTCTTTCCTACCATCTCTCCAGCTGCTGCCCCTCAGGGTGGCTGCCAACACACTCCAACAAGAACAGAATTACTTCTGCTGGGGTAAAAGTGTTTGTCATGCTAACTGTCCCTCAGAAAGCCCATCCAAGAGAGGAACATACTGCAAACTGAGGTGATATAAAAACCAAGAGAATTTATTCTAACAGAAACATGATTACATTGCTTCCTTCCAGTATTCCACAGTCATTCAAGACACACTGTGCCCTGAGAGCTTTAAGAAATAGCGAAGTGAGCACCTTTATTATTGAAAAACTTATACAGTTCAGCTGCTTATTCAAGTAAATGATTGACATAAACCAAAACAAATATTTAGAAGAAAAGAACCAAACTAACATAATCATGGGGTTTTGGTCCTTCTGGAGCAGGATGTTATTTTCCAGGAACAATTATAGCTTCCAAAGACAGACAAAGATTCATCTCCGGGTAAGGCAGTTACAACCTTACACATGTTGCCTAGGAATACATCTGGCTTTCTAAATCTGTTCTTTTTTTTCAGATTTTAGGGACTTAACTCAGACACAAATGGGACTTCATTAACATTTCCACTAACTTTTACAACACTACTTGAAAGTCCTTTCTCATTTGAACTCCAGACTGAACATACTCCACTGCTTCTGCAGGACAAAAAGCCCGATGATCTGTAGTTTTCCACAGTCTTACCCGCCCGCTACAGATCCAGGTGTTGGAAGACTGATTCAATATGTAAGTTGGAAAATTTAGGTCCTAAGCCTCCTTAAAGGGCTGGGGCTACTACACAGATCCAGATAATTTACATGAGAAATTATCTTCCTTGTTGAAGCCCACTCCAGATGTCACTCCTAACCAAATGTATTTTTACTTGTCTACTTTTCATTGGGGAACTTCAAAGATTAATTGCTTCAGTAGTGTTGATGTTATCTTTGGCATCTGCTTAGATCCTTCTAATTCTCTTCCTGCCACTTCATTGTTCACTTCTGTCAGGATGGTTGCGAGATCCACACGCCTTGAACGAAAATGAAGAGAAGTTACATTGAAACACGTGGTACTTGCAGCTTGGCCAAGAAGGTGATGTGTGTTTGCCCCAATAAAGTGGTATCCCAGGGAAGGCTGGTATCTTCCTTACCCTATTTCCTACCCTTACCACTGAAATTGCACATTCCATTGAATAACCACAGAATTCAGTGTGTTTGGAGGAAATAAAGGCAACCTCCATGTAGCATTGCTCTGGTTACTGCCAGAAGAGGTCACCAAGATGAAACAAACTTATACATTCTCCATGTCTTCTTCTGGACACCATGAAAAAATGATATCTGAAGGGAAATTCTGTTTTCTAAATGAAGTTTATGAGGGGATGGGTGGGAGACAACAATGAAAACTATGCCTGCAGAACACTGGGGGGTTTTGTTTGCATAATCACTCAACAAATTCACCTCTAATTAGGTGTCACTGGAAGAAAAATAATTTATCAGTCAAAAAATGTTAAAAAACACACATACACACACTTGTTTGTGTGTATTGCTGCCAACTTACAACCCTGGTTTTGTCACAGAAAAACCAGGGGAAGTCACTTATATATTGACTTATATGTAGAAGACTAACAGTGCCAAATTTCAAAATAAATACTGTTCTCCACTGTCCTGAATGTGAAAAGCATTAATTGCACAAATGCAAACCACTGTGTTTCAGCACAGCATGGTTAAGTATGCACATCTGCAATACCCCAAATGTACAAGAATTAGAAATAGTACTCACAGTGGGCAAAGCAACTCCATCTTCTCACAGAGGGATTGAATGTAAACACTGCCAGTGTAACGACTGCGGAAGGCCAAGTAGTCCTCCACTGTAGCCATGCCAATCAGAATATCAGCTTTATCAGGAATGGAAGTCAAAGGACTAGCATCCACCTCAAGATGTCCAGAAGAGTCTGCTTCTACTGCAACAGATGGATGATGTACAGAGCCTTGGCAAGCCTGGATGATAAACACCTTGGGTTTGCCAGCAAGAGAAGGACAATTAGTTCCAGTGAAGCAGGAGACTAAATCTTCAATATTTACGTACTCATCATCAACACCTTTTATTTTGTATTTTTCACCATGGGAGAAAATGAAGCAAACAAAACAGTCCATATTTCTATGATCTTTTTTGCTGTATTCTTTAACTGTCTCATATATTTTTTTTCCTTCTAGATCCATGTACTCAACTGTCTCAAACTGAAGCCACTTAAAAACCTTCTTCACAGCCTCTGGGGAAAAAATCAGAAGGAACTTGTTAAACATACACAGTTACAAGGAAGATGCTGAAATATCAGTGTCTGTGTGGTAGATCAGATAGTAGCAGAAGTGTTCAGATCCCACCACTAAAATCACCTGACTGGCTCTTAGCCTGCCAAATCCTATTAGAAAAACCCATATGCCTAATTTGCCTGATTTTATTTTTTTTAAACACAACTGGGTTAAATATCGTGCTATCTAAAACAAAAACAGATTTCAGATTCTATGTTGTATTGGTACAAATTAGCGAAGTTTACTGTGTTAAAGCAAGCTTTAACGATGCATTGCATAGTAGTCTCAGATGCCTAAGAATGACACTTGGCAAGTAAAAGAAGTGCCACCTCTTTAGAATGACAAATTCTGCCACTCTTAAATGAAGTAGGTCCCTCATTCTGTGAGAATGGTCAATGCAGCAAGAAGGAAGTCAGAGTAACCTGCTCACAAATTCTATGAAGACTTCTCAGCAAATGGTGGCCTAATTGTTGTGTGGGCAAAGAGAAAGTAGCTGGGAAGAAAGCAGCCTGTAGATGGGCTGGATGGAGTTTAAAATGCCCTTTCAGGAATCTGATTTTACTTTTTTACTCTTGTTTATCTTAAAAGTGACTTGCAGAAAGACAGGCTTTAAGGAAAGTTACAGAGCATTTATTTGAGCATTGAAGAGAATTTGAGGACTTAAAATATTTTTCTTTGATAGCTAGGAACTAAAAACAATCAAAAATTGCAAAGGTGGAATAATCATCATTTTTTCACTAGTTGTACGTATAACCAATTAAGATAATGCCTTTTTCCTAGAACAAAAAGTAGATCGTTCTTTAAACCATCCGCTAAACGTTGGAAGTGGCATATTTCCAATTGGTACAGTGACTGTCACTCCAGTCTCTGGAGGCCAAGGAGTACCGTGGACATGATTCCTCTTCACAGCAAAGATTAGATAATTGTTTTGGAGAATTATCAGAGAAAAAAAAAACAAACCAGTAATTGGATTTAAAAAGTACTTACCTCCATCTTGCAATGTTCCCTCTCTATTGTCACATGGATTTTTAAAAATGTGGTTGTTAAGAATTAAACAGTAACCATGGGGGTTATTTTTCATCTTATATATTTTCCCATGCTGCAGAAACAAAAAAAAAAAAAAAAAAAAGCAGGTAGGAAAGCAGAGCCAAGCATTCAAAAGAGAAATACACTATATACAGATTGCTTGTCCATCATTATCTAAGCACAAAAGAAAATCACAAAGGCCAAGAAACAAGAAAGGAAAAGCCTAAGGATACAATTTAGCTACAGAGGAGAGGAATCTGCATTGTCTCTCTGAACCCCTCCTCCTCTCTCTCTTTGGTCAGGATATGATTTTGACATGGGAGAAAGGATCCAGAAACACAAATTTGCATGTGCATAGCAAAAGTTCCTGCACCCCACCATTTCCTCTGAGGGTCCTTGTGCAATTCCAGTGAGGTAGTGGGTTCTGCTATTCCCTTCACATCTGTCCAGGAGTATCCTGGCCAGGACTTTAATGTCCCAGTCTCCATTATCGTTAAGGCTGGTTTTCTTCACTCAATTTTCGTTCATTTCTTGCTTGAAAGGTTGATGACAACCAGGTCCCCACAAAGAGGCTTGCTCTTGTTTGGAAAATAGGAATTGTTCCAAGGCCTACATATAGAGCCAGAACTCCCATCTCGGCTGTTCCACCTGCTTAGTGTTATGAATTTATGCTCCCTCTCCTAGGAGATGGGATAAACACTTTAAAGGTAATCTTAAGGTATTTCTCACCCATTTTGCTGCCTCCCCCTCTGCTCCTTGTTTCTCTGGATGTGTAGACACAGGCACAGGATAGCGGACTTCCTCCCTGGAATAATTTTCTAAGAAGGAGAAGATAAACAAAACATTTTAGAGCTACAAGGATAAATCTTCCACTGTGCATATTTCAACACTCAAAAAGCCAGAACAAGGAGTGAGGTGGAGAGGGTTTTCACACCAGTGAGACATCAGCATTTTGTAGAGCTGGGCCAAGTATGGCTCCAGTTTCACAGACTAGGTTGAATGTGAGTAGTCATCCCAGGCAAGTCATTCACCAGCATCTCCACTGTGGGATATATAAGTGAAAGAGGAGACCCATTTTTGTACAATAGTACAAAATGCTGGTCCATTTACTTCTGAGGCTACTGTCTCTTCTCCAGAGAACTGTACTGTGTGAGTGGATGCAAGGATGCAAAATACCAGCATAATGAAAGATCTCCTCAGAGCACTTATTTGAATACAACTTTCTGAAAAAAGTTAAGAAATCATCAAATCCATGACTCTAACCAAGGAAACAAAATCACAGTACTCATTTTACAAGTTACAAAAATGTGTTTGAATTAAATTTAATTGTCAGGGTAACAAGCCCTACACAACATGCTTTTTTTCTGCTTATCAAGAGGACAAAATAATAACAATCCTACTAGAAAGCCATTCCCTGACACAGCACTTGCTTGGCAATAGCCTTCCTTGGCAATTATCTTCTGCTGTTTTAGACACCAGCAGAGGACAGCAGCACAAAGATGTGCAGGGAAAACTACTCAGTAGCTCTGCAGGGTACTGCATGGACTGTTTAAATGTATCTGAGGAAACTCACATCCTGAGGCATTCACAAGGAAGTTGTTATTGACTGAGATATCCTGTTTCCCAAGGGAACGCCCAGCTGTGGTGCCAGAAAGCACCACCTCAGCTGCAACAGGCCAGATACACTGAAGTCCTTGAAATTTCCCATCTGGTTACAGAAAGTTACACTTTAGCCAAGTGACTGGTTTTCAGGGACTTCCCTTTAGCCTGGCTAACAGAAGGTAATGCTGACAATCTCCCAACACAAGTTTCCCTAAGTCACCTGTCACTTCCTGTCTCTTGCAGTGGCTTGGAAGTTATGCTGGCCCAAAACCAGCACCACACTTTTCCCTGAACAGATAAATTGCATTTAAGGCAAAGAGAAGGCAAAAGAAGGCCATTTACAGTTCAAGGATAGATTCAAGAATCCATGATGAGATAATGAAGTGGCAGAAAACTTCAGAAATCAGAGTTCTCCAGAGCTGTTCTGCCTATCCTAGGATGCCATAAGGTCTCTCCCTTATCGCTGGACTTCTAAGCTGCCAAGGATGGAGCCAAAAAACCCACAAAAGACCCCAGCTCTGTCTTAAACAGCTTAAACAGATTCAATAAATTTACCTCTTTTTTTTTCTTCATAGGCATCAATTATTTTCTTTATGTCAGCTCTAACTCTCTGTAATATATCTTTCATCATTGTCAGGTTATCTTCTTTCATTTTTCCTTTTACTTCCATTTCCAGAAAGACCTGCAACATTGACTGGTAAAACAAAAACACATAACCCAAACTCATCCAGTGACCTTTGATAACTGCAGTATCAGGCACCTCTGCAACAGGGCAGAAGACAACATCCTCATTCCCAGAGACTGGCCAGCTAAAGACCTATTACTTTTTCCTCCAGAACTCATTAAAGCAAGGGTCAAGATGCAATGCAACTGAATAAACCCATCATCACTAAGGTTAAAGTAGGACAATTAGAAATTGCCTATAACTAGGCTATCCTGCTTTGTTTCAGCAGTACAAAGCACTGATGAGGCTAACGTAACATCCTGTTGTACCTTTGTGTTGTGATGAAGTGCTGCTAAATCCTTTAGCTATGCCATTTTGCATTTTCTATTACAGAAAAGCTGTTCAGCACTGATTTTATTTATTAAAGCTCAATTGTCCGCCAAGTTGGAGGTAAATCAGCTGATTTTCCTCTATGTGCCACAACTTTTAAGGAAGGTTCACAATAATGCCAAGCATTTTTATAACACAGCTCATTAAAAATATTAAACTAGCTCACCCAACCTCTTAATTTTTAACTTAACTTTTGGGGGAAAGTTAACAATAAGTTGTTACTCCCAATTTCAATAAAGAAGAAAATTTACCCATTGACACACAAAAATTCATGGTTGAACTCACATTAGAACTTGATTATCTGTCTCCAAAACATTGTTTTTCCTTTATCTTTTCCTTCTTAGGTATAGCATATGTCTTATAAAGACATTTGTCTCATAAATGCCAAGCAAAGATTAAAGGCAGAGCATGATGGATTTTGCAAGAAGATAAGATTCAGGAGACAGGTGGTGGAGAGAAAATAGAATCAGGAGAGCAAAAAAGGAGAAGATACAATGCAAAAAATAAGGATCCATTCTTTCACACAGCAGCTATTAGCTAACATCACAATTCTTTCAAACCAGATTTTCATGAGAGCAGACTGCTTCCTCTTTCCTCCCTTCTTACAAGAACTAAAGGACTCTGAACTAGCCTTGCAAAAAACTTCTCAAGACCACTTTTCATACAGCATTTTCCTGCAGCTTGTTCTTTGGTAATTGTTTTTGGAGCAGGAACTTCACACTTCTGACATCTTCTGGAGTCAAGTCCTCTGCAATTCCATACAGTAGTTGCCTGACAATAAAGAATAGAGAGACCTTCAAGAAAGCTGTAAGAAGTAAACACCCCAATTAAACATTTGAACTGCAAAATGTAAAACTCACAATGGCAGGAATTCATGTGTTATAAACACAGTTATGCTGGGATAATCAGAAGACAACAGTGAAGACAGAAAAGACAGCTGTCACTGAACTGTTGCAGTCTGCATGCTCCTGTGTTTACCTGTAAGCTGACACCTGTGCCCTGCCTGGGACCTGCAGCTCTCTCTCCATCTCCTCCCGGCTGGAGCCCAGGTGGGCAGTCAGGAGGTCGATCCGACTGATCCGGTAGAGCAGCTCCTTCAGGAAGGACAGGTTCCCCACCCCGATCATGTCTTTCTCCTGCAGCACTTCAAAGAAGGCCTTGGGCTCCTGGATGGCTTCCAGCTTCCTCCTGGGGACATGCTCCAGGCTGAGGAATTTAAGAGCTGCCAGTTCCTCCGGTACCAAAGCCTCAGAAATTTCAAAAAGCAGTTTGCGTAAGTCTGTACTCATTTCACATCAGGATTTGGATCTAAACACAAACAGCAGTTGATTTCATTTGTCAGTAAGACTAGTGCAACAACATGATTTATATAACAAGTATCACATCATGTAGAATAGCCCAAAATAAATACAATAGCCCAAAATAAATAAATCAGAAGTATTTCAATAGAGAGAGACTGTCTTGCTATCATAGCTTTGAAACTTAGCTCTTTCCGTTCTCTGGACATAACAAAGGATATTAAAACCTCTGTAGTAAGTGACATTAGCAGAGAAAGTAATAGACCATTCTTGCTTCCTATGGTGTGTCTAGACAGTGGGAAGTACCAATGTACAGGATGTACAATCCTGGCAGGCTGCTGCTGGTTTTGTTCGGGTTTGGGTTTTTCTGAAGTGTGATACCTTTTGGGAGAAACAGCCACTTGCCAGTCTGAAATATAGACTATGTAATAAATGAGACTACCAAATTTTACACCATAACAAGACTAAGAGTCCACATGAGTATAGCTACTGTAGGCTATCTGGCTTCTCCTTTCTTTTTTTACTGCTTCTGACCAGCATATCCAAAGCACCTCTTCCTGTTTTGGTCTATCTGAATCAAGTAAAACTCAGTTCCCAGCTCTCAATCAATTTGTAATATTAAAAGCAAATACAGACCATGTGAACCCTTTTAAAAAGGCCAGAAGAATTCTTATCAAACTATCTCTGTTTCACTGAGCATGGAATACCATCTCCCTTCTCCTCCACTTTCTCCATCAGCTTTAGAAATATTAAACTTGGCTTATGGATTCAACTTCTGAGCACAAGAGGAAGTTAGAAAATACCAATCCTTCCAGCTATCTCCCCCTGACACTTAAGGGATCTGCCTCCACTGATGTGACGACCCATGGGCATGTTGATGTCTGTTATAAATTCTCGTCAAGCTGAACAAAGACACTGGACATGTGTCAAGAACTGTCACTGTTTGATTGTACCATCTTCTTAACTGTGGCAACCAGGCCAATATTTAAACCCAAAAGGTATTGGCTAACATGCCCTTAAATTTATAGAACACATTTCCACAAGAGTGGAGGCTAACAAGCCCTTAATTTTGCACAGTACACTTCACAACTCCCACAACAAACTCCTCAAAAGGTGCTGTCTCATGAGCCACAAAAATCTCCACAAGCTCCTCCCTCCCACAACAAACTTCAAAATGGAATATGGGGTAAAATATTATAGCCGTGCAAGCCAAGAAAAAGAAGAAAGCAAAGAATATCCCCAGTCCTTAAATCCTGTGTTGATGCTGCCACATGGATCATTTGGAGATGGAGAGAGAACAGAGAGGGCACAAAGGGGAGAGGGGGTGTGTACCCAATCCATGTCCTGCTGTAGTTAACCTGGTGCATGCCCATTATCTAAATTAGACCTGTGAGTGTTGTTCACGTGGGCACTGCCAGCCTTTCTCCAGGAAGTGAGCTGGGCTGGGGCATGGAGCAGGAGTCTCAGGGTGGAGCAGGGAGCTGGCTCAGCACAGACCCACCCCACTGCCTCGGGACCCTCTCCCCTGCTCACACCGCTCCTGTAGCAATGCTCAGAATGTTTGAGACTAATCAGCCTACAGCTGGCACTTAAAGGACCTGTCTCCACTTCCTTCTAGTAAGAGACCCATTTGCCACTTTACTTTCTCTGCCCTAGGTGTAAGACACCTGGGAATCTCTGAAGAGAAACTAAATAAATGCATTCAGAAGAGGTCTCTTGTCTTACAGACACTGGCAGTGGGAGACAGAAAAGTTGACAATGACAAAAGGGAATTTCCTACTCCTGCACTACTGGAATACTGCAATCCATTTTACTTACTGCTACTGCAAATGTTTCAATAACAATACTCCAAGGTAGCCCAGCTGACTAACTGGAAATAATAATTAGCAAACAATTGTATTCTGCTCTCCTCCAAGGACCACTGTACAGCAAAGGAGCTTTTTGTGGCATGCCCTTGGTCAGCATTGTGTGGGTTAGCAAGAGTGAATGTACAACTGAATCTAGTGAATGTACAATTGAATCTTAAACCTTTGCATCTTAAGTAAGCTGATAAGACAGTGAAACACGTTGTGACACAGCACATACAATTTGTGTTCTGCCCCAATACTGTTTTCTTTAAATTCACTCAAACCAAACTTTTAAACAGTCAAGAATCCATATCCTTCAGTCCATATAAACCAGTAGTATCTGAATGTGGTTAACCTCACAATTCAATTATTGATTGACTTTATATTTCTATAACCACACAGGAAAGAATAATATTTTCTTGGTAGGTAGTTATGAAGTTATATTCTTTCTTACATAAATCATGCCTTTCATTTAAGATACAAGAGATATTCCTTATAAAAGCAAATCTTTCTTGAAAAGAGAATTTTCATTTTATTTCTCAAAGGCTGTAAGTTTCAAACCCATCAAATTATTGCAGTTAGAAGAGCTGTGCCACCTATATGTTACATTTAAGCCTGTCTGTAATTACAGGGAGCACAATTAAAACAGTATTTAACTGCTACTGTCTTTTTCTCCCAGTTTGCTAACTTTAAAATGCAAGTGATACAAGTAAAATTAATATTAATATTAGTAGTAATTTTAAATCACTTACATGGGAGGACAACTCTGAAGAAAGTGAGACAGCCAGTCTCTAAAGTTCAGAAAAAGTCTGCCTTTTTTACAATACGGTATTGTCACATGACTTCCAAGAAATATGTTACAATGGAATAAAATGCTAATAAAGCAGGAGATCCCTACTTCAGCTACTTCCTTTTTCAGACAACTGATTATTACAAAACTTGTGAGAAAAAAATGGTAAACAAGCCATGAAGTAATCAGGTTTTTCTCGTTTTACGGCAACAACTGAGCAGCGTACCTAGTGCTTTCTAGCATAGAGCACAGCTTAACACTTTTGCTTTTATAGACAAATCCTAATTAAAAAAACAGTGAGAGATGGCTGAATTTACATATTTTCATTTAAAATATCTCAGTCTCACTGCCCTGCTGTGTCACCAGATTTGCCATGACTTACCCTCTTCCTCCAAAGTCCCTCTCCAACTCACTCCAGTTTATTTTCAACAGGAAGACATTTTTTAAATTTAGAAAAAAGCCAACTATTAGCACCAAATTCAGTAGCAGCACTCAGTAAATGCAGGGAAATCAACAACTAAATATTCTTCTGAAATTATTTATGTAATATACTTCCCCATTTAGAGGAGAATCTGAACATAATTAACTTCTTACATCTTTGCTCTTTTAAAAGTAAAGAACTCAGCCTTCAATGAAAAGGTTCCCGGCATGCAAGTCCTTGAATCTTCCACGCAGCAGGAAATGAAACAGCACTCAGTATGGCTACTCTCAGCAGACCCTCAAGGCAGCATTACGAAGAGAGTTAGGAGTGCTGAAATTTATTAAAATTTTGCAATGAAACCAGTCATTCATGGATTTCGACCTATCTATCTTTACAAACTCAAAATTATACCATACCCATTGATAGAATGAGGCGTACAAATTCCTTCCAAAAGGCACACTCTAGTAACAGATCAGAAAACCTTGTTTCACTTGCAGGAACTGCACCATCATCCAAAGGCTGGGAACAGCACAGAGGAACACCACAAGTACTCTTTCATCTTCAGGTCCAAAATGTTTGTCTCCATATCATTCCAAGTCTCAGCATCTCTTTCCCTCCATAATTTCTTCTGTCTTACCTGAACCAAGACTTCAGTTGCCGTCTGAAAGAGCCACCGTGCACTATGACAAATAGATAATGGCTTCTCCTCTCGATCACCAGTTTGAAGGACCACCCCTTTTGGCACTATTAGTTTCACTTTTGATTTCTTCCTCTCTCGCCCTTCCTAGGAATGTTACTGTCCTTTTGTTAAATTAGTCTCCCTCATTTCCCTCGGCTCCCCTGCACTCTGGTTTCCTCCAGAACTGTCTCAGTGACCCAATGTACAGCCTGCCAAAAATTCATCTCCCTGGAAAGGGTGATGTCGAGGAAGAAAAGCTGATGTGGCTTCTGCTTGCTCAGCAACTGTCGCCTGCATGGCACAAGGCGGGATACACAGCTCCTGCACAAAAATGACATGAGGGAAAGGATACCAGAAAACTTGATTACCACTTTAAGATCATGATCTTGCCAAGATAGCAACTTCCCCAGAAGACTTTTTACACTAGTTCCACTCAAATCTGTCTGTGCAGGGGCTGCACAAGACACAACCCTTCCTTAATTCTGTAGGTGGAGAGTGCACACGTGCATGGGTCTGTATGCTATCAGTAAGCCTCAACAGCAACCAACCACATTTGTTTGTTTGTTTGTTTGTTTGTGACCGGTTTCTTTCTGGCACAGCTCTGTATCACTGGAGTTACAGGAAAGGTGTACAGTGTGGACAGCAAGCACTGATGAACACCTAAACTGTACAAAACCGACCCACTGCCCCCAGGCGTTTCAAACTTCCATCTCAACACTTCACAACTCCCACCACACGATGCCCTGCAGGAGATCACACAGGAATGCCCAACTGGCTGGATGGCAGCTGCAGTTCCAGCTCCAGCTTGCCCTGCCTTTGGGCTGGTGCTGACAAGTACCACAGCATGAACCCAGGTATTACACTGTGCAGCCACATAGACACAGCCCTCACACATGAGTGAAATACTCACACTAAATAGTCCAAATCAGGGTAGTGTAAACTTTGTTTAAACAACTTCTTATGAGCAAGGGAGACTTTACCAGTCTTTCACACTTCACAAGGGTGGATCCCTCCCCCCACAGAACTCAAGGCTCAGGAAGCTCAGACTCTTCTGACTGCCTTTACCTACCTATGATTTCACTGGAGATTACCCAGGCAGAAGTCTCTACAGAGAAAGCAAGAGAAAGCAATGGCATTCCCTGTCTACCAAACTAAAAATGAAAACAAGATCCTGCAAAACAAAATCAATAGTTACTCCAGACAGATAAAAATTCATTTATTTCCTAAACATACAAAATGAGTGCATCAAGTCTGAACAGTAACTGCAAGCCAGAAACATCACAATTCCATCCTAATGTTATATATTCCACTAAAGGATGAAACATTTTTCTTACCTGTGGCATAAATCTGACTTCAAGTGCGGCAGCTATGCTAACTCAGAAGACTTAAAATGCAATGGGTCACACAAGTACCACTTCATTATCATAAAGGGACCATCATGTTTTGGAAAACTGATGTTTTTCATGTTTTGGAAAACTGATGCATTTCAATGCTCTGTATGATGCAAAACTCCCCTCCTAAAAATAGTGCAAGCTAGAAATTGCACCCAATAGCACTAGACAGTACTCTTTCCTATCTTCACCTTAAGGTATTGCTAATCACATATAACAATGTTTCACTTCAGCTTAAACCCTAAAGCAGTTAAAATCTCACTGATTCATGAAGCCCAACAAAGTGCAGGAATCAGTCAAGAACAAGGATAAACTCTTACCCCAATACAAAATTTTTATCTCACCAAGCTCTTAATAAGTATGAATTTAATGCAGTAACAAACAGGAAAGACAGAGGCATATGTAATAAGTGTTCATAACAAAACAACATGGCATTATTTCAGTTAACTCACAAAATTCTGTCAGCAGCTTAGTCCATATAAGCCTTCACAAATTGGCTGTATTTTAGATCTTAAGACAACAAATGATAATTAAAAAAATCTAATGCTTAACAAAGTTAATCTGACAACTGTATTTCACAGCATGCAAATCTTCTACCACAAACCTTCTCAGAAGTTTTGTGGTAGAAGAAATAACAGTTCACAAGGTTTCACAGAGGGAATAATAAGCAGCATTTTGGATTTACCCAGCTTTGAAAAACTTCATTGTACATGAAGCTTATGTTAGCCATTTGAGGGTATCAGTGTGCACTGTGGAACAAATTGCTTATTTCAGTTGGAAACTGGTTCTTTATTAAGTTAAATGTAATTTTCATTAGAGATTAAAGAAATCCTTTTCCACTTACTACTTAAGGTTTTGTCTCTTCATTCCCTCATTTTTTTCTCTATGAACATAGCTAGTGGATTTAGAAACAGGATTTAAAATTGTTAGCCTGCAAAATAAAACATGATGAGTCTAAACCAGACCATTAACTATCCCGGTTTAAATATGAAAGCTTAAATGCAATCTCTATGCTGCCAGAAAAAAACCTTTTGTATCTGCAGCCTGTGCAGGTACAAAAATGTTTAACATGACAGAAGTGTGGTTTTTCCAACACTGATAACTCTGAATATGTAGATCATGTAAATACCTGGCACATGGATTGTTTTAATTGTGTCTCCTCCAGTTTCACAGTTTGTTTGACAAAAAATTTATAAGGCTTTGCATCAAAGCTAACAGATCCTCAGGGTTTTGGCTAACTGTTTTAAAACAGGTAGTGTGATGAATTGTATTTAAATAAGATGATAAAATGATGTGTTTAAAAGCCTCAGTGTTGCTCTGAAGGAGGAGGGGCCATAGGTATTGGGAAGATTAATTTTCTTCTTAACGTATATACTGGTTGGGGCATTTGCTTCTTTGTCCCTGAAGAGCTGTCACGTCTGGCCACATCTTCATTAACTTGTGTAAGAATTGACAAAATATCTTCACCCCTACAGCCAGGAGAGGGGAAAAAAAAAAAAGAAATTAGTTATTAGTGAGCAGATGGCTATCCACTTAACATCTCCCTGATCAGCTAGAAGATAAACATTTAAAACACCGAAAAGAAAACACCTACTTTTCTCCAAATTTCTCTTTTGTCCTCATTTGAGTCATATTTAAAACAAAAGACCTTGTCTTGCTCTGTCTTGCTTAATTCAACCAATAAAGAAAAATAGTGGAATAAAATTTTTTTACCTATCACTCAATAAACTGTGCTGTCTTAAAGATTATAGATGTGAGGTTTTGAGTGTTTTTTCACAATAAACTTCACATTCTACAGATTACATGTATGGTACTAGCAGAGTTAATGTAAATTTATGAGTGTAAAACCATCACTTTAACTAATTCCATCCAGCTTAGAACATGGGTGGGTGTTCCTAGATGAACTACCTTTGCAGAAGAAAAAGTTAATCAGAGCACTAAGCCGAGTATTTACCTCGGTACCAACAGCTGTAGCTTGCTGCAGAGGGCCTGAATATACCAAGTACCCTCTTCAACGTGCCGGAAAGAGACACATCCATCAACTGTGGCCATGCCTAGGAGGAAATCAGCCTCTTCGGGAATACTTTCATAAACAGGAACTCTCTCTTGCATGGCAGACAAGTCAGGAGTTGGTCCATCATAGACAGGATGATCAGCATAGACAGGTCCATCATCAAGATAGACAGGGCACTGTATATTGTCCCCCTGGCATGCTTGGATAAAGAAGAGTTTGGGTTTTGCAGCCAGCTGGGGACATCGTTTGGCAGTGAAGTGGGACGTAAGCACACGGATTGACACAAGTTTGTCATCTGTCCCGAAGATCGCTCCTGACTTTCCATGAGACAGAATACAACATATAAAACAGTTCCTGTCTTTGTGATCTTGCACATGCTGCCAAGTTTCCATGAGATCTATAATACCTCCAGATGTCAGATCTGTGTAAGTCCTCACATCCAGACCAAGCCAGGTGAATACTCTCGCCAGTTCCTCTGTAAATAAATGAAAAATAAAAGGAAAATCTGAGGCAAGAGAAAAACATTTTATGAAGTCAGCATGCAAGCTAATCTGGGAGGGAGAAAGACCTTACACCCTGACACTTCTGCAGATTCATCCTCATACTAGTACCAGCTAGAGGTTAACTAGAATAAAAAAAGATGGCATCAGCTCAAACACAGAGTTCCTGGATTTTTCTAGACAACCTTCAGAAAATAGTGCATACATTGTCATTGTAAGTGAGCATGCAAATGACACCTGAAAATACAAAGAATCTGCCCTTCCCCAGTTTCAGATAAGATCTTTCAAAACCTTCCTCACATCATTATTTTCTATTTGCAGTTTTGACTATTAAGAGTTCCGTTCATAAGAGATAAATAGAGAAAACAGAACAAAGTAAGAAGTATGCAGAGAGTTGCTTGATTGTGGATTTTTGCAATATATTAGGTAGAATGATGGTTTAATTTAGTTTAGTTTTAGTTTTTACTATAGCTGTAGATAAAGGATAAGTAAAAAGTGGTTCTTAAAATTATTCAAGAATAATCCAACTAAAAAACCCTGTGGTTACTCATCCTTTAACCTCTCCTCCCCCAGGATACATAAATGACATAATTTAACACATATCAAACATTTCACTCTTTTAGAATATTAACTAACCATAGACAATAAAATATAGGACAATACTACATAATAAACTCATCTGGGGAAACAGAGAGACTAATCCTCCAAAAATCTCACTTCAGTAATTTACCAGCATCTTTGCACGAACCCTTCCTCTGAGAACTATTGAAGTTAACATTATTAATAATGAGGCAAAATCCTCTGTGTGGCCCATCCATTTTGTAGCTTCTCATAGTCTGCAGAAAGGAGAAGAAAAAAGCTTATGGTTTTGATGAATTTATTCAACTTACTCGTATTTCCTTAACATGTCTCAAAATTGGCATCCAGGAGTTAGAGGCACCTAAGACTGTGGGCTATTTTTGAACATCTGGGACTCAATGGTGCCTCCTTGTGTAAAAAAACATCACTGAGACTCCAAGCACACTGTCACCATCCTATCAAACTGCAGAAAAAGGGTTTAGTATCTGGGTTCTCATCTGTCTGCAAAAGGCAGGATTCAGCAGCCAACCTCTGCAATCTGAGTTGGTGATGGGGACAGAAGACCCCAACTGTTTCCAATGTCAAAACAGTATTTTAGTTTCATGGCAGAGGGATCACACTGAAACTATAGGAAGTTAGACATCTGAGTTGGGTTTTTTTGAGAACAGTAATGAATACCTGGAGTAGATGATTCATACTGATCCACTGGGAAAGGATGCAAACAGAACAGAAATATCAGAAGTGCATAAACCTATCACACTGTAAGTGCTTTTTGGTTAAAATTTAAAATTACCTCCCACTGTTAAAAAAAAATTTTAAACCTGAAAAGAACCAAAACTTCAAGTACCGTGTATTTCAGTCCAACATTGGGTTGAAATAAAAAAATTCCATCCACTGGAGTCCCTTCCTCCCCACTAGAGAGCAATACACATCTCCTTTTGTGCCTTTTAGTAGGACAAAATGAAAGCAGCACTCCAAGTTCCTTCAACAGCTTTGCAGCAGTCCAAACATCAGGGATGAAAAGATGTTACAGCACAGAACTTCATGAAATTAAATAGCTATAAACAAATGGAGCAACTTGCTCCTTCAACATCCATGGTCATTGCAAAGAAAAGGCCAGAGGGAGAATTCAATGGTTACACTGCTGTGGTTAAAGAGTGCACATAAGGCCTGTAAGAGGGGATCTCACAAAAGAGATCTTTTCTCTTGTACCAAGACCTCTGCAATAGCTTACTAAAAACTCTTGCCTCTTTTTAATCCTTTTAACAAGGGCTTTGCATGCTACCCCTTAAGACTTCTAATTTCAAGATGCCCTGAGGCCTTTTCTAAGCCAGATTCAAAAAGTGAGAACTGTGAAGCTCCATTTGTCTCTGTGTCTTGCACATTCTACTGCCATCTCCAAAATGCACAACTTAGACAAATGCAAAATGTTTTGCCTTTATCAGGAAGATAAGCACATGCACTGATGTGTGAGTAACTTCAGAGGGATTATGCCCATTTTGCCTACAACACACCTTTTTATTGCTAAATTTCTGGCCTCCGAGGTTAAAATATTCTTTGAAACATTCCAATTTATCAGTTAAGTCCAGAAACATTATGAGACACACAGATATCTCACAAGTCCTTGCATGATAAATGTCATTCAAGAGAGGATGAACACCTCACACCCCCAGGTATTCAAAAAGGATTTAAGAGATTGTCTCAAACCTTGGATTCATTTTCTAGATTGCTGAATTTTCCACGCAGCTCCAGGTTTAGTTCAGGGAAGCCTTGAGTAAAATTAGCTGCCTTCTTATCTAGAAAAAACCCCAGTGCAGATATTTATGAAGATAAATCCAATATTTGTGGATACAGCAAGAAGGAGTTTAGCTACAATACATGACTTTCTGTGTTTGAAATACCGTTTCACTGAAAGGAATAATTCCTCCATACAAGATAGCATGGTCATGTTCAATAGATCTATTCTGAACATTTTCTGATTATTTTTATTATATTTATTTTGTGACAAAGGCAAGGCTTCTATTTGTATCGATATTGCAAAATAAAGGTACATATGGTACAAGGATAGATTCTACCCAAGACATCCAAATGAATTTTTCATATGGAAATCAGCTTAGAAATTACCTGTATTTAAGAAGAATCTGCGTTTTTACTACTGAAGTTGTCATTTAAAATTTTTTTTCTCCTGAATCACTGATAAATCTCATTTTTAAAAATAAAACCAGAAATCATCTGTATGCTCACAGCTCATGTATCAGACACACAGAGTTGGTCTTGCACACACGCACACACAATTTGTCTTGCCAGCCTGTTAGCAGGCAGCTGCCTTTATGTAGTGCACATTCACAGGTCACAAAGTGCCTCTTACAGGACAGTTGTCACCATCTCAATACTATGAGTGGGGAAATGGAGAAGTGAGACATAACTATAAGTAGATTTTCAGTTTCCCTGTTCTGTATGTGCTGAGCTGCTCTGTGTGGCCTCAGATATTCCAGCACATCCCTGTATTTCAGGGATTCAGCTAGGAAATAATGCAAGTTAGGAATTGTTATGCCAGATTTATGCCACTCTAGCTCCCATTTTAGCAATACACACATATGAACTTAAGTTTAGTTGCCCAGACCCATCTAGTGCTTCCTGCATTTTAGCAAACCTACTCCTCGACTATGAGTTTCTCACCTGTTGCCTTTTTGTAGCAGTCTATTATCTCCAGGAGGTCAGGTGAAACAGTCATACAGACATCCTCCAGTATCTTTACATTGTCTTTAGTTAAAAGGCCCTGCTTTTCCAACAAAGTCATCAAATCCAAAGCAGACTGACATCCAAAAGGAGAGAATAAAATATAATTATTGTTCCTTAGAAATCAAAACTTGCTTTCAGCCCTGTCTCAAACAATCACACTATTATCTGCTTTGCTCCCTACCAACAAGGACCAGTCAATTTTACATCACTGTTAAGGCAGAAATGTTGCTTCATGGAAAGCCACTGGTTGTGTTTTTATTTGGTATGGTCTTGTTTAAACAGATTGACCCAAACCATATTAATGATTCGTGGGTTCAAGAAGGCTTCACTGCTGTGAACAGTACCAATGACGTATGGTCAGTATGAACGTATGAATCTCCCTTGCATATGACTCAAGCAGGGCAAAGATTTGATTTGTCACCTTTTTATACTCTGATGCCAGACAGCGAACTCTCAGTGACTGACCTTGGCATGAGGGGCCAAATTCCACTCTTGCCTGTCAACATCTTCCTCCTTGCTATTGCTATGAATACAACCAGCCTAGTTGCCTATAATGCTCTATTCTGCCAAACACTTCACACACTTTTCCTCCTATTTCCTGCCTTCCTTCTTCCCTTCCCACCATGTACACATTTGGCTCACTCCTCACGTACACGAGTTCTCCATCGCTTTGGAAGACGGTTCTGCAGGAGGAATATGATTTCCTCCAACATCGCACTGGTGATGTTCTCTGACAATTCATACAGCATCTGCCTGTAACAGAGATGCAGTGAGATAAAAGTGGAACAGAAGATGGTATACAAACCAAAAGCAATCTAAGAATTTAAAAATGGAAAGGAAAACAGTATGGCATAATAGCAGTAACGGAGGGAAGAGAATTCCACTGCAAGCTTACCTGTATGGAGATACTCTTCCCTTCTCATGCAGACGTTCTTGTACTTTCTTCTTGGTGTAACCAAGTTTCTCGAGCAAGGAGTGACATTTAATTCTGTATAAGAGTTCAGCTAGGAGGAAAGTGTTTTCTACATTTAGATATTCTTGAGCCATAAGAAGCTTGAAGATGTCTGCTGCTGACTTCACATCTTCTAGTTTACTGAGGTGGAGCAAGTCAGTACAGAGAAATTTTAAAGCTGCTACATCTTCAGTCACCAGATTTTCACTAATAAGGAAAAGCTGCTGATGGAACTTCAAGTTGATATCACTCTCCATGTTGCTGGAACCAACAGCTGAAACAGCTTCTCTCTGTCTGAAAGCAGAAAACAAACACTAGAAACACTTGAATCTTCGATACAGCAATCCTTCTACTATAATTTTACCCAATGACTGTTTGAAAGCCCTGAATTACCTTTTAATAAATAAAGGTTTTAAATAAATTTGAAATTTACTTCCTTCTCTAAACACAGACTACAAAAAGACCAGATTTGGCAGAAGCTTTGAACAACCCAGTCTATAATTGAAGTTAGCCCTGCTCTGCAGAAAACACTGTGCTAGATGACCTCAGGGTCTGAATTTTCTTTTCTTTTGAACATCTTCCACATTCAGATTGTTGCTTCTTTCTGTTTTAATGGGGAAGAGTCCCTGCAGTAACTTATTACAACTATTAATGGAGACAGTACAGTGGTTCATACATATTCCTTGATTTGCAGTCCAAGAGCTTTTTTGTTCTCTGGCTGTATCAGGGAGGTGTTCCTCTATTACAAGGCTGACACCCAAGCTGAAGCTGTGGAATAACCATCCACTCCCAGCTGTAACTTGCTTCCAGGTTGCATTTGACATTTAGCATAGAAAAACCCTTATAAGCCTCCCTTACAAGTAAATAGCAGTTAAAACGTAATAGCACCCAATGCTCAGTCTAAATAGGCTCTGCACGAGCAACTCACTCTTACTAAGGTTTAATAGAGACTAATCAACCTTCCACTACACCAACTTCTTCCATGTAGCCTAGGCAGTTCTATTCTGTCCGTGGAAGGTTAAATAACTAAGAAGGAGCTTCAGTGCCTTCTGGCTGGTACGTCTTCCATCTTTTGTTTAGAGCAGCTGGAAGCGAAGGTTTTTACATGAGGGAGCATAATCAGTGCAGGATCTGCTCGCTGCCCAGGCTTGGCGCGGCTCACCCGCGCATCCACAGGTGGATCTAGTAGGGCATCGACACAGAAAAGTAACCAATCCGCATCCCTGATGTATGCTTTCAGATATCGTCCCATGGAAGGAAAATAGTACGAAATAAGCAGGATGAGGATTGTAAAATTAGCTTTTCTTTAACGTTTTACTGACTGGAACACATTTAAACCCAAGGGTTTGAATAGAATGCGAAGCCGGAGCGCCCGCAAATGCCGGAAGCTCAGCCCGCCGGCCCACGTGCGGACGAGTATCCCGGAGGGCGCGCGGGCAGCCGGGAGCCGCCACACAAAAAGGAGCGGGAGTAGGCTCCGAGCTCGGGGTGACTCAAGCAATCGGGAGATGGAGCCTTCCTTTGTTCCCTCTCCATTTCAGCCCCACATTTTGGTACCTCTTACACAAATTCCAGTCCCGATCCCTCTCCCGGCAGCTACCCCGGCCGGCGGCTCGCAGCTCCTTTGGCGCTCCCTCCCTTTGGCGGCTTGCCGCGGGCGGGGAGGCGCGGCGAGTTCCCGCCCGAGGCTGGAGGCGAGGGGGCGGCGTCAGCAGCAGGGCGGAATGGGAGATCAGGTGGATGCGAGGGAAGGAGCGGGGGTATGTCCGGGGAGCGGGGCACGCCTGCCAGCGCCCGCGAAGGCTTTCACCAAGAGCGGAAGCACCGCCCTGCCCCGCCGGGCAAGCCCCGGCCGGAGTCCGCCTGCCCTCGCCTCAGAGCCCGTGAGCTCGGGGAACGCTGCCAGGGACCGCGAAAAAGCTTCGGGCGGCGCCTCGGGTACGAAGTGCAAGACGTGACCCATAATTCGCCTCGCTTTTGCTGTCAAGCCACTTCAAAGCAGGCTACATCGCAAAATGGCCTCAAACATTTTAGGCACATTATTTTAATTTTTGTTTCCCCACTGGAAAGAAGCTTGGAGAGCAGTGCTTGTGGGAGAGGGCTGCAATCCCATTTATATGTGGGTCTGTGTGCCCACTGCAGTAAAGGGAGGAGGAGGAGGAGGAGGAGGAAGGTGAGCAGACTCTGCTCAGTGCAGGCTCCTCGGGGCCTTCAGCATCTCCGGGGACACCTGTATCCCCCCACCTCGGGTCAATGCAGACAGGATGGGAAGCGTCTCCTTGCTCGTGCCAAAAGTTGTTGTCCAACACACCAAGAGCAGCTGAGTTACCTGCTGAAACTATAAGGCTTGTTGCCCTTTATTACATCAGCTTGTTTTTATAGAGCTGTAAACTTCAGAGCCAAATTTAACAAGTTATAGAGGTCTGCAGGATAAACAGACCAAGAATTTCATGGTCTAGAGGGAGACAGGGACAATCAGTCTGACTGCATACAGAAATTTTATTCAGAATATCAGCATGAAACCCAGTATTTGTATCCAATTATAGTGTTTCTAATACAGAAGCTGAAAAATGGACATTCTTTAAACCAGCCACAGAAAAGCTGTCAAATAATTCAGTACAGGAGATTTAATTTAAATTGAATATAGATCATCCACACAGACAGCAGTCTCTTCTCAGCAATACTGTTCTGCATGTCAGAAACTTAAAACTCTGGAAAGCAATAAAGAATTCTCAGAAACTCCCACAAAAAGCTTCTCTGACTCAGGTATCTGAGTATAATAGGTATAATAGGAGCCACTGTTATTTCTTATGCAGAGTTGGAAGGGGAGATCAGCCGTACAACATGCTCCATCTACGAGTGCTAGCACAGTAATGTCCTCTTGAACATAACTTCTATTTTGGATAATGAGTTGGCAACCACTGTAACACACAAATATGTAACGGTGCAAAATAAAACTCAATTTATGTCTCAGCCATATCAGTGTAGGTGGCTGAGAAAAACCATGCAACTTAAGTCTGGTACAAAACACCACTGAATCTCTTGCCTCATGAGTACACCTTCCAAGCCACTTAAAGGCATCACCTATATTCTGCTAATTCTCTTTTCCCTCTTCCATATATAGAGCACATACAGAACTACAAGAAATTTTTCTTCCCGTTATCAGAAACCAAAACTGTAATTAAATGCAAAAGTCCTGCATAAAGACTCACTAAGCAGCAGGTACAGGGAATCAGCCTGCCCAAATACGACTCTTGAAATAGACGTCAAGGCAATAAATACTGCTTAGATGTATGATTATAGATTGTGTATGGTTTAAGAATCTACTGAGGATTAGCATAAAAAAATCAGTATTTGACACCCATGAATGCTGCACAGAAGTGTCTGTCTCCACAACTATCTAGAGGGTTATAACCACTTCCAACCAAGCAGCCATACACAAAGAGAGTCCCTTCCTTTTCCACTGAAAGGGTGAATTACATAAGCCTCTTTTCAAATCAGCATTTTTGCATCCTTTCTTAACAAAAGGGATATGGACTTTATTTACTGGGTCTTGCACTAAGGCAAAGAACATATATACTTCTTAACCCTCAAACCAAACTTGTCACAAAACTGTAAAAGAAGAATATACTCTACTGTTAATATTTTAATTAAATAGTGGCTTTTAGCATCACTCAAAACCCCCCAACCAACCAATCCACAAAACATCAACCAACTCACCACATCATTATAGTCTGTAAGGATAGCCACTATTATTCTCACTTCCTTTTTCCTGTTTTCTTCTCCTTCCAATATTGATACTGTATTTCTCCTCCGAATCGTCTTTCCCCTACTTGTTCTTCTCTTGATGCTCCCTACCATTCCCCTTCTTGTTCCTGCTTAAAATTTCCACATTTCTTTTCCTCATCTGCCTTATCTTGGTTCCATTCTCCCTGCTTTTGGTTGTTTATAGGGTAGCAGAGGTACTTGTCAAGTGCAAAAGCTAGTAAGGGAAATGGGAAAGCGAAGTTAATCTGTGAAGAAGATCATATTTACTAACATTACTTAGATAGATGTAACTTGAAATGATATCTTATTTCTACAAGAAACCACAGGAAACATTTGTTTCACCATTTAGCTCATTCACCAGCCACCACAGGAAGTAAATTCTAAGATTCCGTATCTGTCAGTTTGTATCTTTTTCTTTTACCATTAAAAAACTTAACCAGAAACTAAGCAAAGCAAATTCAAAGGCCTTGAATTCTTTTCCCACATAGGAGACTATATTTGGAGTAAAAATTCAATATTTACAAGTAGCCTACTTTATTGTCACTAAGTTCAGTGACAATAAACTTCAATACAACCCATCCAGCTTATACTGTTATACAATAAGTAGGTTAACTGAAGTTATAGGCAGTTAACTTTTAGTTAGGCACTGCTACATGGGAGAAAAAAATTTGTATTTAGGAAAATTTTCCCTTTTCTTTTTTCACAAGAACAAGAGCACTTGGGAAAAAAATTAATTAATAGAGGCATATTCTTTTTCATAAACAAAAGCAGTGAGGGTGGGGTGTTTAACATAATCCAGTCTTAAAGGCCCATGGCTGCTACATACTACATTTAAGTTCAAATATTTTAAAGTATCTTTTTACAACTATGCCTGGTGCAACGAGTGTAATCATGTTTCAGCTTCCACAAGACATCTGCCAAAATCCCACATTTTTTAACTGTGTGGAAGACTACTGTAATGTCCTGTCACATGTAGACTCATTTTTGCATTAGCAGAAAACATACTTGGCCCAAAGCACAGCAGACTGTCACATTTATTAACACAGAACCCCTGTGTGCTGTGGACACTTCTAACAAGGCAATCTTTAACGCAGCAAACAGATGGAATCCAGATTACTGAAAAGACCATCTCTCTCTCCCTTCTGTTTTGCCAATCTATAGAGGCATGCAAGCCAGAACTTGTTAGCAAAGATCTGGCATTACTGGGTAGGAATGCTTTCCTGAGACATTTGCCACTATTAGGCGCAGGGGAAAGTAATCAATGGGTTTCAGTGGTTTGGGCTGGCATTTATTTGTTAAACTGCTAGGAGGTATGTTAAAAACCACCAATGAAACAATAAAAACAATTTTGTTTTTTCTTGGAAAACCCAACAACTGTAGATCGCTTTACACTCTGTTTACCTCATGTATTCAATAGCAAGATCTGTTGCACTGCTATACAATAGCTACCGTTCTCATCCAAGCTTTCAGAGACTACTGTATTAAAATACAAAATCTAGTGTCTTAGCACACTAAAATGCTTGTAAATTCCTGTGTTTGGAAGCAACAGGCACTTTAGATATACATGAAATAACAATGTATAAATAAAGGTATGATTAAACTGTTTGCATCATAGCAAATGCTTCTTGTTAATAATTTCAAATATGTACTTTCTAACAGCAGTTAAGTGGGAAAAAAAGTTTCTTCCTCAGTGTGTGCTGCAGCAGTAGTGAGTATTGTTGGCTTGAGTCAGTGGTCGTATTCCAATCATAAACTTTTTTGTTCAGTTCCATATGGATAGCCAATATACAGAGTTTCCTGCAGCAACAAAAGCAAAAGCATTCCATTAGAGAATGAAACAAAAACCATTTAATTCACAAGAGAGAAGATAACTTCAGACTCAGCATGGAGAAAGTTTGCAATTTCTTTACTGCAGAGGCAAGACCTCTAACACACAAGGCTGTACATGCATTTTGAGACAAACTCTTATGACCCAAATCACTGCTGTGATATTAATTATGCTGACATGATGATCTGTGATTTCATGACAAGGCTTTAGGGTTTGTAAAAAGGTACTAAATGTTAGCACTGCAACTACCTTGAATAACAGTTGTTAGTTCCCTGGTAGATCAGCTGCATAGATAAAACCTTTGTTGGTAAGTTATATATCCAAATGTATCCGACTTTTGCGCAGATTCCTTTTGATCTCTTTAAAAGTTTTCTGACAGTTTAAATTCAAGATTACATATTGGCAATCAATTGGCTCTGTAAGCAAAGGGTTAATTAAATTTAGAGAAAGTAGAAAATCCTTCCCTCTCTACTGCCTTTGTCCTGAACTTAAGCACTGACCATTTACATTTGCAAGCACAGCTCTTCTTAATGGTACATGGCAATCCTCAATTAAACAGAAGCCTGTTGATCTTGGAGAAGGGAGATTTCCAATCCCATCTAAAGCACTGACATACATTATCCAGGACAGGTTTTTCCCTTCTCACTCTGCAAACCCCAATGCCATAACACACTTTAATTTTACTCTGCAAAATCAGAAACTTCACTCCTAGTTTAGGCTACCTTTCTATGCAATTGTGTGAGAACACTTGTCTTTTAGACTACATTTCAGGACCAGATGGTTTGAAATTTAAGGTTTCTCATTCTCCATGACAATAAGCTATCATAGAAAAAGGGTTATTTCTTTCCTCTTACTTTAATTTACCTTTTATAAGGATTACGGAGTAGTTCAGCCAGACAACGCAGATAATATGAGGATGAAGTTGGGGACTGTTCTAGTGTAGACACATCCACCTTGCAATGACTCCAAAAGATGTCTGCTGCATGGGGGATAGTGACTTTAGCACTGATATTCTCACCATTCCCATCGACTTCCAACAGACTGTTACATTCTTGCTCATTTTCTGGCACAACATAGCTCTGAATAAAAAAAAGCTTTGGTTTTCCTAGGAGTCCAGGACATGAGTCTGCTGTAAAGTATTTCTTTATTTGTTCCAAAGGGAATCCAGAAAAGGTGTGGTCTGTACAGAAGATGCTCTGAGAGTTTCCACGGCTGACCAATATGCAAACGAAGCTGTCACAATTCCTGTGCTTCTGCCACCTTGCAACTTCAAGCAATGTTTGATTCATAGAGCTCATATTTAAATATCTGTGACAATGAACGTCATAGCCTAAGCCTCTGAAGGTCTCTTCCAACACATCTGAAAGAAGCAAGATGTAATTAAACCAAGGCACACCAAGGCTCAATCTCAACTATATTGAATTACAGTACTTACAGTGTTTTGCTATTGAAACTAAGTAGTTTATTTTATCACAATAATTAAAAAATCAGGAGTACTTGGTGTTGATCACAGTACATTACATACTTATAGTGCTATATGCATGTTGTCTTTCCTGTGAATTACGTTTCATGACAGCAGAGACACTGTTATCTGTTTCACATTCCACACTTACATGCTTTCCTTTAGAGCTGGTATTCCAAGTTCCTAAGACTTAAAATATACGGCAAGAAAACACACACTTGAAATGATAAAGATTGATCTGGACAGCATAGGAAGTCTGTTTCACCTTTTAATTTGTCAAAATTACTCTGAATGGTTATTATAGATACACAGCACTGCATAAGAAACACAGAGGTTCTCTTTCATCAGTCGAAAATGAATCTGCTGCAGTCTTTTTTGCTTCCTAAAATTTTAAGTGATGAGGTCCAGGTGAAGAATGGACACTGGAGTCTTAACTGGGACAGAATGGCATTTTTCAGGCAAAAAAAGAAAGCTGAATAATGAACTCTTTCAGTCGAGTTAGAAATTAAAATTGTAGGTAGGCAAACCCCAAGACTTAACTCTTACTGTATTTGTGTTAACCTATGCTGCAGGAAAATGTGTTAAGATCTGAATAATTACTTTGGATGTTTCTTAATATGGGACTGAAACCAGATACATGGTGGTTAAAACCATGTATCTGATTTCAGTGCTCAGAGAACCACAAGCCACTACTACGACTTACAGCTGCAGCATTGTATCTTTAGTATAAAGCACATACACATTGCCCATGCACAGCTTCTGGTAGGAAAAGAATTATCAGGTGCCATGTTTATGTAAAATGCCTTACACACATTGGAAACTTACACACAGCTGTCTTTGACTTCAAAAGTTTAACAAGCCCTAATTAGCAGGGGCTATTTCAGAGGAAATGGCAGTAAAGCAGCTGTACTACCACACTGTTCTCCCCAAAAAGCTCATAGTGAACAAGGGAAACAGAACTCATAACTTCCCTCAGCAAAATAAAGGGTAGATATAAACTCTACACTGTAGTGAGGTGATAAAAAAGAACTACAGTTTCATTCCAGTTCTGCTGGTTTGACTAAATTTTGTAAAATAATTCAAAAACTGTCTAGACATTTTAAATTTGAGAATAGAAAGATAAAGCTCCCTTATTTTATGCAATAAAACATGCTCCCAAAATTCAGACTACTCAGTATTACTATGGTCTAGCAGTTACACACTTGATGAAGCCCTCCATCAGTCAGGGGGTAGCAGTACAGGTACAAAATGAGAGTCACAGCAGTGAAAATGCTTTTCCTGTGATGTCCTGATCTCACTGGCAGCTGCACATACACACACAAATACAAAACCTGGTAGTCCCCACATACACTAACTGTCACAGTTTAAAAGAACCAACTCAAAAACTTAGAGCTGACACCTTAGTTAACAATTAATCAGAAATTATTCATGGTAGGCCTTGGATACTTTAAGGCAAGACACCACAGCATTATATGCTGCAGCCTGAGATCAGAAACTACCTATTTCTTCAATACTAGCCATCTCCCAACAAACCTCCACTGATTTTTCAGCATCTCCGTTCTATGTAAAACACTAGCCTTTTCTCCCCTCATTGTTTACAATGTAAGGATTAAAACTGATTTCCAAATGGAAAAGTCAAAAGCAGCTGTTTATATAATAGCAAGGTGCATTTCACTTTGACTTTTATCAGCATCTGAAAAATTCATGCTGCTTACACTGGGCATTATAAAGTGTTGTAATTCTTGATCCTACAATATCTATTACTGGTTTGCCTTCCTGAGATTAAATCTTGGGACAGCTACAGATTCTAGTGGATGCCACAGACACAATTTCTAATGTTTTCCTTGCTCTCTTCCCTTTCTTCACTGTGCTCAGACTTCAGAATAGTGTGGCACAACTATTTCTACCTTTCTAGCAAACTCCTTTAGCAATGCCATATGCCCTGTCTCCTCTGAATCTCACTAGCACCATAATGGACTTCAGTTCAAGTCTTCCCTTCTATGTTAAATGCTGACAGTGCACTGGTGACTTTAAACATCTGAGATACAGAGTTTCTGTGTGTAAGTTCCACAACCACTGCCCTTCAACTACATCAGCAATTCTAAGTTAGTTCTTCTGCTGGACCATTATGTTTGAGAAAACCAATTGACATGCCCAGAAAGCCTCTCCTTCCCCTACATCTCCCAGCTTATTACAGAACTCTTCGTTTTTATTTTTAGCCTCATGTGTTACAGCAATTAGAGAGTGAGGGATGTTTTTGACTGTGCAAAGATCTAATTCTAGGATTCTACAAAGGCAATCAGGAAACCCCCACATTTCAACCAGGGCAGTGACTACACTAACAGCTGTGGTGACACTTTCAGTTTCACTGTGGTGACGCTTTCAGCTAAACTGTACAAGATAGGACAGAAGCCCAGGTGCATCACTAATAAGGACCTCATGGCTATTCAAAATCTCTGGTGTCCAATATGATTGCACTTCAAATCCACAACAGCTTTGGTTGTGGTTTTGTTAACTGGTGGGAAACACTACCATCTCTGCTAATAACCTGCTGTATGACTGCTGTAAGCCTAATTTTTCTGTTGGTTGCTGAACATCCTTTTTGTCTGTCCCAAAATTCAGTCTGTCCTCTTCCAAGTTCTTTCATTCAGAGATTCTGCACCAAAAAAAACAAACATTGTCTCCAATAATTAGGACACTTGGCTTTAACCTGATTTAACCTGTTGTCCCTTCCAACTCTTTGCTTTGGAAGTCTTACTAGAATTGGTAGATTAAATGACTGGGACAACACTACCCTAATCTGGCTGGTAAATCTACCTTATATTCTTCATACTAAATTCTTCCAATTATCCGAGATTAACAAGTTAAGGGACTTCAAATTCCAGAGACTTACCAGTGTCATTGCCAATACAATCTATTATCAGGCATATTCCTAAAGGTTGACTTTGCATTCTGTAGGAATCATCAGACATCTGAGAAATGTGAAAGAAAAAGTTAATACATCACTTTCTCAACTTTTAGACCATATTATTTTCTCAAATTTTATGTCAGATCTATTAAATAACATAAATAACATTCTGTGTTTTCCATCAGGTAGCTAGCAGAAATCTGTCTACTGGGTTGTTATGTGTCTCATCTACACAGCAAAAAAACAGGAGAAAGGGACTAATGATTGTTTTCCCTCTATTCTAGTACAGGGTTAGTTTTTGTGTCCTTGTGTTATGCAATCTCACTACCATAACGATTCTTAAACAGAGACTAAAACTGTACAAGCCTCATACTGCCAACACAATAAATGTAGAGAACTTCTGCGTTCTTCAGGTGTGCAAGCAAGCACTGTTCATCAGAAAATTCGTTCAGTGGAACAACCTCCTTATTCCTAAATAATCCATAATGACTTTATCACAATTCTTCTCCCCTCTGAAGAGAACTGACTGAAGCAAATCAATTTGCTATAGGTTGGTTCCTGACCTACAGGAGAACTAGTGAAAATAGCAGTTGGCCATCCTTATCGTTAATACCCAAAGCATGTCTGTCTTCTGCCTGGAGAGCAAGGGGCGAGGAGGGAACCAAGAACAAAATTTACTGCATGCAAAGAAGCTCTGTGATTTCTAATGCATGTGGCAAGAGGTCTGAACTTCAACAGGTTTTAACTTGGCCTCCACTAATAAATGTACAAGTTCTGTGTGCACATCATATATACATGCATTTTGCACACTGATGCTTCCAGAGTAGCAGCAAGTATTTTATATTTAAAATATATTCTGAAAAAACAATTCACAGAACCTGTTTATGGCTGAGGATGTACCCATTGTTCTGTCTGCACACAACTCAAGGAAATCTCAAAGTGGAACACAAAGAAAACTAAGGTAAATACTCACAGAGATTATCTTTATTTACATGCATACATATACACAACCACATACCTTATGTGGCACTGATCCCGACTCCTCAATGGACATGTGAAGTGGTTCTGCTCAAGTTAAAACATACAGAAGTAATCTCAGTATGTAAGTACCAGTGATATTTTTTGTCACCAGATCAGTTATAAAGAAGAATGTATCTACTTCAGCTAAGTTCTCACCCATCGGGACCTCTTAGTTTCTATGTATGCTACTGAAGTTTAAAAATCCCTAAATTATTCATCTCTAAAACGTTACCTGGATTTTATTCTACATTGCTTGGGACTAGAAGAAACAAAGAATCTCTTCCACACTGAAAGAATTCAGCCAACTAATTTTAAAAATCACCATATTTGAGAAGTATTTGGGGTTTCCAGAGAAAACACAATACACATGGAAAGAACCTGGTATTCAATGCACAACTTCCTGGCTGGCCTGGTGGGGAGTTCACTGCTGAACTGACACAAAAACTTCCTTCTCCAGAGTTAATGGGCCTGCACTACACAGGCCTCCAGAACTGGCTAGGCAATCTTATCCATGGTTTTACTAATAAAGTATTTATTCTGTTAAGAAGTTTTGACAGTGGAAGCTTACAATTTTTAAGAATGTTTTAAGATGTGGCAGCACAAGCAAAGCAAATACAACAAGACCAAACAGTAAGGCCAGGCCCAGTTCTGAAAGGTATCAAATAGTCTCTGCTCCTGATGTTATTAACAGGATTAGCCATGAACACAGCTATCAAACAACGGTCCTTCTGATGTAATGAAATTCATCATTTGGCTCTTTTAGATTATCAAAACTTAGATAAAATGCTCTTACCCAGAGTAAGACTTGATCCATTTTGTAATTCTTCTGTGTTCTCATTCTGAATCTGAAATTAAGAAAAAGGCATAATTTTTCTATTCTCCTTCAAGAATTAATAAACATGTTCCAAAATAAAACACAGTAGTATTTCTTCCTCAATAAAAGGATATTTTAGATTCATTTCTATCAGCTAAATAGAATTACTTACCCCTGAACGATAAGGAGGATCAATCAGATTAAAATTAGGGAGAGAGGCCTGATGAGCATTTACATAAACTGGCTGAGAATGAAGAGAGGACACTGAAGCTGCAAATTTAACAGAAACACAAATACACCATGATATTTCAACTGTTTTAAAAACCTAAATCTATGAAGAATGCAAATGCCCTTATTTGTAAGTCATAGTTTTATCTTTAGCACATCTGATTGTTGCTATCAAGAGTAACCAGTGCAAAAAGAGCATCTTACCTTCGTGTTTGTACTTCTGAATCTTCCTAATCAAGTCTATCCTGTGAATACTTCGAAAACAGTTTTCTATCAAATCCAGTTGATTAGGAGCCACCAAATTTAGCTTCTCCAGGTCAATTATAAGAGCTAGAAAACTCTAGAATAGCAACATAAACCCAAACACATCAGTAATTTTTTCTCCACCAGATGTAACAAAGCAACTCAGAAAATACCATGTAGAGGTCATAAAGGCTGTATAAACAATTAGAGATGTTACACCTTCTAAGAAAATTATCTGAGAGACATATGAACCCTTGATATTATCACAGGAGTAACAGAAACTACAAAGTGATATTCTTAAAAATCCATCTTAAATTTTTGAGGAAACTGTTTTGCATTTTGTTTTTGCTACAAAGCCAGCCACTGGGAATGTCACCTCACATTTGCCACAAAGCAAGAGGCAAGAAAAGCTTTGGGAATTTTCAGGGTCTCTCTCTGTCTTTGACTGAAGATAGAAAAGGAAAAAAACCTCAAAGAAAGAAAACAGAAATCTCCAGTCTTCTCTGCACAGTGGTCAAGGTTTCTGAGTCCTCTCTACCGAATTTCTGTTTTCTCAGAGGACTTAATAAAAATATTCAGAATGCAAAGGTATAAAAGACATAATTACAATATATCTGTTCTTTTGTAAGTGAAGCAGAGCACAAACAGAAAGTGACCTTGTAATTCAAGATACAGTTCAAATGGTTATTGGTTTGAGATCATTCTTACATGAACTTTCAGGTCAGAAATACTGAAGAAAGTATTTTACATTCTGTAAAACGCCTTCTGCCCATGAAGTTCATTCAACCACCATACACTATAACAAGCACTGTTCCCTCTTACTTTTTTACTAGTTTTCCACACTTCTTTCCTTGAATTAAAAATCAGCAAAATTAAATAGAAGCTACAACTCCTTGCCTGCCTCGTGATGTTTGTGTACTCCTGCCTCAATACTCCTTGCAGTACTGTCTCCTTTCCTTTGCTGTTTAGATACTTATTTTTTTACTTTAATGTCTCTTTGCTTCAGAGGAGAATGCCAGCAGGAAAACATACCTTATCTTTTGCCATTTTCATACGAGGTGCATAATCTCTGAGTAGAAAACCAAGAGAACCCACTTCGTCTTTTTCCAGATTTTCATTTATCTCTACCATTAGTACCCTGAAATAAAGTTGAGATATTTCTAAAGGATTAGCTTGCAGCAAGATTCCTCCCTTTCCCAACTACTCAACTTCTCCCCATGTTCCAGTCTTAATCTACCATTTCTAACTCAGAAACAGGTAAAAAACATACCCTGTTTCAAGATCCAATTATAAAATACCTACTCCTGCTAATCAGCACTGTGTTTTTCAGACTGACAGTGTAATAGCCACTGTCAGGAAGACAGAAGTTTCCTTAATGTTTAATAGAGATCAAGTGAGAGAATGAGACAACAGAACACTTCCTTAACTTTCTTTACCTATTAGTTACAGGGTTTTTATTTTAGTGAGAATTTAATACAGGATAACCTTCCTTATGAGTACATGGATTTCTTTCTGAAATCTCTCAAAGAAAATAACTGGATTTTTGTAATTTAAGCCTCCCAAAACTAATAGAGTAAAACGAGTTAATGTCCTTTTCTGCTTTTCCTCTACCTTCAATACACATTCTCTGAATCTGTGAAGCATTAAAAAAATAAATAAAAAAAACCTCACCCATACTGCCCCCCCAAAAACAAAGGAAAAAACCAAACCACTTATTTTGAACAAGATAGTGTAGCTTTGAAATCTGAAATAGATATATAATAGATAATAGATATAATAGGTATAAATATACCTGTAATCAGGGATAAGTCTGAGACTCCTGTCAAGGTGAGCTTCCACTGTTGCTTTCTCAGTGTTCAGGATCCTCCTCAGCAAGTCAAACCTCTTAACTCTGTACAACAGCTCAGACAAGCCAACAGGAGTCAGTTTCTCTCTCTCATTCAAAGCCACCAAAATCTCTTTAAGATCAGCAGTGGCCAAGTCAGGAGCAAGGTCTCGGCACAGAAAAACCATCATCTCTTCTTCTTCTTTATCCAATTCTTCTTGAATCTGATGAATAAGGAAAGCTGGCACTTGGCACCTGGTCATCACTTTGTTGCTGTTCCTTTAAAATTGACAGCCTACTGGTTTTTAAACTGGAAACCAACATGACATGAAGCCTGTGTCTACCACAGCACTTCTCTTGTGTTCATTCTTAACTAGCTGCATTTTTACAAGGGCAGTTCTGTGGGAGAGAATTAAAAGGCAATAAATCAGTGATCTGCTGCACACAGTTAACTCTCCTATCTGAAGTATTTAACTTTCAACTAACACTCCAACATACACTACACAGACCTCCTTTATTCAAGGGACTCTCCCAGCTGTTCATTACAAAACTAAAAGTATTTGGAAGGTCGTGCTAATCAGAAAGACATGCAAGTTCTTTTAAGAGTAAATTACCTTGACATGAGTCTGTATATTCCAGAGGAAGTGAAACAAAAGTCATCAGCTTGCTGATGAGTGGCAGATTAAGTATTTCCGAAAGCTCTGCCCTTTTCCGAGCAACAATATAACATTTAATTTTAAAAACATTAATTATCTGTAAATTCAGGAGTGTGTGGATTTCCTTACTATTAACAGCATTTAAGTGATTCCAATGTGGGGTTAAAAGGATTTTCCACACACAGCCTCCATGCTTAAAAAGATTGAAAGGCCACTCAAAGAAAATGCTCCAACCTTAAATATGCAAACTGGTTAATTCTGAAGGTATAGATAAGCCACAGACCATCTTTTTCTTCACTAAACATTCATGTACCATCATACTGAAGACTGGAATAAAAACTCAAACCTAGAAAAACCCCCAGCCTCGTGATTAACAAAATCAGTAGGGTGCCGATTTCAGTGGAATAGTGCTCTATTTCCACTGCCACCAACTATGGAAATTCTATCTAACCTCCTCTGACCTCCATTACATACATGGAGAAATGGCAGATGAGCAAACCTAAAGACAAATCCTAGTCCTTCCACAGAGTTTGATCACTATACTGCAGAGTTTATTTAAACCATACTGGAAAGCAGTGGCAATTCAACTTCAAAGCCTAATACACCAAAAGATTCTAGCACCTGAATAAGATTTTTTACACCATTTTCATCCTTTTGTTACACATTCTGGAAGTTACAATCAAAAACGTCACATATTGTGTCCATAAGCAGGTGAGATAAATTAATCTAAAACAGAGGAACCCCTCATGCATTGTAATGTGTTTTGGAAAGTTTTCTATCAGAAGAAAAGCATATTTATTGCTAACTTATTTTCAATCTAGCATCAAACACTTATGAGAATTCTACAGAATGACACTGTTGTCATGACATAATGCAGTCAAGAAGGGGGAGGCACAAAGCACCTTCATATGAATGCATCTCCCAGGTACATTCAGCTGGGACTTTCAAAAGAACTTGAAGTCATAGTTTAACTCTAAAGTGAAACAGGAATTTAACAACTTTTGGTAATTTTTGGAAATACCAGAAAAACTTTTTAACTACTCCAGTTGATTTTTATCTAATCTTTTAAAACTAGTTAAAAAAATAGAGGTGGGGGGTGTGTTAGGGAGGAATTTCCAACCGAGTTGGAATTTTAGACATACAAAATTACTATTTATATGTTAACTTAAAAATAATTTGCCTTTAAAACACACATATGAATCATCTTATTTTGTGAATTTCCTTTATAAATGGTACATCACATGCTCATTACAAAAAAATGCTGATTATACTCTCAGTGTTAAAATTATCTTACCTGTATGCAAATCTGTTCACAAGAACACTGGAAAACTGGCATTTGACCATTGCCAAATCACTGATCGAGCACACATTGGTTTCCATCCAGGATTTTCCAATGATTACATCAATTCATTCTCTGTTGGACAAATATCAAGATCACAAACTGCTGTGGGGGGGCCACTTCCTAATTTTATGGGGGAGGGAAAACCAAAGAAAATGACCAAGGGTCATTTTTCTGTATGGCTGCAGTGAACCAGGAATGATGCTATAAATAAAAGGAAAACCAGCTGTGCACATACATTCATTGGGTACTGCGTGGGGAATGAGTAAGAGCAACGGGAAGTGATTTTTTAGTATAAACTAAAACACTTTGTAACTTTGCAGATCCACACCACCATAAGAGACAAAGGACATAATGCTCCACTCTTCCATCTGATGACCACTTTTTCAAACATCACAGATACAGTTACTATAGCTGCAAAAGTTAAAGAAAAAACAATTGCAACGTAAACCCAGGAGCCTAGCTTTTGATTATCTGGGCTCTGCAACAAGATGACTTATTGAATGTAAATTCTCTACAAAGAGGAGAGAAAAATCAGCTTATCTTCTAAGACAAAATAAAAAAGTTCATAGTCATCAGAGATAAAGCTGCCTCAATAATTTTCATGTTCATGTGCATGTCTAATTAGGCTTTTTTTTCTTCCCAACATCCTTGCAAAGGAGCAGGAAATAACATACTAAAATTTCACACCACCATGCACAAGGCTCCAGTTAACTCCTTACTGGCATTTTGTAACTTGAACCTTTCACAGTCAACTTTACAGCAACAAAACCAGGATATGACACCAGTGGGTGTCGTTCTGATCTGGGAAATTATCTTTCTTTCACAAGACGAACTCACATGGAAGACCCCGTGTTGGAAGGAGAGAACAGGAGATGACCCTACTAGGGCGGCACTGGCTGAGCTTTGTGCTTCCTCCGCTCTGCATTGTTTGAAGAGGTGGCGGTGGTGGAACGACTGCACTTGGAGCCAGAGCCATCTGGCATTTTTCAAAGTTGCAGAGCATGCTCCACAGCTTTCAAATTTCCCTATTTCCTCACTGCCCTACGCCCTCTAACAGGACTTGTGCAACATACTCAGGAAAAACAGGGAATTTCTGCGGAAATCATCACATTCCTTACTACACTTGAATAGTTTTCTCCCGATGTAAACTAGTATGACCATGCTAATTTGTTTTAACACTCCAGTCCTCCTAATTAAAAAAAAGAAAACATAACCAAAACTAAACAAAAAAATCCCCAACTACTAAACGTGGTTTATGCAGATTTCCAGTTATTTTTCTAAGTACGTCATTTTAAATCACACTCGGTTTCGGTTCTCACCACGAGCCCCGGCCGAGCTCAGGCCCCGCTTGCGCCGGACGCTCCGGCTCTGCAGGACGCACCCCGCCGGGAACAGGGACGGGCACCCGATCCCGGAGCACGGGGCATTGGGCCGCCTATGCTGAAAGCGCAGAGTGGGAAGGAAAGTGTGAGGGAAAGGAGGGGGCAAAGGAGGGGGGAAAGGAAGCGGGGAAGGTATAACGCACCCAGACGCGTCGGGGAGGACTCTACAGCAGCCAGCTCAGGCTTCTGGAGCAGGGTGGAGGCGGGGCGGTACCGGCCCGCGGGCTGCCCAGCGCCGGGCCGGGGTGGGGTGAGGCAGGATGAGGGTTTTGCTTTTGTTTCCGGCTGTACCCCTGGACACGGAACTCACGGCTGAACACGCACAACGGCCGCACAGCTCCCAGCGGATGGAGGCGGGACAGGGCCTGCGGCGTCTCCCGGCACCTTCCCCGGCCCGGACACTACGGCGGGGGCAGCGCTGTGAGGGGAGGCCGCGGCGGCGGCGCGGTCCCGAGTTCAGCATGTGCACAGGTGTTTGTAGGCTGTGTTTTTGTCCTGCTGCTGGTGTGGGGGCAGACAGAACGGCTCTGTGTTGGCCCTGCGAGCTATGAAGTAGTAGCAGGGTTTTCTGTGAGCGGTCACAGACCTGCGGTCAGAGTGGGCACGTGTTTTGGTGGGAGTTTAGCCGTAACCCCTTGTACGGCTCATGCCTCACTCTGAATTTGTTCATTCACAGTTAGGATAATGTACAGCTGTGTGAAAGTTGTATGCTTCCCGTTTTATAATCTTAAGTTAATATTGCGTAACGCCTTGTTCCTGAAAACGGTGTTGCTATTCCCTTGACATAAACTAGCAACTTTCATGAAGCTATTTACTGCAGGATGCTAGCATTGCAGCTGGAGCTGCTCTCCAAAAGGCCTAAAATCTAAAATTTTTCTACTGAACTAGACAAAAGCCACCTCCATATATGGTGAAATCAGACACATGTTAACTCCCAGCTCAATGGATTTCAAAGCATTTATGACACACTGAGTCATTTTCTTTTTGTGCTGCTAAAAATAGAGCAGTGGAAGCGCAGTACTCTGGGATAGCACACATGAAGAGTCACGCTGTCTCTGGAACTGCAGGGAAAAAGGAGACAAAATATTCACCCACACTAGAATTTGTACCAAGTGGCAGCTCTGTGTTTTGAAAAAATACTTGTATTCTTACTGAAATTGTATGGTCAGGCTTTCACTGTAATATCAATCATTCAAGGCTATGACAGTATCCCTGCTATTAAGATGTAGCTGATTCAGAAGGAAACCAGCTACCTACCGTGCATCAATATGCACAATTTCTCCTTGGATCTGTTCCATACAGATTTCCACCTGCATTTCAGAAAGTAGAGCATCATCAGTTTTATTTTTCAGACCTTCCTTATGATACAAAAAGAGCTTCCTGTCTGGTATTACAATCACGTATGTTCCTCACCTGCTGGTGCCACTGCTGTTTGTGACCCTGGTTTTTGCACTGTAAAATATCTATGCTGGTAGAAAGGCTGTTTTAATATAAGGACAGACATTGCTATGGTTACAGTGAAGCCATATTTAGTACTATTATTTTAATACACAGGAAATATTCCATCCCCAGGCAGGATTGGTATTATTATACCTGTGAAAAAAAAATCTTTATGAGTATTATATGTGTAACAATGATGACACATATTCTACAAGATTAGCAAAATATGTTCATCATTAATTAAAGGCAGTTATTTAGGGCAGTGGCTGCCATCTGGCTATTAAACCACCAAATGATACCATCTTAATTCACAAATGCATAAATTTTACCAAATCTAGTCTTGTCTAACTGAACATGCTTGATATATTTGCTGCATCAATGAAGTGCCAGGCTTATACCATTTAAAAACACTCATTCTGCTTCGTGTAATTATTAACATAGTAACAATTTTTAACATTGTAATAATTAACTGCGTTACTTGTTTTCCAGAACAACCTCCTGAAATTCAGTACTCCCTAGGAAGTTGTCTTGGAACCAGAGAGAAAACAAGCAGTGAGTACCAACCATCGAAAACGCATATTCTGGGTAAGAGTACCTAAAGGACAATAGAAATGTTTTGTGCAACAGACCTTACACAGTAGGTTCTTGGTTTTTCAGGGAATGATACAACTGGAAAGGAACGTTTGAGAAAAGGATTAGGCAAGAGTTCACTAAAATGAGTGTTTGCACTGTGAGCAGTGCCTTGAGCAATGTCATACAAAGATGACAAACTCCACTGAACAGTACATCTGCACTCACACAGTAACAGATGTTGTTTATTGGCTCTAAAAATAAAGCTCTATTATAATCTCACTCAGAAGGATTGTGCGTGAATATATATGTTTAAAAAAAGATATTTTAACTATTTTGGTAGGACCTTCAGCTTTTTTGTAAACCTGCAGTTTGTGACAGGATTGTTTAAAAACTTCAATTTCTTCACCATGGAAGTACACTATGTAATTGTTTAGTGACATTTACCATTTTGCACTTGTCTAATTTTGCTTTTCATTTTAGTGACAGATATCCTGTTGTTTGTATTGAAAAACTATGTAACATATCCTCCTTACTTTGTTACTAATGGCATAACAAAATTTGCAGTAGGATATTCAGACAACTATAATTCCTGGTACTGCAGAGGACATACACTGCCCACAGGTCCTTTTTTGCTATAGTCTTCAATCCAGGCATTCTTAAAGCAGCCCAGAAGCTGCTAAGATAATTTAAGGAAAACCAGGACATTTAAAACAAATTGCTAAAAGAGACTAGATGTAAAAATAAATAAATCTATAAATACATCAGAGCAAAGGAAAAAATTCTTCTCTTTTTTCACATTAGAGTCAAGTATGGTGGAAGACATTTTAGGGTAAGGTACAGTTATTGCTGAGTTAAACATTTTATTCTACTTTTTGCAGCAATGTAATTTTTGATGTCTGGGCATTACACAGCAGATTATTCTGGTGCATAGTGTCTGCCAGGCTAATTAACTGATTAAATTTCAGTAAGGTTAAGTATAAGCTTTGGTACTTTCATACACTTTGAGGCAGTGTGGAGTTGGTTTTAAAGCTTTAAGTTAATATTTATTTTTATTTAGAGACATAAGAGTGAATAGTAACAAATGCTTCTAAGAAATGACAAGTCATTCATCACCACTTACTGGGAAATAATAGTTATTAAACCTGTAATAAATATGGTAGAAATTTTCTTTTAAAAGCATCCAACTTCTCAGTTTCATTTAACAGAATCTTGTCAGGGCTTGGAAAGAGCTAGTCTGATAGTTTATCTTGCTCTCTAAAGGACTGTACAGCAAACCCAAGAGCCATCTTGGGTTGTTTTTTTTTCCCCAGCTTGAAGCCAGTTAAATTGCTCTGGCCATGTTTTTTGATCCTTCCACAAAAGTATAATAAGATCAAAGAAACACAAGTTTGCCTGTGATAGACTTTAATATGCATATTATAAGTACAGAGTGAGCAGCAGGCTTATGTATGCTTCAGCTTATGATTAGTAAGTATTAAGTTGTCATATTTGATCTTCAGTGGTGGCCTCCATTCTTCTTTGGAGGAAACAGTGAATATTCAATGCCCACAGCTAAGACGAAAGCTGCAAATCCCCACTTGAATCCCCTGGTAAAGATTTCTGTTATGGTGATAGGTCTTGCAAAGCCACCCTGGTATCTCCAGACTTCATTACTAGAAAGGAAAATTAAACCAAAGGAAAAAAGATCAGTGGAGCCACTGTGATATAAATTAACAAGAATATATATATATATAAAACAATGATGAAGGTATTTCAATTAGATAGACATTGAGGCTGTACAATATGTTCTGTCATTTAAGTATCAGGAATTACAAGTAAAGTTCATTATAGGAACTCTAACTCTTACCATATAACTTGAGATACGAGTACTGCCAGCAAACAACACAATTATAGGAACAGAATCACCTCCCTGAAATAATGTAATTGTACTCTTCTCTTTATACTCTGTAACAAATCAGAGCCCACTAGCACTTGCATGGATTGGACTAACTACAAGTGCTAGTCACTGTGCTAGACAGTATGTAGCACAGTCAAATCCTACAATCCAGACACAGATAGCTCATCTTAGTGTGGAGGCACTTCCTGTTTCACAGCACAACAGAACTCTATGAGAGTCAGATGATTTTAAAAAGAAAGACTGAAAAGATGGTGTCTAGAGAGGGTGACTTTTTCAAGACTTGTGGCGCAACACGTTAATAATACAATCTTCTGCCAGACTACTGAAGCAAGTAGCATGATACTTTAATTTCTCATTTGTTAAGGAAAATTGGCATGATGCTTGTACTGTCCTATGGAATTGACATACTACTTTACATAAAATTTTAAAAGTTCAAAAGAAATCATCTCATGCTTTGGGTTTGACTTTGTTCCTTATTTGAACTCTGATATGATTGGCTCAATCCCCTTCTTTTACCAGAGGAACAAAAATTTTCTTTTATCTTGGAGGGGCAACAAATATTACAGTCCCTTTTCCAGTGTGACATTTTGCAGCACTTCCTGAAATGTTTTAGTGCCTGTAGGCACTAAAGGTCAGGGTAATTTACACTAAACCTACAATATTAAACTGTATCCTTTTTTTTTTTTTTAATGGGAATAAGCCTTTTGCTTCCTGAAAACAATTTTGTCTGAACCAAAGGGAAAACAAGCTTATGCTGCTTGCACTCCACAGAAACAGAGGCAAGATAAAAGTGAACAGGCCTGGAAAATTCTTTAAGGGCTGATATTTCAAATTATTCCTGTCATCACTAAAAATATATTTTACTTTATGCTTACATCTTTAAACTATTCCAAAGAAAAGAAAAAAGTGCTGTCAACCTCAAACCCCTCCACAGGTTATAGCATGAAACAACTTTTTAACAGATTACCTATTTGCTCTTCTATTTTTCTTTTAATGATTCAGAGTAAAGCCTTTTCTATGAAGACTCCTGGAACTGTTTGCTCATGCAACTTTTCCCTTACAGAAGGGCTGGACTACACAGCACAAGACATTTGGTATTTTTATTCCCCAAGATGAAAGGGTGGTTGAACAAAGTACTTCATAATTCATGATGTGGGAGAAATACATTACACCCTGTTTTAACAGCTGCCTAAATATCTAAAAAGGAGGAGATACTCCTTGTAGAGTGATAGCACGAGAAGTAAAAAGCTGATTCTCCATGATGTCATTCACAGTTGAATGCAATTCCACCCTGTATACATGTACCTTTCTTCTTTTCAAATAAAGGCCTCCTGCTGTATATGAGGAATGCTCTTCCTACTCAGAATGTCAGTGCAAGTTCCATCATCTTCATCAAGATCTGAGCACACAATCTCTTTGCAGAGAAGGATAGGATTATTCATGTGTGCAGACCTAATACTACTTAGGTGTTTTGGTAAATGAGGTGCTGGTCATTGTGCCTGATCTGTGTCAGCGTGAAACATCACAAAGTGCAAGGCTACCTCTCAAGATGTGAAGACTGGTCAAGGTGATGCAAGGTGTGACCTTCAGCAAAAAGTAAATAAAGACTTAACTGAAATTCTGACTAATCTGCACTGCTTTTACTGATGAAAGAATTATCTACAGTGACAAGGCCTGGTTGATGCTACCAGATGACACAACAAGATGATTTTTGAGGCTCTTGCACTTACCGAGCCCACGGATCCCTTAGACCCCGTCTAGCCAGCCTTTTCTGCACCTCCTCCAGGGGAGTTCCCTCCACCTTCCACTGCCTGTAGTCAGGGAGTTCCACTTTGTCATGGCCATGGCCATGGTCACTTCCATGTCCCATACCTAGAGGAAAAGGTCAGTTTGTTACTTTGCAGAGAGCATCATCTTGTTTTTATACGCTTGCAAAGAACAATCCCCTGTACAGGAAAAACAGGGAGGCAACAAGAAGAAACGGAAAAAAAAGAGCTTTGTTCTGTAAAATGAAGAGCTAAGGGACTTTGTGCTGTGTTTCAGAGGTTGGTGATGACACACAGTAAAGTAAAATGTGTTGTAAATCACAACCATTGCTACATTCATGGAGCACCTATGTCAACCTTCTATGCCAGAGAAGAGTGTAAGAAAACCAATGGTTTCCAGTGGCCATAAATACACTTCAGCAACACCAGCCCCCCACTACTTCCACACTTTCCAGAATAATCACAAAGAGTTTAGAGTGAAAATTTCTGACTTAGGTCTGGGAAAGCTGTGATTGCTAAGCTCTGAAGAAAAACCTGAGAAAAACGAAGACTTGGCTCCTTGGCCACTTTTCAGCTGCCTCCAGTTCAGTCACATATAACTGTGGCATTCAACAGGGCCAGGAGAAATGCATGGACAAGGACATGCACCTTGCCAGTTGCTTGATGAGGCTAAAAAATGTATGCTCTATTTACATACACCTTGGAGAACTATAAAAATATTAAGTCGCTCTTTAAAAACAGAGGTGAAGCGGAATATTTTCAGTGAGATCATGAAAGAGTGGAAGAGAATTATAGCTTTTAAGGCTCCATTTTCACAAAGCACCTGAGTATTCTTTGAGTCAAGGTTTCCTGTTTTAACACATATCAGGTAGCAGAGAACAGATTCACTGTCCTTAACTTTTAGAAAACTGACTGGAATGCAGGACACAGCTTCAAAGCCTGTAACTCTTGAAGATGACTCCAGGCCGTGAAGGCAAGCAGAGAGATTTCGTTGCATAAGAAAACTTGGAGAGCAGCATTAACGCTGTCATTACCCGAAAAGCTCCCCCTAAATTAGACCCCAGGCTCCAACCCTGTGACAGAAACCCAAGGCCTCTTTCCTACCAACATTCACCATTTACAAGAGCAGGTTATGCCCTGTCACGCACACGCCGCGGCCAGCGGGCTGTGCTGCAGCACCAGCCGGGCGCTCTCTGCCAGCAGAACCAGCACAAGCTGTGCCCAGAGGTCGGACGGAGCGGGGCAAGGAGGGCACAACCCGAAGTGACAGCGATCCCCACTCCCCCCCTGCCGCCGCCGCCTGCCGTGCCCGCACACGAACACCCCGGTGGCAGCAGCACGGCCCGGTGCCGGTGCCAGCCCTGCCCGCGGTACCTGCCCGCTCCGCGACCCTGCTCGGGACGCGGCCGCCACCCGGAACCGGAACCCAGTCGAGGACCAGCCGCTACAGGAAGCGCGGGCCAACCGCGCAGGTTCCGGGAAGCTTCCGTTCCGGCTCTTCCCGCTGGCCTGGTGCGGACACGGAGGCCGTGGAGCCGCTGCCCGACCCCGTTCCCGGGCCGCTGCCGCCCGCAGCGCTCCCGCCACGGCTCCGCGGGGCAAGGCCCGCACCAGGAGCGGCGCCGCCGGCTCGGGCCGAGGGGCCGGGGGGAAGGAGAAGCGGAGCGGAAAGCGGCCAATCAGTGCGCGGCTTCTTGCGGGGGGCGTGGCCCAATGGGCGGGCGCGTTGCTGAGGTGCGCGGCTGGCGGTGCCTGGAGGTGGCGGCGGAGGAGGAGAGCGGGGTGAGGGGGCGGCGGGGCTTGGGCCGGCGCCGGCAGCGAGAATCTCCCACCCTTCGCGGGCTGCCCGTCGCTGCCTGTCGCTGCCGGCGGTGCGGGCAAGGACGGAAGCCCCGCAGGGTCTGTGCGTGCGGGGGCGCGAACCGTTCCCAGCACTCGCGCCGCCGGCGCCGTTCGCGCTCCCTTTCCTGCCCCTGCTGCTCTGCTCCCTCTCCTCTCTCCCTTCCAGTTCCCTCTCCGCTCGGACAGCGGCCCCCTCCCCGCGGTTATGTAAGCCCCGGCCCCCCGCCCTGCCCGCGGGGAGCGGTGCCGGGCCCGGGCAGTGCCCGCTCGCTGCCAGCCCTCGGGGCGCGCTTCGCAGGGGGAGGAAGCTGGGGGAGAAACCGGAGCTCCCAGCGAGCCCGGCTGGCGCCAGGAGCCCAGTTTCGGTTTTCGGTGGGTATGTCCTAAAAGAACATTGATGTTTGTTTCTATAGGAGAAGTGGGGAGGCGTCCCGAAATCCTGGTGGTGCACTGAAAGGTAAGCGAAAGTGCAGAATTCTCTTGACAGCTGCCTCCTGAGTGAGGTGGTGACTTGGTTTCACTGAGTACTTGTGTCGGGAGCTCGGCGTTTTGCATGTGTGGCTGTGTGACTGTGAAGTGTCAATTGCCTTAGTATCTGGTTGGTTACAATTATTTTTGTGTTCATCTAACTTGAGCATGTAGTCTACTTCATCTGGAAAGAAACTGGTAAAAGTTAACTACACAATCAGTGACTTATAAAGACTTAAATTACTACTCAGTTGTATGTAATACAATATTGTTTCTTTTTAGCAGAATACAAACTGTTATATTAATTTTTGATACTCTTATTAACATGGGAACAAACATTACAGCATGATGCCAGCAGAATTTTGGGATAGACTGTAGTGCCTTTTTCTAATATATTTTAATGGAAATCTACTTCTGGGTTTCAGGGTTTTTTTTACTAGGAGTATTGGAAGCGCAGGAGAAGATTTCCAGGAGGAATGCCATTATCATGTTATTAACAGTGAAACTGTTCTAAATAGAGTGCCATCTGTTTAATCCAGACTGCCTCAGTCTGGTTTCAGCATTGAATGTTTTTCACTGTGAGATAAAGTCTGGAAGATTCAGAGCAGTCTTGTCTCAGGATGAGAAGACACACATTTGTTTTTCTGTAATGTATGGGGGGGTGGAATTGTCGGAGGGCTCTTCATTTGTGAGGTGCTTAAATCCCTGTCTTGCAAAAGCTTGTGCTTAAGCACTTGTGAGGTGTTTAAGTCCCTGTCTCTCTCTGTCAGAGACTTGCAAAATATTTCTTGTTTCTTACTGTGGCTGAAAGTTGTTTGTGTGTCCAAAGTCCAGTGGTGCTGAGGAATGTGTATATTTTTCTCAGAATTTTTTTTCAGTGACCCACAGTCATGTCAGATACCTTGGTTTTATTCTTTGAGAGAAAAAGTCCTAGTTTTATTTATGTTTGGTGGGGTTTTTTCTTACTGTTTGTTTTGGTGGGTTATTTTTGTTTATTTTGTTTTGTTTTCTTCATGGTGCTTGGAAGCCTGGCTTGAGCATTATGCACAAAACTGTGCTGGTGTTGCTGAGTCTTTCACCAGGGACATTCAGTTCTGATCACAGAGCATTGGCTTTGTGTGATCTGTTGTGCATGAACAGAATTGTAGCAGAGGAGTGCACTTGGCAGGATTTGTCTTCAGGTCCACCATCGCTTTCAAGGTTTACCAAGGCTTTCAGTAGCTGATTTTGCCTCACTCCTCACTCCCCAAGTACATAAAAACTCCTGATGAGAAAAACTTGGTGCAGTCAGTCGATCTGCTCTACCATCTTTTGCTTCGTCTATTTCCTTGTCATTGAGTATGGACCATACTCCTTTAGAAATAAGACTGCAAGCATGAGGGATGTGATATTTTGGGAATATAGTAAGCTCTTTGAAGTAAGTGAGTCTGCATAATTTCAAGGGGCCTACAAGTGTTGCTACAATGTGTTTTGAGAAGGAAGCTTCACCATAATTACAGTGTAAGTCTGGAGAAATCAATAATATGCACAAGGAAATAACATAAATTTTTATATTGTGTAAAAAAAAAACCAACAAACAACTGAATGTCCTCTAGGAAGGAAAGGTCATTGAAACTCCACGTACAAATAACCAGTACATTTTGTGATTTATTCAGTTAGTTTTTGGGGGTTTTTTTTTGTATTAATTCGTGGTGGTGATAATTACTGCAAAGATTCGGTGTTCTAAGATAAAGTTATGTTAGCATGTATGCAGCCATGCTAGTTCTGATTTGCTGGCATTCTTGCTTGTGTTGTTAAGCTAGAGGAAGGCTGCAGGGTTTCTTGGATAGCTTTCAAAAGTCCATGTTTCCAGCAATTTGTGTTGCAGTGTATTCTGGATTAACAGATTGTGAGATACATTATAGGAACCAGTCTTCTCTGCCTGTGCATCCAATATTCTCTCTAGCACTGGACAGTGTTTAGTGCTGTGCTCTTCATAATTGTTTTCTGGAGTAGAGAGCTGTGTGACTGACAGTGACTTGAAGTGTTTGAAGTTTTGAGATGACAAGAAAGGGTTGTGGGGTTGTTGTTTTGGTTTTTTCCCCTTCAATATCAGAATACATATTTGAGCTAGTTAAATATTGCATCTTTTTTCCCCCTGAAATTGCATGTTACTTCCTGTGGTGTTGTATTAATAGTCAATTATGTCACTGGAAGCGTCTTGTCATTTGAATAAAATGGCTAATGCCGCTTTAATTACAGTAAGGATGGAAAAGTTCTTTCTTTGGTTCACCTTGGTTTCTTTGAATGCTTTTTAAAAAAGCTCTGAATGGTGGGGAAGGAAATTATCTTCTCAGGCATCATTAGAGAGCTAAATATTTTATGGACAGTATCACAGTCACTGTTTCAGCTCTATTTTAGAGAAGTGATGGGCTGGAGCAGTAGTCTTAGTTTCTTTCTGTTTGTGGTGTTTGTTTGCTGGTGGGTTGGTTTTTTTTTGGGGTGTGTTTCTGGGCAATGCAAAGACCATTCTTAACAGGAACAGCCACATTGGTCTGATCTGTTATTCTCTCCTGAAGCCTACAGCTCTGAGACCCTGCAATGTGACAGGATCATTGTTCCAGTTTCTGCTCGTCTGCCACAGCTCAGCAGGTGCTCATTTGACAGCAGGTGCTTTACTCTTACACTCTTTCCTAGAATATAGGGTTACTCCTTAGGTCAGCTCTCCCAGTCTCAGTGGGCATGATGTGTTGTATGGATTTTTGTTTCATGGATATTCTTACAAAAACTTGTGAGCCCATGTATGGTTTTTGCAGCTACCGTGTTTTCTGTCAATAAGAGCTGCACTTCATGTGTGGTGTCAATGTCATTCCTCTCTTCTGTTTTGAACCTGTTACCTGAGAACATCATGTGATACTCCCTATTTTCTGTATGAGGAGGGGCAGACCTGCTTGGCTCTTTACCAAGCAGTTTAATATGAGTTGAGAATCTAAAGATGGGGGTCATGTGTTTGCTCAAAGACTTGTCTGGGCTGGAAAAGAATTTTCAATTCCATTACTTTTCTTGATGCTTGTTTCCTTGTATTAAGATATGAATGAGTATCAGGAAGTGAAGGTGGAGGCTTCCCCAGCTGAGTCTTCTTAAAGGACATCTGTGCCATAGTAATAATCATTAAAGAAATCCCTTTCAGGCAAAACTGATCTGAGCAGACACAGTCACAAATAGTACAGTTTGACTGCTACTTCAGTCAGTTATTTTCGTTTCCAAACAAAATAACTGTGAGAAGTAATTCTTGACTTACTTAATGCTGTTTTCTACAGGTTTCTTTTTAAGTAAGAAAGTAGTTTGAGTCTATGCTTGTATAACTCAGTGTAGACGAAATGGCAAGCTGGTTGAATTTTTCTCTCTGCACCTCTGCTTGGATGATTCCTGCTTCTAATAGCAAGACAAGTAATTCAAGTGTCTTTTTTTTTAATTTAGCCATAGGACAGATGTGTGGAGTGATTCAATGGATCTCCTTTTTCTGTATAGAATTCTGACTTTAGTTTTTAAGCTTCAAATAAAAGCTCAAGAGGTAGAGGGGCACTTCTGATGAAATAAAATATAGTTATTTAGGAAAACCCTACTGTAAAACAAAATTCTGTATTGTCTTCCCGCTGTGCTACAAAGAAGAGAACATAAAAACCAAGATCAGGGATTGGGTAAAAATAGTATATAATTTGCAAACTGTTTTGTTTCAGTCCATGCTGCAGATTATCCATAATAGTAAAAGCTTTTTATTGTATGATGAATGGCCACACAGCAATTTCTCTTTCTTCTCTTAATGTTACATTTTTCTATCAAATATAATGAATTTGGGCACAGAGTTCAACATATGTTTTATTATTCATCAATTTAGATGACTAGTGAAAGATGAAAATACGATTGGCAAGTCACTTTTTTGTTCTTCCTTGATTGTTTTCTGTTCTGCAGGCAGTCCAACGTGCTTCTGCTGCCCACTGCCTATGTCAGATCTGCTGCCTTGACCACTTGGTGTGATTCTGTAGAGAAATACAGATTTTATGGTCAAATTTATTAAGTTTGCCTGAAAGTAAAGAGCCAGTGACAATTGGAAAGAGGTCCTGCTAGGGGAGAGAAATAGAATGTTTGGTGTATAACTACTGCAAAGTGGTAAACTACTTATGTATTTATCTCTTAGTAGTGATTATCATCGCTATCATTTGACATTGAAAAATGCCAAATTCCCTGGCTGTGTAACATTGTTCAGCACAGGACCTGATGGAGATGGTTGGTGCAGTTCAGATCTGTTAAAACACTTCCAGGAATTCTTCTTTCTGCATATTCTGTGGGTTTTTTTTTTCTACAGGACAAAGTAGTTCATGACTTCTCATTTTATATTATATTGTTATGCAAGCATTTGGCTCGCATTCCAAAAGTGCAAAGTGCGTGTTTTTGTGTGTAATCTCCATAATCTAGCAAATTTTACTGTGGTTTTATTGTAATTACTGTGATTCTTCAGAAAACTGAAACAGTTAGATCTCCTTTAACGGTGTCTGCATTGTATATGGTTCGTGAGTTCTTTAAATAGTTCCACGTTGCTGTTCCTCTGAATTCTGCTTAACTGAAATGTGTGACATGGACATTTGTGCAGACTGCATGACTGCAGTTTGCTGATTCATACAGGGCAAAATTGATACGTCTGGAATATTTTTCTGATTCCGTTCCCTGTATTTAGTAGTTTATAAATTTTAAATTGCAATTTTATTTAGGGTCTTCCTTCCCTCTTCTGACTTGCCTTGACCCATATGTGAGCTGGAGAAATTATTTGACATCTGTCTGGAAAGACAGTGAGAGAATTTAAAAGAATTATCTTATTTTTCATGGCCATTCAGCTGAGAAGATATTGGATTGAAAGATAATGAGCTGAAATATGTGTAAAATTTTCTTGGGTTTTTTTTCCTTCCTGTCTTAATTTATTTTCTTTTTATTCAAATAGTTTCGTTATTTCTGAGAGTTCTGGTGTCTGTTTCTTCTTTACATCTCCTCTTATTTTCTGCTTTGTCTTTTCTATTTCCTTTAGGTTTGCAGATATCTTGAGCTTAAGGAGAGGCTGGAGAGCAGCCCCTCTACATGCCAGCTTCTGTTCTGATTTGGAATAGGGCCACAAGGTAGAAAAGCTGGTTTAGAAAAGATTATGAAGAAGTCCGTAGTACTTACTCAAGTAACTTTCCTGAATATCCTAAGCACAAGATCTTGGAGATGCATAGGCATAAGCATAGCAGATTTTGTTGTAGAAATAGCTCAAGTTAGCTTGTATCTGTAAATCTGAATATTGTATTTCCTGTACATGAAAAATTAGCTAGAATTGTAATTAATTTTTTTAAACATGAGCTTTGTGAAGGTGTATCTTAAGACCAGTGTACCCCATGTGTAAGCTACAGTGGTGATTCCACCATCCCGTTTAGCATTGTGATGGTTGCACGTGAGGGTCAATAACCTTTTAGACAAGACATGTTTCAGAAAGTAGGAGGCTTTTATGCAAACTTAGTTATGGAGGGAGTGGAGTGAGCAATTTATCAAGCACCCTGATACATACCATCAGAGGAGGGCAAAGAACAAAAATCTAAATGCTCAACTTTGAGTTCTGATAACTCTGGGTTAGAGGTGTACTTTTTTGAAAGGATACTTGGTGCTTCAGCGTATCACTGTGGCTCCTCATGCTTTAGAGTTGGAAGCACACATCCAGTTAGAAATAGTAATTAACAAAAGTTCCCTACATAGAATGGATATTGTACTGATCTTTAGTATCTGCAGCAGTGGAATTGGCAGATGATTGGTTAAAGTCCATTTACTGTAGTGAACTTACACAATAAGTGATTGAGGAGTTTAAATGATAGTGATGTGCCCTTTTACATAGAAATGTAAGGCATGCTGACAGAGGATTTATCCCAGCACAAGCTCATATTTCTTTGTGTAACAGTGGAGAAGTTTCCATTCCTTTTTTTTTTTTTTAAGATGTTTTGTTGAGCTGAAACAGCATAGAGACATAAGCTAAATATGGACACAGAGGGGAGAGCAAGGGGGGTTTAAATGTGAAGTGGAAAAATTACTAGATCCTTATGCCTGTGAGTTTGGGGTTTTTTTAAGGTGCTCGTTTCTTGTTCTTAGCATAGAACAGGCCTTAGACAAAATTGCTGAGCTTCCAAAACTGCTTCTAGATTGTTAATTATGTATTCGTTCTGTTTGGTAGTTATGTAATCAGCAAACCACCATACCCGATGGTCTCCAGTGTTGCATCTGTGCAATAATTTCAAATAGTAGCATCCTTAAGCTTCTGGAAGTTACTAAACCATATTTATGGCAATTTCTTGGTAAGAGAGATGCTAATTTTGTTGGACTTTGTATGAGCCATTCTGATAGCTTTCCTCATGTTAATGGACTGCAGCAAATTGCAGTGGAAATCTTGCCATGTCAGAGTGGCAAGAGCTTCACGAAAATCTCTGAAACAGTTCTGTGTTACCTATGGACATAAAATAGGAATGGGAGTCTTGGACTGGAGGGTAGGTTGAATGCAAATAGAAAAGAAATAACTAAAATACTAAATGGATTTAAGCTAAGCATTCATAAACTGCATATCTGCACTGTTTATTTTCATAGATGTCCTGTGACAGCAATCTTTCCTTAAAATCACAGGTGTCACATGCACTGCATGATTCTCCATTGAACAGGAAGGCTAGGAGCAGGCTACTGCCTTTTCTGTTTGCTTCGCTCTGTGCATCTGCCAAGACTTGTTTCATGTGTTCTGAGTCTTCAGCTTTGCCTTCACCCGTGTTAGTGTAAACACCACGTGAGTTTGGGAAGCCTCTGTGTATCTGTTGAATAAGAAAACTTCCTAGCTTGCTTTTTGTTTGTTTGGGGAGAAGGCGAGAACAAGATTTTCTTTCTCCTCACTACAATTTGTGTTAGAAGTTGAGACGGCAAATAAAAATTTTAAAACAGTTTAGGCATGGCTTGTTGTCTGTGTGTCTCTAAAGGACAAATTGCAGAAGTGACTGAGTCCCTTTTGCTTGTGCAGGTGTTGAGTGGACTTGGACTATACGTGGTCATGTAAGAACAATTGCTGCCTTCATAATATGCACCTTTTCTGCATCAGTGGTGAAAATACTCATGCAATCATTCCTTGTAGGTGCAGAAATGAAACTTCGTTGGATGTTGCAATTTGAGGCTTGGTTGCATTTGTCTCCTCAGCCATAGAAAAATGCTACTGGGGCACCTGGGTGTTTAAATAATTCAAATGGCAGCTGTGTTCCACATATACCTTGTGTTCCAAGAATCATGGCCTTAAACTCTGAGTGTACATGCTTTGCTTTTTCCTCTCTATAGGTTAAATCCCTTCAGTTAGCTGCAGGTTTAATATGGTTTTTCACAGTTAATGTTGCAGTTTACATGGCATAACTAAAACTATTGCACTAATTTTACTTCTTAATTTAAATTAAAATGTTATCCCTATATATCTAGTTTTTAATTTGCCAAATTAGCCCAAAATTAAACTCTGACATTTTTAGGGAAATGGATGAAGATGCTCTAGTTAATTCCATAATAATGCTTATATGGTAACTTTGTAATTTTTTCCCCTAGCTACTTCAGTGTTTAAATTGAGTAAAACTTAGGATGCTAAGGCAGAAAAATAAATGTGCAACAGTGGGATTTCACGTTTGTTGTGCACAAAGTCCTAATCAGGTTAAGATAGTGGATGCATTCCAGATCAAATTAGGGGTCAGCAGCCAATACTAATTGGCATTGATGCTGCTGAAATTGTGTAATTGAGTATTGTGCTGATTGTCACAGTGTGTTTTGTGTCACCCCTCCACTCCCCCCATTTATTTGGCAATTTAAAATTTACTAAATGTTCAAAGGTTAGTTTTGTTATTTCCTCTGTGTCCTTTTTCTTAGACTTGCAGGTTCTGGTCTGTGCTAAAGACACAAAACGATGTAGATTCAACGTATGAAAAGTAGAAGGAAGTTCAAAAAAATTGAAGTATAGTGCCTGTAGATATTAATTTTGTCTAATAAATGCAGAAAGCTCAAAGATTTGTTGGTCAGTGGGGAAGTGGACTGCTATGCCTTTTTCTTTTTCTTTTTTTTTGTCAACTGCTAGGAAAGAGCTGCTTCAGCACAGCTTCTTGTCATTTTACTGAAACATTTTGCAGGAACCGTATCACACTTGGCTGGTGGAGATGTGTATGGGTGTGATGGTCCATTGCCCTTCTCTGCTGATGATACTCCCATGATTGCAAACTACTGTATTTGATGGCTTATTTTGATAATAAATTTTTGGTCTTGTGAGAGAGAGGAGGGAACAAATCGTAAATGAACATTATCATGCTAATTAGGAAACCTTAATCACTATGTTGTCTGTTGTCAGCTCTATCAAGTTTTGATGTATTTCAAAATAATATTCCAATGGGTAGCTTTTGAAAGATAAAATATCTCTCCTACAGGGAAAGGATGCAGGCTTTTCTTGGCTTTATACAGAATTCTAGTAGTAGTTATTTTATTGCTATTTCTGTGAACTGCTGGGGCATTCTGCTTCAGTAATGTGTGCTGACTTTGAATAGATTGCCATGATTTTGTCTTTCTGAATGCAGACTAGAGCTTTCTGAAATATGTAAGGTTGCTATAAGTAAGTTCTGCATGTTTATGCATATGTGTCACATCGATGGAAAATAGAAAATATTTTTATTAACATTTCCTTTTTTATTGCAGGGGAATGTTTGAAGTTGCCATCTTCTTGGTTTTAATAGTTTAAATGAAACAGATAGAACTGATTAGGGAATATAATTGTTAAAATATGTAATGAAAATCTTCTCAAAATGCCAGTTGGGTAGCTGGCAGACAAGGTAAAAGCACAGGGATTTCCCCCCCAAGTATGAAACCCTTGCTGCTCACTGACAAGAATTATGGTGTAATCATCTTAACTTGCAAATCTGAACATAATTGCAAGTATGGGGGTGTTAGGTTTGGGTTTGTATTTTGTTCATGTGCTGAAGGAGTCACATGTGGACTGTGTGCATTGGTTTTGGCTTGTTCTTGGGGGTTTTTTGTAATCCTGGTGGTGTGGGTTTTTTCTTCAGGTTTTTTTTTTTTTTGGCTTTATACCTGATCAGCCCTATTTTTGAGAAGTTACTCCATGTTCTCTCTGCAGGTCCACTGTGCATTTCAATGACCTCAGTATTTCTAAACCTTCTGTCTAAGTTGCCCTTGAAAGACTTGTTTTGTGGAGCATGCTGTATGAAGGATGAGTATATTACTTACACCAAAAATGTGTAATCTAGCAATTTCAGGTGCCTGCTGCTTGAACTTTGGTAAATGCTGCTGATCCCTATCAGCACAATTGCATAGGGAAACAGAACAGGCTTTTAATTAAACTCAGGCTTTGATTAAAATTTTTTTGATTGTGTTTGAAGAGAATGAACTGAATTTACTCTATGCCAGTATAACTAATAAAAAAGTGAAAGGTCATAACTGTTGCCCAGATGGACAGTACCCGTAGAAGATTAGAGAAGCTGTTTATGTTTTTATAGTTCATGTGGATATATTTTCATTTGAAGTAGATGTAATATATAGAATTGCTGCAAGATGATTAATGTTGCAAAAAGCAGTAGTATAACTCCTAACAAGTTTGCATATAAGGCCATCTCTGGTCTTTTGCCAAGGGTAAATTTATTCCAGAAACTTGAGGAAAGCAAAACCACTGTTTTACCAACTGTTTTTGAAGTTGTTTTTTTTTTTTTTAGCAGGAAAACTGTTCAGTATTACAAACAAAAACCCAGAGTATCTCTGTGTATGGATGAGGTTATGTAAAAATGGCTGAAAATTAGAACATTGAGTCCTCAGTGAGGTTTCTTTGAGAGCAAGAAAATATGTTTGAAAACCTAGAATGCTGTAAAATTAACCATCTCTGCATAAATTCCACTCCCCTGTCCACCCAAAAAAACTTGGGGAAGCTTACTGGTGAAGCTTGCTGCATGGATTTTCAATGCTGCCTGTCAAATCTGTAATTTTTCATAATCTTGAAAGACTCACAGATTCTGAATGTACATTGGGACAATATTTGACAAAAACTTCTAGTTTTGCTCAGGGTATAGATAGAAAATATGTATGAAAATAGTAGTGTGCATTTCAAGATCTTGCTCTTGTTTCTGTGGTGTTGGGGGTGGAGGAAATATTCCAACTGGAGTCATCAACCACCTGTGGAAGGCTGTTTTCTTTTTGTCTCTGTTTTGTTTTGTTGTTTGCTGTGGTTTTACACTACTTTATTTTTTATACTGGTCTGTAGCTTAGATAAGTAAAAAATATTGTGGAAAATCTTGCCTAATAAGGTGCATGAAAGATTGGGTTGATTTAAATTGTTTCTGCTGTGTTTATGTTGTGTTCATAAAGATATTATATATGAAGTTTTGCCCTAGAAAAAAAACCAGTTTAAATTTCGGATTTAAAAACCCACAAAAACTATCCAAACACCCTCCCCAAGTAACACCCCCACATATGTTGGCAACTTAGTGTCCTCACTATTTAAAAAATACATGAAAAATGAATCATTTCACACTAAAATATTCATTAGTCCTTTCTTACAACTGGTCGGTTTGTATTCTGTTGTAATGTTGGTTTAATAGTAAAAGAATAATGAATGTAAACAATATGCATTGTGTTTAACTATTGAGCAGTGAAGATTAATTATTAAACTCATACCAAGACAAAGGGGGTACCTGGTGTAGTTGTTGCACTAATTTACATTTACTACTGTTTTAATTCTCACACAGTTATTTTACTGAGAAGCAGCATATGGTGCCAAGTAATAGGCCACAGAGTGCCAGTTATAGTAAGCTGAGTTTCAAGAGTTTCATGAGAGCTTCTAATAAGGTGATGAAAAAGGGTTATTCTTTCTTTAGAGACACTGTTTCTTTGCCTCTTTTCTGTGAAGGAGAGGCCAACAAAGGCATGTCATTTCCTGCTCTGGAGGAATCCTAGTGAAGTTAGTAGCAGGCTGGTCATAAGCATCAATTTTTGTAGCACAATCACCTTAATCAGTTGGGTCAAATATCTTGGTCGTTGATGTTCACACAGCTCTTAATGGATTGTATTATGTAGAATTAACATGGTCAGGTACATGTTTTATTTCTTCTGTGTGGAAATTCTGACTTGTACAATCTGTCTAATCTCAATACAAAATTAACAGTGGTTTTCTCTCTGTTTTTTGAGATTGTTCTTTGCAGTTCTTAAAACCCCTCTCTAACTTTCAGAAAACTGGTGTGAGATGGAAAACTACTGACATTGAAATAATGCTGTGATGCATGACATGGAAGAAGACAAGTTGTTTCCTCTGCAGTGACAGTTGGAAGTTAAAAAGGCAGCTACAGTTTTAACTGTGAATGTTGAAGCAGATCTTAGATTTCAGAATTCTTGATGCTACTGTGCTTTACCTCTGAATAGTGAACAGCCTCTGTATGAGACTTAAGTCCTTCTTGTAAGTGTGTAGGGTTCAACTTGTTCATATATTCCATTAAGTCAAGCAGAAGAGATCTGGGCTGTTCTGAAATTGTGTCATCTTGATGAGTACTGGTGTGATCGGTGATGTTTCATTTAGCTACGTTTGTTGTTGAGTTCACTTTTAAAGTCTGAGAACTTGTAATGGAAAAGTAAGACCAGCATATCAATCAGAACTAATTTTATCCTTGAAAACCGTGTGTCTTAAATGTGAATTAAGCATCTGAATCAGAGATGAAATTTATGGCATCGTGCAATAAAACAATATGTCTTAATTCTTATGGATCTTTATTTTAACTCTGCCATTTTGAAAGTTAATTTGGAACTTTGTATTCTTACCGCATCATTTCTTAAAAATCAGCAAGATGACATAATTTTAGCTATAACTGAGGTAAATTCAGATAAATTTGGAGATTCCACTCATTTAAGAATTTGTGAATGTGTAAGAAAGTGTATGGATGGGGGGAAATTTGTCACTTCAGCTTAATCTATTTACACTCTTCTTCTTGGAGGTGGAGGCTTTACCATCTGGAAGTTGGAAAGATTAGAATAAGGGATTTCATTACTTTCAACAGAGGATCCTCTGGGTTAGATCTCTTTGAGAATAGGGTAGAAGAAAGGAGGTTAGGTAAATTAATTAATGAATATGTAACCTAAATTCTATTTTGTGGGAATTGCAGTTGGTGGGGAATACTGCAATGAGAAATATATACTGGTATTGGAATTTAGATATGGTCTGGAATTTACTTCAACTTTTTAATGGATATTTTTATAATATAACAGGCATTTATTTCTCTCAAGTGACGATTTTACAGCTCACAAGTGGGAAGCTGCTTAGAATATTCAGCTGGTATTTCTAGAACATTTCCACATGAATTTCTTTCCTTTACAGACCAGTTAGTGATCTTAGCATAATGTTTGCAGTCTTATTCCAAAATGTATATTTGGGAGGTTTTGGTAGTGTGTCTTTTTGTTGATTTGTTTTGTTTTGGGTTTGAATTTTGTTTTGGTTTTGTTCCCACAGAAATTCTGTTTCAAGATTTCTCTTAGCCTGTATGTGTTCATTTTTAGTAGTTAGCACTGAGCGCCTTAAAAAGACCACCTTAACTGTGATTTTGCAAGTGTTAGTTTGCTGAGGCTTTTTTTTTTAGACTCCTTCTTTTACTATGCATTTTGCATCTTTATTTATCTAGATTTGATTTACTTCATGAACCAAAACCACGAACGAGAAGGTGTTTGGGAGAGGTAGGGTTACACGGAAAGTAATTTGCATGGAAATGTTTTTGTAAGTAAAGAAGTTAATGCAGACAAACTAGCATAGGGAGAGTTATTGCATATGGACTGGTGCAAAGGGAGGACAAACCTGTATTGTCTGGCGTAGGATGGGTTATCACCAGGATCCTGACAAGAGAATGTTTTAGGTTTAGTGTAGGATGACTACGTGAAGTTGTTTCTAAGGAAACTGGTGCTGAGAGAATAAGGTAACATTTCTGTGGCTAACCTACGTGTGTGTGTATATATATATTTTTAAGTACGTCAGGTCCTTATAATAGAATAATTAATGTGTGTTTTGTGGTATTTAAGGCTGCAGGATAATGTCTTTATTATTATTGTTTCCAAAATCCTGTAAGTAATGTTTGCTTTGAATACAGAACATAAGTTTCTTGTTCCACATTCTCAATTATCTTAACTCTTTTCTGCTTTATTTGTTGCATGAACTCCTAGGAGAAGGATTTAGCTATGAGTGTACAATTGTGTTTAATTCAGGTTCTGCTTATTTGCCTCTGTGAGGGACTTAAATTTTTCTCTGTAGAGTCACCTGACTTCTGTAGCTCTCTACAACTGTTCTGTGCAATACTATGAAAACTATGAAAATATCAGCCTTAATGTAGTTTTTAAAACTGTTAAATAGTGTCTATTTTCAGTGTTGTATTTTCATTTCCACTGCCCTAATTGTGTGCCTTCAGCAGTTTTGTATCTGTAAAGCACAGTTTCACTGTAGGAATGGTAAAAGGATAGAAGGTTGGCAGATGAGCTTTGTGGTGCTTGAAAAGGCACAGAAGATAATTTAGAGCTTAAAATGACTTAGAGGAGGCTTTTCGGAACAGATGGGCTGTACCTGCTGAAATTGATGAGACCTTTTTGATAAGGAATGGATCTTGCTGTGCAATATGTTACCATGAAAGTTTGCAAGACTATTATCAATCATCTTTGACTTCTCTGTGGTAAGGCTTTCTCCCATTGTTTTCACATAACTTTCTTTGTTGCTGATACCCAAAAAGAAAGCTTTTTAGCCTGGTTATTACTAGTGAGTCAGAGTGGGCAGGGAAGTCATGTCTTATCCAAGTAGTTTTGCATGACTAAGGATTGTCTAATAAGACTGGCAACCTAAATCCCACATAAAGAATACATCAGCATTTATATTTTAAAGTTGGAATGCATGCCTGTCTGCTGGAGCTTGCAATTAAATTACCTAAAAACTAGAGTTGGAAGAGTACTCTTTCTATTAAGGAGAAGGCTTGAGCTGATAATTTAAATAAATAACTGTCCAGAGGAGGTTTTGCTTCTTTCTGTCTTTGTCAGTTTTTACCTTGTTCCTCTGCACTGTGGAGTGTATGGCCAAGAGAATTCTGGCAGAATGTTTGAACTGGTTTCAAATGGCAAGTTGTAGTTGTAGCTCTGATTTGTTGAAGACAATAGTTTTTAAATTTATTATTTTATGTTCTTACCAAAATGACAGTTTATGTAAGTGTCTACTAAATAGGATTCTGTTAGAATAATATGTTTATGTATATGGATACAGGGAAATCACAATGGTATTTGTACTATATTAAGAGATGTATATTACAATGCATATGCTTTTAAGTAAGTACAAGAAGTCATCCACCAAAATTGAACATTGCCAAGGCTGGTTTTCTTTTTTCTTGGGATTAGATTAGTGTAAGGGTCAGACCCTTTTCTAGTGTGGAAACAGACCATACTGTGGCTGTTTAATATCTTCTGGTCTGTAACTTTAGAGTAGCTGGATGAAGCCATATACACCTATATACTGAGTGGTTAAGCAAGGAGTTGCTTTTAAGAGAAGTTTTTTTGTGAAGCATATTAATGAAGTGCTAGTTTACACCATTACGTTTTCTTCTTTACCCTTCTTGTTCTACCACAGAAGTAAAACAGGTATTACAAGGTTTATCTACAATAGCTTCTTATTGTCCTCATGATATTTTATGGTAACTTACAGTGTGAGAAGCAGTACACTGTTAACAGTCTAAGATTTCTATCTTAGTGCATTCAAACATTTTATTTTTTATTACTCTGTTACAAGAAAAAGTCCATTCTATCTTCTCAACCACTTAATTCCATGTGCTTCTAAGACAAGGAGTTCTTTAGTTCTCTGTTTCTAAAATATTATTCCCATATCCAGGGTAGAAGTTATTTTTCTCAATCCTTGTCTTCAACTGCTTCTTAAACATTTTCCTGCCTTATACATACTTTTTTTTTGCATCAGATGTAGGCCAGTATTTCAAATAAGAGGATATTACCAGTCTTGTATGCTCTACTTTCATGTTTCCAGATTTACTTTAGATGACTTTGTGTGATCAAGCATCTTGATTTATTTTCTGGCTGCTGATGCATTCCTGAACAAATGTTTTCATTGCATCATCAAATGTATTATCTAGTCTTTTTCCATTTAGTCTTTTACACCTCTGCATTCAGGAATAGCTCATCACGAGAAGTTCAGATTGTGCTTTTGTTATCTGCATTTATCAGCACGTTGCCTGGTTTTCTTCCTCCAGAGTTTCCCAGTCTCGTTAGTGTGGGTGTGTGGCGGGGAAGCTTTTTTCCTGTCTACTTCTGACCACCTCATCTTATGTTGTCTTCTATCTATTCTGCTTTCCAGGGTGTTATGTCATGTTTAACACAGGTGCTCCTCTTACAGAGCTATGAACTTTCTGGATCAAAGAAACTGAATGTATGCTTACATTGTTCAGAGTAAGGATACATTCTTGATGCTTTCCATGCTACTTTTTTTAGAGGCAGCATGGAAAAATCTTTCTTCAAATACGTTTCTTTCCATGCTCAGTAATGAGTTATAGATATGAGAAGAGTGTTTATGTAGCTTGTAAGAACAAGCTATAATTGACAATAGAGTTTTCTGTTCTTTTAGACTTGTCAGTCCATAATGTTCTCTTACACAAGTGGCACTTGTGAAGAAATCATGTAGCATGAAGCTTTATTCTTTTGGCTGACACAGTTCAGGTTTTAATTGCAAATTATTATTCTTGTGGACTTTAAGGTAAAAATACATAGTATTTTCATTCATTGTGCAGCTCACACTAAAATTACGTTACCTGCTTCATGCCATCTAGTGTATAATGGCCAAGAACTGGACTCATTTTCAAGTGCATGTCCTGTAATGTAATCTCTCCCATGTATGTTTAAACCAGTATAAACTACTGGCCTCTTTAAAACAAACATATAAAACAAAAACCCTGAAGAAAATACAAACCACCAACAAAAACCCCTCTGCATACTTGAATAATCATGTCTTCTTAAATATCATCAATTATGGATATCTAATTGATGGCATTTTTTTTTCTTTCTAATCCCCACTGTTATAGTTGATAGTGTAGCAAGTGCTACTGGCTGAGATTATCTGGGTAATCATTTTGCTGTTGCAGATTGATTTTGGTTAGTCTTGGTTTAAATGCAGACTGGTAAATAATAATGTATTCAGTATTTGTTTCTTCTAAATGTAAGTGAAAAACAAGCTCTCTGATGAGCATAGTTGATTAAACCCTTTTTATTTCTTTTACTGTAGTCAAAAATTCTTGGGAAGTTATCTGAGTTTTAATTTTCATTATTCTGCTAGTATATTGTTGGAATAAACTTTTTTCAGACATCTATATTTTTAAAGGCAAAAATATTGAGACTGGTGAATTCGCCATCCTTGGAGGGATTTAAAAACGCATATAGATGTGGCTCTGAAGGACATGGTATATTGGTGGAGTTGGCAGTGCTGTGTTGCACAGTGGTTGGACTCTATGGTCTTAAAGGTCTTTTCCAATCAAGAAGACTCTATGATCCCATGATTTGTGTGCATAGCATGGTCTAGGAGAGTGCTCTGACTTGGTAAAATTCTGTTTCTTAACTGTAATTGACAGATGCACAGTGCAAGACTCTGACTTCCTTCAGAACAGAGTATTACAGCTTTAATATTAACCATAAAGGTTCCAGGTCTAGTTTAACAGCCTTATGTGTCATATTCTGCTCATTTGTGCCAAATGAGTAAGTTTAGGAGAAAACATTTAAACTATCATTTCGGGTGCTTTTATGGGGAAGCTTTTTGGCAGTTGATTTTTTGTTTTGGATTTTAACATTGAGTGACTGCATTCCTAACTATAACTTTTCCTGTTCCATGCTTTAGTATGAATTCAAACTTGCTTACTTGTTCAGTATTTAAGAAATCTTCATCAGACCATATGTAAAAATATTTTGGTATGTTTTATTATTATTGTTACTAATAACTAAAATTTTTATTAGTTTTTATGATTCCTATATATTATAAGAACCTTTGAATCATAGTAGAAAAAAAATTACAATATTTTTAAAATAAACATGAGAAATATCTTATATTCCCTGTGTTTTGTTTGCTTTGGGAGAGATGTGAACACTCTGGAAATGAAATTCAATACTCTTGGTTCAGGCTACTTCAACCTTGAATAAATATGGACAGGGTTTAATGTATTGAACCAGGTTACTTTAGGGACACACCCACACAGTGTTTGATGTATTTATATTTTTTCCCCCCAAAGGCATAGCAAACCAGGGAGTGAGGGTAAGCATGAGGTGTGCTTTCCAGATGGCCATTTGGAAATCCCAGAGAGTCATCTGTGTGAGGCTGAGCCAGTCCCACAGCTGCTGTGCTCCTGTGCCTCTGGAACAGCGTCCAAGTGCAACTGGTGCAGCCCAGCCCTGCCAGAGCAGGATGGGGCACTGAGCTGGGGGGCTCACCCTGCTTTTCCTCAGTGTTCCTGTGCAGGGTCAGTGCAGCTCATGTGCTGGGAATCCATCAGCTGCCTATCTGGCCTCTTTGTATAAGTCCTGAAAAATGTCTTTAATATCCAGGCAGATAATTTGAGAGGGAGAGACTATTTGTCCTAAAACTGAACCAGCAATGACCGTAGCCAGAACAGATGTGGACTGCTTCTGTATTGATGCAGCAGTTGGGGTTCTCAAGCTGATTTACACTGAAGTAAGTTCCCAAATAGGGAAGCTTGAAGCCCAATGCATGGCAAAAACACTAACATATCTAGAGTTCACTCCTATCTGTGTTGTTTTCCTCATGCTCACTATGAAGGGATTCTTCAGCAAAAGGTGAACTTTAATGTAATACGTGATTTTCACGATGGCACTGAAATTTTGGCTCTTTGAGAAGTATGTACCAAGGAAATTTTAGTATGGGAAAGTCTTTAATATATTCAATTTAAGAATTACATGTTTTCCAAAGTCAGAGTATAAATTCAGTTCACATTGTATAAAATTATTACTCTCTTCTTTCATCTTATGCTGTTCTTTGCAAGTTCTGTGCCTGTGGTACTGTGCACCACTAATACAGAAGGATTTTCTACATAAGTGACAAAAGCCCTTTTTTTAGATGAAGGCAATGCCTCCCTTCCTGCTCCTAAAACACTAAACACTCAGCTTTTTTTTTTTTTTTTTAATGGCAAATTGCTTTATTGCAGAAGGATTCATGTGGGCTTTGGAGGGTTTGGTAAACTTCAATTTGTAAGGCCAAAAAATGTTTACATTAGTGCTTACTTTACTATATTTTTTCCTGATTTTCTGATAATCTTTTTTTTTTTTTTTTTATCTTTTAGAAAACAGGGCAGTGCTTGAAGGCTTGACAAATGTATCCCAGGTTGAAAAACTTCTGTATTCCTTCTCCTCTTCCTCCTTTAGAAAACTGACTTCTTTAAAGAGGTAAAGTTGAATGTTGTAGGGTTTTTTCCCAGGCAGAGTGAACTAGAACTCAGCTCCTTCTGTAGCATGTGTCATGATGTTTTAAATTAAATTCTATACATATCTCACTCTGACATGGTATCTGTTTCCCATCCTTCAAAAAAGGATGTCTTTGTAAACTTTTGTTTGCAGAGATCTAATTAGTTGTTCTGTTATTTTACAGAATTATTTTTCAGTGCTTCTGCTGAAATAAGTCACTCAAGTGTTACTTGGATTTAAATTAATGTTATTTCTGAATTTGTTGTATTTTAGGATGTTTAAACATGCTTTAGAAATCTGAAGCAGCTCCTTACCCACAAGAGAGTTGGTATTCTCTTAATGACTTCCTGCCAAGGGCCATTGAAAAAGTGATACATTAACTTAAAAATGTGTTGGGAAGCCTTTTATCTTATTTCACTTCACTTTTCATTTAACAAATACTGATCCTTCTTATAATACAGATCTTTCAGAATTGAAAACAAGTAAGTTCTGAGAAGACAATTGGTGATTCCAGTCATGTAGTCTGGCTATTAAAAGGTCGTTTATTGTAGGACTTCCATGATGTAACTTGTATGTCAAACATATAATTTTTTGTTGAACCTAAATAATTTTCAAAACACAACTGAAAGACAACTGGCCTGAAGCACTGAATCCTTCTTTTTCCTCCTTCCCCATTTATGCACAGCATTTTAGACTAAGCAAAGAAAACAGTTAAATCACTGTCAAATAATGGGACTGATTGCCCAAAATGCAACTTCTTTTATTGTTTTGTATTGTATAATTCTATTGGAAAGATATTAACAGCTTTTCATTTGGTAGGATTGGAAAAAACCAAATTTTCCTACCATAACTAGTATTCAACTTCTTTTTTTTCTTCTAAAGGTAAGAGAGAAGCAAAAGAAGTAAGAAAATGCTGGGATCAGAACGAGGTGTGGTGGAAGAATGGCTGTCAGAATTCAAGGTGAACTGAGAAGATTTATGATACCTAAACCATTGGCTTAATGCCACCAAACATAGTAGTGGGTTTTTTTAATATCAAAAAATTAACATTTTAAATATCTATTACTTGATCTTTCAATTTCTTATAATGCATAAAGCATGCAAAGGTCTGTGTAATTGAGTTGGCTGGTACATAATACGTAATGCATAATTCTAATAGTCGTTTATTTTTATTGTTTATTATTGTAGAGCAGAACACTTCAGTAGCAATGTGGTCTTTTAAATGTGTATTTTGTGTAGGTCAAGCTGATAGAATTTAACTAACAGCTGGATAACTGCCCAAATTTCCAATTGAGGAACTTTTTTATTTAAAAATAATTAGTATATATTTATTTGGACTTTAAAAAAAAAATCAAAGAAAAATACTTTACTTTTTCCCACCATGATCTGCATAAGATTAATTGTTTCATGAATTTGAAGTATTTTTAAGCTATTTTGCATGTTGATAATTATGCTGAGTGAAATACAGGATAATGCATAAACAAGAAAACAGGATTTCATGCCTGATAAGAAATTAGTCTGTTATTTAAATTAAGAGTTAGTAGTTCCTCACATCATTGATGAGAGTAAGTCATTATGTGCTGTCATTGGAAATTTGTTTAAGTTCCAAAGATGCAAAATCCACAAACATGATTGCTTGGGGAAGACTCAAGGCTGTCCATGCTCATTCTATACTCTCCACACCTCTTAAATAAGTTGAGTTGATTTGATAAAGTCTTCAAAAAGATCCTGTTAAATACAGGCTATCAAGAAAGAGAGTCCTCATATCAAACTAGAGCAAATGATTTATGAAAGATGAACCTAAACTGCTTTTGGATGTAACCTGGAAAGTGGTTAAGTGCTCCCAAAATGCTGTTTGTATGGAGAAGGACTTGTACTCAACAATTAGGTTACAAGTCTGAAAATTTACTGAACTTCAGGACTTTTCTTTGATGTTGGGATGAGACTTCATTCTTTTGTGAAGATCTTGAATACTTGGAAGCATTTATTTGTCAAGATAACCTTTTTTTTTTTTCTTTAGGCATTACCTGAATCACAAATTTCCAGCTATGCAGCTACATTGCACCGAAAAAAAGCACTGGTACCGGCTCTTTATAAGGTCATTCAAGACCCAAATAATGAGGTAGGAAATGTAAAAAAACTATTTTTATTCTCATTCTTGGATCTTTCACCTCTGCAACTGAAACTAAAGGAGAGGAAGATGGATTATTTTTTCTGAAGTAGTCCAACATGGGTATCATCCCTTTGTTTAGTCTCTTGGTTTTTGACAGTTACTTTAATGCCTTCCTAGTAAGACACAAACTCATCTGCTTCCAAAAATATGATTTATGCTGTCTGCTAGGTTCTCTTTGCCACAGCTGACTGTTGTGTTTTATTTGCCATGAGTTGGTTTTGGTGTTTTGGTTTGGGGTTTTTTCAGTTGTTGTTTTCTTGGGGGGGGTTTCAAGTTTGGGGTTTTTTTTAATTTGTTTTTTTTCAGTTCCCAGAAACCACCTTTCAGTCATAACTGAGACAAAGTAGGCCTTACAGTGAAACTCAGAAAGATTAATGTATTTCTTGAGTGGTGGTGGCCTATTGCAGTGGAAGATGGAATCAATTTTTTAAATGCCATTAAGATAACAAGATCTTCTCGTGCTTATACTAGTATCACTTTTGTGTAATTTGGTTTACACTGCTGTAAACAAGAGCAGAACCAGGGCCCCAAAATATAAATAGGCACAATGAAAACTTAGCTTACCCTTGTACATAATGCATTTTGCAAGTGATGTTAAACTGAGCTTTCCAACCCATTGGCTTCTGCGAGGAGCATTTCTGGGCAAGTGTGTGAAAAATAACTTCTGAATAAATTGTGCAAGCATACCGTTCTCTGACATGTCAACTACTTTAGATAAAATGCTTACAAATACTTGGTGTATCGTCTGTGACTTCTTGTATATTTATAAATTAAATGGGTAATGTACACAGCAAGGAAGTTCTTTATTCTCCCAGCTACAGCTCAGCTGTTTTAGGAAGCCGAATGCTTGATTGAGCTTCAAGGAGATTGCATAATACTCATGCAATTTAAAAAAAAAAAAAGGCTTCATAGCTGTCAGCTTCATTTCAGTATTATAAATAACCTGCATAGTGACCTTTTTCTTTGTACTGAAAAGCTGCTGTTATTTTTTCTTCAACCTGAAGCCACCATTGCTACTGTCTGTGTATTTGTGTTTGTGTAGACTCCTGAAAACGTAAAAGCTTCTCATTGCTTTTAGAAAAAGCATTTGATTTATCTTCTTTAAAGAGCAAAGAACCAGATTTGCAAAAAGGGTATCTTTTCAGGGTGATCTTATGTTATTGCTCACTGATGCTTGTCAAGTATTACTGTTTGGAACAGCTGTTGCTGTTTGGGCCTGATTCTGATACCACGTATAAGACAAGCAATCCTAGACATGAAGATGTCTAGTTTCAGGTTTTACTTGTTGAGGCAGGATGCATTTCCTTGTTGCACTTCTTCCAAAGTTATTTGCTTGTGAGGAATGTAACCAAAGTGAATTCATTACATAAGTCTGTAGTAATATTTGTCTCTAACTGAGAGGGGTTTTTGAATATGCTTTATAGGGCATTATTTGTTAGAAGGGTAATTCATCGTTTATGGAGATTAAGCATATGTGGTAGACTATTATACACTTTCTGGATTCTTAAACTTGATGGGCAACTAATTCTTTAGTGCAATTTAATCATAAAGTTGACTGATTTTTAAAACTTATAGAAAGTGGCAAACTGTTTAGGGCAAACATGAGTTTTTCTAGAATCACATCATTCTATCTTGATAAGACCAGGATTATTAGTTTAACACGGAATCAGCATGTTTAGGAACCAAACAAACAAGGTGTTTCTCTCTTTTGCAGGTGTCTACTGTTTGTGAGCTATTAAATGAAGGCAAGCATATTGATAAATTAAATACATTTGTTACTATTTGCCTTTGAGGAAGTGCCCTGACTTTTTGGGATATAAAGATAAAGATAAAGATAACTGGAGCAGAAATTTGCATGAAGTGTAGAGAGTGATCTTGCTCATAAGCTAATTTAACTGAATAATATATTGATTTTTGTGTAGCATTTGAATTCAGAAGTGAAGTGCTTTTGAAGCTTTTGAAGTACTTTTTTTCGGATAGTTTTATAATTTTTAGGGTTGATTTATGGCTGTAGACAATACTCTATGGATGTAAAGTTAATTCACCACTGAAATTCAAATATTGAATATTCATGTGGTGCTAATTAGGTTTAACTCAGGGCAGCTGTGAAACAGAGTGAGATCACCTTTGCAATGCCAAGCACTCCCAGACACAGTACTCTTCAAATAATAAATGTATATGTATAAATATAATATATGTATATGTATAAATAAAATATATGTATAAATACTCTTCAAATAATAAAAAAAATAAAAAGCCCATTATGTTATAGTTAAGTCAAAAATAAGCACATTTTATTTTCTACAGTTGAATTCTTCAAGAAGACAAATATTTGTCTTGCATTTCCTAAAGTATTATATCTAACTTAAAGATACGACTCTTAGGATTTGGAAAACTTGTAAAATAAGCCAAAGGAAGGCTATTCATCATCTTCCCTAAGACATGACTGGTTTGCATCTCTGTAAGGTATAAAATAAAGAGTGAAAATTAGATCATTGGCACTCACTGCATATTTAAGCCAGTAAAAATGTTATTTATTTTTTATGCTTATTGCTGCCTATGCTAATAGAAAAGAACTTACAGTTAAAATTATTTTGTTTGTTAGGAAAAAGAGAGGATTGTAAGAGATGTATTACTTTGGATTTTTTTGCTGACGTCTGTGCTACGCCATTTGCTTTGACTTTGGACTGAAAGATGTTAGGAATTAAGAAATGTGTGCCAGTTCATGTATACACCCATTACTGATGACAGAAGCTCCATTTCCTCTGTTTATCTACTGTCTTCTCAGTATATGTATTCAGAGAATTACTTGGAAGAGGCTGGCTCTTTGGAAAGCCAGATAACTAGGATGCAAGGCAAATATTTGTTCTTTCTCAGAGTGTCAAATTTTGTGTTTCCAGGTGGGAGACTACCATACTGTACTTTGATAGGAAAATCCTGGGTGTTTGTGCTTTTGGAAATACTGGTGTTGTAGCATCTTTGTGATGGCAGCTTTTTCTTGTGGAAAAAGCTTACAGCTTTTCTTACAGCTATGAACACACCAAAAGTGCTATAGTAGTTGCAGGTTTTTACCTAAATAATTGCAGTTGTTAAACATTTTCCACAACAAATATGACAACTACTAAAAATAAGGAGAATTCGAATGTTTGCAGCACCACTGACTGGATATTGCTTGTGTCTTTCTAGGGAGCATGTCTCCCTAGTCTTAAAAGACTAATTTTATAAAATTTTCATTTGAAAATAGGTAGAATAAACTTAGTAACTGCTTTGGTTGAGTGTCATCTGACTTAGCTAAAATAAATTTTTGTTTTCCACTATTTTTAATGGGACTTGAATTAGACTGGCTAATTTCAAATAGGAAACAGCTTTGGGCTGCTGTCATCTCTAATCTAATACGAGTACTATTTATAGCATTGCCATTGTATATATCTGGTTTCAGATAATATTTTTAGCTTTTCTTGCACTTGTCATCTCCCTGTAGATATGTTTGTATGTTTTGTTTTCAGAGGTTTCTTTTTCTTCCTTCTGTTCTCCTCTTGATCATATTTTCTTTTAACGAAAAATCAAATTTATTTAGTGATGTACAAATGACTTAGTAACCACTTTTTTAATTTGAATATCTGAAATATGTTAGGCCTTGCATAAAACAGGGATACAGTTCTATTTCTGAGGATTTGAACATTTAGTGTAACAGTTGGTTTTAATAATTAGTGCCCCTTTTAGATAGGAGTTTCTACTAAGTAAATATTAATTAAGAAAGGATATACTTATACCTCTTTTGAACATAAAGTGCTGTACATGTATGAAATACTGGAATAAATATACTACCAGAAAGCTGTACCATCTTTTCCTTAGAATGATTGTAATAGAAGCTTTACGTACTTCTAATTTCATTTAGATCCCAAGCCAAAACTTAAGTGGTCAGTTATTTTATATCTATCTTTCTATCTGTCTTTCTATACATGTATATAAATTAGATGTGTGTATAGATAGACAGATTTGTATGACTTGTAAAAATCCATTTGTTCTAAATGACTGGACTTCTCTCATTCTGTGTTAACATTGTCAATGTCATCTTTCTTCTCTCTCCCTGTACAGTCTGTCTGCTTCTTTGTAAACGCTAGCTTCTAGCTTAGAGTAGCAGGTCTGTCAATCAGAAGCCTTGTTACACAAGGTACTTACACCAGAGCCTTGTTCAAGAAGAGATTTCTCTGACAGCTGAGTTTTTTTTACGTAAATGTCATGCTATGGCTTACGTAATCAGTGGTTAAATATGGTGTGCTACATTGGCCAGAATATCGTGTGTTGGAAATGAAACTGTTTCCTGGGTGATGCTCTCTTAATAGAAATTCTGTCAAATTTATGTTTTATGTTTGTGATAAACCAGTGTAAATATAGGTATGTGAAATTGTACATTCATAGACCTTTATGGCATTGCACACCTATCAAACATTCAAACTATTCACTTGCAGAAATGTTGGTCCCTCTGCTGTTAGCAAGGGACTCCTGTTTTTTAAGAGGATGGATGGTTCACAGTAAACCACAGAAATATATCTTTGTGCAGCACAGCAAAGGTGTGACCCTCAATTCTACAGGAAGTTTGTGCTACTATGATTATGATGAATAGACAAATTAATGAAAAAAGAATGCATCAAAGTCCATGAAATACACTGTGAATGCTCTGAAAGTCCTAAGGTGCATGTGCCTGGGAGTGAAAGAAGGGTCATATATGCCTTATCTAATCTGTATGTCTGTATGTATAAGACAGCTGCATGAAGCACGTACTGTTAGAAAGAAGACTTGAGATGCTGGCCTCTGTTTTCTGACTCTGTAGCTTTTCTGTATGAATATGGATGCCTTAGGTTACATGTGTGCCTCTGTCTTTTTGGACGGTGAATCCCATAAATATTTTCCTTATGTCAGATCATCCCATTTGGTACAACTCAATATTAGATAGTGGTGACAAACCTTACAAAAATTTGTCTTGGAAATTAAAAATTTTTTTTCAATTTTTTTGCCCTCAAGTTTTGATTTTGGTAATAAAAATTTGATCAGTCATGGGAAAGAATGAGACTTAGGTTGGTTCTTTCTGCTTTTTTTCCTGTTCCTTAACAGTTCCATGGATGCATTGTAGGTATTGGTTTACCATTGTAGGCTCTTAAAATGGCAGGTTTACCTCATTCTTTTATCACACTGACTTGATAGGGGCATTTTTTTTCATTCTTGTACTGAAACCTGAAGTGCAACTCAAATGAAAAGATCAGTTTGCATTGTAATGAACATGTTCGGCTATTGGTTTTGAGACTGAAAAGGTGTAGGTAAGAAATGAATTCATATTTCTTTCAATGGACCTGTCATTAGCAGCTGATCTTTAACCTTTGTACTTTTAAAGACCTTACAACTGCACTGAAGTTTTACGGTGCACATAGTTCAAACCACGTGTCTGTCACACGCCTTAAATTAGTACCTGTACAGAAAATAAATCCTGTAGTGACAGCCCTAGAGAAGAATTGCACATATGGTAGAGGCTGTAGTTGCCACATGTCCAAATACTGCATATCAGTGCCCCTCAGGTCTGTCCTTATGGATCTCCTTTAACAGGATGCAGATACCAGTGTGATTCCTTCACTTACTTCATTCACTTAATTGCCAGGGAACACAATTTTTACTGACTGCAAGGGCTATATGATGTAGTCCCTAAATTTGTTGTTCCACTCTCCCTTATTAGAGAAGCCTACCAGTAAGTGATTAGCTACTGGTAGCTAATGGTAGCCTACCAGAAGTAAGTGATTAGCTTTTTTGCCTTTCCACAGCTCCTGGAGCCTGTTTGCCACCAGCTCTTTGAACTTTATCGGAGTTCTGAAGTTCGACTCAAGAGATTCACACTACAGTTTTTGCCAGAGTTGATCTGGGTTTATCTACGTCTCACTGCCAGCAGGGATAGGCAGAGTAATGGTTGCATTGAAGCATTGCTGCTGGGCATTTACAACCTGGTAAGTGAGATGAGTGGGAATGGCTGAGGAAAGCTTTGATCTGAAGTTTTGCATCACTGATGGCCAGGAATAAAGTAAATTATTGGAACAACATATTTAAAATTAAAAGACACTTAAAGGAAAGTGTATTTAATACAGAGAAAAGCATAATATAATGAAGGTTTAGTAAAGATGTGTTTGCAAAAATATATTTTTTAAATTATCTTTTTTGGAAAAAACGTTTTCACTGAAAAAGGATCATCTCATGGGCTTTCTCAAGCTTTTATATACTTCTGTTTGTAAGGAAATTAGGTAGCCCTTCTTAATGTTGCAAAATAGGACTTTTTGTGATTGTCAGGCTCATATGTTTAGTCTTGATGTGCTGTCCATTTGAGTCAGATAATTGTCTTGAGGGGAACTGTGGTTTTAAGAATAAGTAAAAGTAACTGTAAATCATTAAATTTGGCTGTTGGATGTAAAAGCAGTTTTTTACATCCTCACCCTAGCCTGGAAATGTTTACTTTTGTAATGTTATGAGGCTGTTTGATAAATTCAGCAATACTGTCACAAGAGACCTTCTCTAGTGGGAATTTGTGCTATAGGACCTTAAAACATACACTACTGAAATATCACCCTTCCCTCTAATGTTGTTGTAAACCCCTCCTTTAAATTGTGGGTTGTCTTTCTGCACAAAAGACACAGAATAGTCAAACTGTGATTCTTAAAAATAAAATGTATTCTAGTTATGTGTCTGTAGATCAGCTCTAACAACTGGAAGATCTAGTTATTTTAGATTTATTTTGATAGAAAAAAACACTGGAAACTGCTTGGAAATGGATTTTTTGTACTGTTTATTGGATTGAAGTAGCACGTTTATCTTTCCTCCCTTTTTTTCATGAATGTTCTGCAGTTCATTTGAAAGTCATGTTGGTGATTCATATTTTTTAAGGACAGTAATTTCTCCATTCTCTCCATATTCAGAAAGAAAGAGACCTCAAAATGAACAGTGGCTTCCACTATTTTTTTTCTTTAATGAAGCTGATATTTTTCTGCACATATACTGAGAGTGAAGTTATTTTCTGAATACTTAGAAAGTGAAAGGGATAAATAAATCTTCTGTGTTCTGACAAGTTCTGTCAGCTGTTCTCCTGTTATAATCCTTGAAGCCTGCTACAAGTACTGAGCTGCCCTGGGCTAAACTTTTACATAAACTAGAGTGACTGGAACTTATTGTGTGAAAATTTGCTGTACAAAGTGCAAAGGCAGGATTTTAGACTCCTTTTTGGTATAGTCTTATGTAATTGCTCCTAGTATATTTTCTTTAAAAACTGCAGGGTTACTAAGGTTACTGCTTATGTAGTAGCCTAGCAACTACAAAAATCTGACCAGTTTGAAAGCCTTTGAAGAAAACATTGTGTTTCCTCCTGACGGAACTTCGCCAGTCCCCTTGATTTCACCTTTTCTCTGTGGCGCATTTATTATGAAATACTACCCATTGTCAGCAAGTGACTCATCAGCCCTTCTGTGTCAGTATCTTTAGTCTCACTGATTAAGGAGCCAGTGCTGGGTTTTTTTTTTTAAAGTATTGCACACTAGTTCTGCAGAGCAGTTTGTGATAGAGGTCTTTTCCCACTTATTAAATATGTATGTTGATATTGTTGATATTCTGCAAATGCACAAAGTCCTTGAGGCGTTAGTAGTCTTACCAGATCAGGACATCTAACTTACTTCTTAAATTCCTTCTAAGAGCTGAAAGTTACTCCAACTCCTATCTCCTTACTTCTGTTTGTGTTCTGGTTTTGTTTTTAATGCAGGAAATTGCTGACAAAGATGGAAACAACAAAGTTTTGTCTTTCACCATCCCTTCGTTATCTAAACCCTCAATATATCATGAGGTAAGGGGCTGCTAAGGTAAATTAAAATTGGATCTATTAGAGGAATGGAAACTGGATCAATTTGATGCCACGGGCCATTTTAGATGCATCTTGTTGTAGTAAGTTTTCAATGTCTGTAGCTGGGAGTTACTGTAATAGAATGCTATAGAATTTGTAGAAGAACAGGAATATAAATGTTAAAAAATCTTTGTTGACCGTCCGTTTTTAATAGAGTTAGTTATGTTGTTGTTGTAACTGGGTTTTTTTGCCTCTTACATGTTAGCATAAAAGTAGTCTTCCTTCTAACTCTTCCTTAGTTCAGTTAGAACTGGCAATTGTGTTTTTCTTTCACTAATGTTTCTGGACAAAAGGTCTGTGTGATTAGGACAAACTTACTGTACATGGATATGTAAGAATCAAAGTTGAAAATAGCTCTCACCTGCTGTATTACTTGAAAGTGTGTACACTTTATAACAATGAAACTAGGTAATGTTTTTAGTTTTACTGTATTCTGGAGTAATCTTCATTTTTACAGATCACAAGATAAGTGTGTCTTTTGCCCTAGGTAGTTGGGAGTTTTAATGCTTTTTGGGAATTTTTACTTATAACTTCTCCGTCCTCCTTCCTTCCTTCTCCCACCACCTATTTCTAGCCCTCTACCATTGGATCCATGGCTTTAACTGAAGGGGCGTTAAGCCAGCATGATCTTATCAGAGTAGTTTACAGTGATCTTCATCCTCAAAGAGAAACTTTCACAGCACAGAACCGGTAGGTGGATGTACTCTTACTATTAAAGGTGTTTCACTAGGGAGACAAATCCTTAAACAAAACAAAAGCATTTTGTGATCAGTCATCTCTCAGCATTAAGTGCTCAGAAATAAATCTAGAGAACAGCCTTAGTAATCTTGAAGTATAAGTTTCTTTTTCTTTGTTCCATCCTTGTATGTTCTGCTGCTAGTTAACTTTGAAAAATAACTTCTCTGTAATTTCTGTGTCTGCAAGGATATCTTTGGTTTTATGGCTGTCTATTCAATTTTTCCTGGAAGTGTAACAAAATTCACCTTTGGATCAGGGGCTGTGAATCCTTTTTCTACTGGAAAAAGAGAATGGAACTAAGTGGATAGACAGAACCAGGAGTGAGAGAAATTGCCCTGCAGTTTAATGACTGTTAGGTTTACCTGTGTCTAAAGACAGCCCCGGGAAAACTGATAAAATAATTTTGAATGCATTGCAGACATTTCCGCTTCTATATCTGTCCATATATTATGCCGTATCTAGTTTCCTTCATAGTTCCTGCATATGCTAATGGCTTTCAGGATTTTCAGAAGAATAAATTCAAGTGTTTATAGTGAACCTTTGGTAGCCTATTTCTAGTTAATGAATTATTTTGAAAGAGGATTAAAGGATTTGTGTGTTTACTTCTGACACTTCTTCCTGTAGGGTGCTTTTGAAACTGAATTGTAGATTTCTTGTGTTAAATTTCAGTGAAATATTAAGAATATAAATAATCCAAGATTTTGCTCTTCTCTTTTCAGGTTTGAGGTGCTGAGCTTTCTTATGCTGTGCTACAATTCAGCTATTGTCTACATGCCTGCTTCTTCTTACCAGTCACTTTGTACAATGGGTTCCAGGTGAGACACTTGCTTTTGAAGTAGTCTTCAGGGTCATCTAGACTTTGAAATATTCATCCAGTAAAGAAAAATGCTTTCTGATGGGGATAGATTGGTTCTTGGTATGCTTCCGTCATTTTCACTTGAGTTGTGGCTATGCTAAATTTGCCAAATATGTTTCATTTTCCTGCATCTGAAAATTATATCTGTTCTTTGAGTAGAGAAGCAAGACAACATTTTATATACAAGGGATTTCTGTTGTTTTGGAGACAGTGCCACAGTTGCTATGTATCAGTGGCCATGTGTTGCTTCCATGATGAAGATTCAGATAGTAAACTGATGCAATAAGGATATAATAAATTATCCTGGTTTTAATGTAGGCAATATATGGGAAGACAGGCCTCTTTTTCAAGAGTCAGAAATATTTCTGACAAGGCAGCTGAGAGCAGTTCTCAAGACTATAATATGTGTGTTATCTGACTTTAGGTATAAGGTGACTTGCATGCTGTCATCATACATTACATGGGATTTCTCTTCTCTACCACTGAAATGTTTCCTTTAGAGAAAATTGGTTTCAGTTACTGAATTTTAGGGAGAGTCTCCTGGCCGGTAGCAGAGAACATCTTGCCACTCCTGTTCTTTAGAAGCTGGTTATGATTTGAGGAAAACAGGTGGAGTTATTGGCTACATGGGAGTAACACTAGACTAGCAGCAAGCTGCATATCAAGGCACTGCTACAGAACTGCTCTAATGATTAGGAATGCAACATAAAAATGTTCTATGTTGTGTATTTATATTTTAAAAAATAAATCTCTGTGATATAAAGACATTTGTAGTCTTTGTGGAGTTAATACTTTCTTGTAATTGTTTTTAGGCTGTGTGTGAGTGGATTTCCACGGCAGCATGAGAAACGCTGGAAAGAACACTGTGGTAGAGTGGTGTTAGACCCTGACTTCATGGTGCAGCTGCTCACAGGTGTCTATTATGCCATGTAAGTGGACAGGGTTTTCTTACCTAAAGAGAAAGGTCTGCTTTTACATGAATTAAAATATAAATCTTACTTGTTTTATAATTGAAAAAAATATTTAGACTCATAACACAAGTTTGTACTCGATTAGTGTATTTCCCATTACTTGCTTATTCAGCCAGCAGATAATTTGAAAATATTTTGTCAGCACTGAATTAGGTGACGAAGGGCCAGCAGTAGGTGCTGAAGAGAGTTAGGCTTCTGGTTTCAGCTTTTTCTACCATGCCTGTACCACAGATACCTTCTATTCACAAGCATAATGGACTTGGATGCCAAGATAAACTGATTAAATGCAGACCTCTTAAATATCAGTAGCATCTGAGATAGCAAAAATACATTTTTGGTGCAAATTCAGTTCTGCTAAGTAGCATTAACATTTGCATATTGGCCCCATTTTTTTAAAGTTTGTCCTAATTATAGTGTCAATTTTGTTTTGTTTGGAGGGAACATGGAACAGCTTTCTTGTTACACCAAGAAGGTAATAAAATACGTTGTAGTGTTAAAAGAAGTGAATGTACACTGTGGCGTATGTACAGTTGATGTATTTTCTACATAAGCTGAGAAGTGCAAGGCTGGATTTGAGCAGAAAAAAGGACAAGTTTGTTTTCATAAGATGTGGAAGATAAATATCTGTCTTTACTTTTTAGATATAATGGTCAGTGGGAGCTTGGCCAGGAGGTATTGGAGGACATAATTTACAGAGCACAGCTTGAACTCTACTCACAGCCCCTGCTGGTAAGAAACAATCCATTGTAATTTATGGGCTTGGTTAAGAGGAGTATGGATGTGTTTCTGAAGTGGACTGGTAATGGAGTTTTTGTGTCCATTCACTGCACTGTCAAATGCAAGTGATTTGTTAGCAGCCGGTGTTTGCAATGTAGCTATTTATACCATACTTTTTCTGCTGAGTATTAAGCTAGGGTGTTGGGATCTTCTAGGACTCACTGAGACTGAAAGCTAAGATTTTGCTAATATATTACAGTTGGCTCAAAATGTTTATGATGTTTATGTTGTTTTGACATAAGCTACTGATGAGTGGTTCAAAGAAGCTTAACTGAATAGTTGTATGTTATAGGGCATTGGTTGCAAAAAAGGTGTTTTCTTTGCTTCCCGACCTTCATCACGGTTGAGAATAAGCTGTGGGTTTTAACTGATAACAAAGTAGAGAAAGCAACAGCAGGATACAGCTGAAAATGAAAAGGAACTCCAATAGCAGAGTCAATGCCCAATTTTGTTTGATAAAAGTCACACAGATCTTAGTCTTTGCCTTCTTTGGAGGAACTGCAGTAAAATGGAGTAGTTCTAATTCGGGTGGGGATTTTTTCAGTTTTCACTGTATTTGCTGTTCCAATCATGAAAACAGAGATGAGAAATGGGGAAAGTGGTGAAACTGGGCTGGATACAGGTGGATGTGATTGGGAAGGATGAAAAGGTTGAAAGAGGGAAAGGAGAAATTTTTGTCAGATGTAGGAATGAGAACCAAAAGAAGAGGGAAAATTAAGGAGAATAAAGTAAATTAGATTGCTGTTTCAGTTTCTGCATCAGAATTGTGGCTAGAAGCCTTTAGTCCTCCTCTGAACTAACAGCAGTAAAATGTCACTGCTTTTTACATAACTGACGAAGGAGCGGATTTGCAAAGCCTTTTTATGTGGCAATCTGAGATCACTCTTTTCTGAACTAAATTGCATAAAATTATTCTCCAAAGGTATTAATATTGGCTGTAAAATTATCTACAGGCTTTCTGACGCTGCTGCATTTAAAATGCCTGCTGTCCATTGAATTATTGTAATAGTTGGTTCCTTTTGGAAATGACTCATCACTCTATCAGATTGAAAGTTTTAAATTAAATATTGAACCTGCTGAATTGGGCTATCCTATCAAACTACTACATTTGAAAAGTATGTAGGAGGATCTGGAACTTGATGATATGACAATTTTTAGGTTTCATTGTTCATTTTTTTATCAGTTTGTCCTTAGAGATTACTTCTAGTTGTAAGAATCTTCTAGAATGTCTGTTTTTTTTCTAAAGGTCCCATTGATTCTCCATCCCACTGTTTGTTGACATCATGACATCACCAATTTTTACCCCTTCCTAGTTGTCAGGTTTTTCCTGCATATGCATGCAGGCGTATTAGGAGAGGGTTTTTTTGTTTTAATACTCTGATCATTCCCTGCTTCCTGTCTTGTTTTACTAACATTTTTTAAAAGTAGCCTGAAGAAATTGTCTGTTTTATTAAAAAAAAAAATCTGCATGTCTTTGCCCTAATGCTGTATATTCAAGCAATTTGACTTTTTCAAAGATTGGAGCCCTTTGCTCTCCTTGCATTCTTCAGGAGATGTGTATAATTTAGCAGCATTATAAAATTCTGTATTTTAAACCTAAAACTACAAGCAGCAAATAAATATTATCTGGGCTGCTTCACAGGTAAGTTGCTAAGTTCAGCTTCTGCCTAGGATTTCCTAAGAGCAGCAAATTCTTTGAAGTCTATTTAATATTCAGGCACACCCCCACATTAGGATTATTTTTAGAAACCTGTATTTAAGTACCTATTTGTGTAATTATGGGAATACCAGCAGTCATCGTTAAAATGAGAAACATCATGATCCCTGTGTTTGTTTCTTGGAGAAACATTTTTGACCATTTAGTAGATCCATGCTCTTACTTACATAGAGTTTTATTGCCTGTAGAAAAAAAAAAAACCTAAGCTTAAAAAAAAACCCAAGTGGAAAAACAGCATCAGAAAGCTATGAAATGTCCATAATGTGGAAGTGGTCTTCTATCACTCTTACCTGGATATTGCAGTGGAAAAGGTAGGAACTAACACAAGGGAAAGGCCTTTTCTGGTTAAAGAAAAGTATTTCTGTTAACAAACACTGGGTACTGGTCAGGAAACTTGAGAGTTTCTACAGAGCCAAACTAATCACCAAGTGTCAGAATTAGTAGCACCTTGGACCTGGGGAACAGACTGGTTCCAATTGGTCTTTTCCTCTGAATAAAGAGTTCTACATGTTTTTCAGACAGAAATCCCAGCCTTCAGAGCAGAGACACATAGGCTTACCAAGTCCAGTGCACAGGAACCATGGATCAGCAAGTCCCTATTGTGACAGCAGCTTTATCCAATGTATTTTATTGATGCGCTTACTGCTCTTATTGAATGTTCTTTCCTTAGAGCTCTTGTCTTGTAGGCAAGAGTGGATGTCTGGCCTGAAACCAACCTTCCTTTGTCATTGATAGCTGCAGACTTGGCTTGCCAAGTCTGAATTGTTCTGTGTGTTTGTTTTCCTGCCTTTCAGTGCTGGATTAGACATCGTGAGCAAGTGCTTTTGCATCCTGAAAGATCGTGGTTTTGGGGGTGTTTTTGTCAGACAAGGACTGTGACTCATTCAGACTGGTTGTTTAGGTTGTTTCAAAGATTTACTGTTGCATTGATCTTGATCTCCATATGGTTTTCCTCAGTCCCCAGAAGTACAGTTTGTGCTGCTAGAAAGGGCCAGCTGTTAAAAGGTTCAACAAGCAGAAATGCTCTGTCACGATTCTAGTCATGGTGCAGAAGTCTTTTGCTACGAATTTTTAGATTTTTTTTTTTTTTTTGTATACTGACAAGGGTATCTATTTAAAAGAGGTAGCAGCTCCAGTGAGTAGATTTTGGAAAATCAAGGTGTGTTCATTTTATGGGTTGTGGTTTTGGGGGGATTTTGAAGCTTTACTGAAGTAATACTTTGTGTGCATCAGCTTTGTTGTTGTTGAATATTGCACGTGCCATAAAGAACCAGTTTGCTTTTCTGGAGCTGGTACACAAGTTAACTTTTGTTGAGTAATTTACTTGTAAAGTAAGAAACATTACTGAAAGTTGTTTTTGTAATTTTCTAAAGTAAACCTCTAATCCCAAAGGCATTTTATGGGAAACTTAAAGAAGCAATTAAAACATCAAAGCCAAAGAAGTCACTTGTTCTTCTCAAAGCTGCAAAACATAAGTTCTGACTTTATAATAGTGTTATCTAACACTCATCTTTATTAAACCTATTTTTTATTGTATTTTAATAACTTGATGCTCATTGCTTAGGTTGCAAAAAAAAATTTTTTTTCCTAAATAAATCTTGCAAGTACCTGCAGTCTAATCCCCTTGGTAAGGTTCTGTTGAGGTTGTTTTTAGGGAGCAGTGGGGAGTGTTATGGGGAAAGGTGTGGTGGAAATCAGCCCTGTTCCCCTGTCCACAAGACCACTGGCTGTTTGCATTGGTTTGGGCTGTGACTTAGTTTTATTGACATCCTTGTCATAAAACATAAATGGTATTTGCCTTGTCATATTGCAGTCTCTTTTGGATGAAGACCTTCCTGTATGTGTTGTTAAGGTCTGTTGCTACAGATGGCAAAGATAGAACATAATAAATTACCTCAAAAAATTGAGAAAATTAGCTCTGGTTTTGAGAATAGGTTTGTGATGAGCTTTTCCAATTAATCAACCTTGAATCCTGGGCATGGGGTCATCCATCTTGAGGGGAATCTGGCATAATTACCAACTCTTGCTTGTTCTCCTTTCTGTATCCAGCAAGAGATCCAATATTACCGTTAGTGCAATCGAGGACAGTAGTAGTAGTACAGCATCTTACTTTTGTCTTAGGTTGCAAATGCCATGAAGAATTCGCTGCCTTTTGATGCTCCTGATGCATCACAAGAAGGCCAGAAGGTACTGAAAGTAGAGGTTACTCCAACAGTTCCAAGAATTTCTCGGAGTGCTATCACAACAGCTTCTATCCGTCGTCATCGCTGGAGGAGAGAAGGTGAGCTTTCTCTGCCAGGAGCACGTATTACAATGCACTGTAATCATCATCATCACTGTAATCTGGCTTCTGAGTTTGAATGTTTACAGCTTTTGGGGGGGGGGGGTTGGGCTTTTTGTTCGTTTGTTTTTGAAAGTGATACACCGTAATATATTTTACATCTTCAGAGCACTGCATGAACATGAATATTTTGGGTGTTTGTTTTGGTTTTGATTTTGTGGTAAACTGTGAGGTAGATGAGGAAATTGAGAAATCGGAAAATGTTTAATAAGACTTATTTTTTTCTCCATGTAACACAGTATGAAATTGTAGGAGTAAAGTGTGGCTTAGAACTTGAGTTCTTTGTTTAATCTGCACTAAAACTCAACTGCCTCCCATCGTAAATAGCTCAGGGAATGAAAGCTTAACATCTAGACCTTAATAGGATTCCAGCTGCCTAAAGCGCCTGAGAGCAGTGGGAGAGGGGAAGACTGAACATCACACCTTCATATGACCCAGTTTATTGGGGGGCTAAAAAAAAACCACATAGGTTTGGATAGTTTAGAATTAGTCTTTCTTCAGTGAGTACTGACATCATATGGAAGTGTGCTTGACTGTGTAAAGAAAAAGAAATGTAGTGATCTTTACCTTGATGTGATGACATCTTCAGTGTAGGTGTAGCAGAAAACTTGCTTTGAAATCACTTTGTCTACTTTTAAAGCTTTGTTACTTCATGTATAAAATATTAGTTTAAAACAGCTGCATAAATCAATGAAGGTAAAAAGGAGAATAACACAAGAATCAACTGAGAGTAAAAAGTCTGAAAACAGGAATTACATATTTTCCTGTGGTACATTTCTTTCCCCTTTTATTTTTTGTTATTCTTCTTGGTCACGTGCAAAAGGATTTGATGACCTCTGGTCTTCAGCTGAATCAGGATGTCCAGGACAACAAGTAGCTGTCTCCTGTTTTCAGGACTCTGCGTTGTGTTTGTCTTCACTGTAGTTATATTCAGCCGTTATATTCATTTGCTGGTCTCTGGTCTACAGTACAGCCCACCTGTCCCTTTCTGTGGATGTTCTCACCACTTTTAACTAAGCATGGGTAGTGTTTTGTGTTTGTTCCGTGTCCGCATAAACTTTCTATTTTCCCTGCCGGGGCTGGAATGCCAAGAAAGGAATAGAAAAGCACTAAAATGTTATATGTTGAATCCCAGATGGCTTTGACTTCTCAATCGAGGCTGACTCAAGCATTCCTGGCTCACCGATCCAACACGGCTCCACAGACCTAGGGATCAAACGTGAGCAAGAGGGGGAGGTGCTGATGCGCAGGACCCCTGAGCATGGCTTCCCGGAGCCCACCTTGGCAGCAGCCACAACAGAGGGTAGGACAGAGATGAGGAGGCAGAAGTCAGTGAGGCAGTTGCTGGAGGAGGATCCTGGCTCCCTATCCCCAAGCAGAACTTCTTTCCATTCTAGTGTGTGTTTCCGCTATCCCAGGGTGTATTAGCTTTCTTTGCAATACACGCATCCCCTATATACCTAACATCAGGTCAGGAAATACCTTTTGTTATCATGTGGGCTGGCCTGGGGCTTGCATCTGTGTGGTGAAACACTGCTTGGCATGGCACAAAAAAAAAAAAGACAGGGGTAATATCCAAGAGCTTTGGGATTACTTGGAAACTTCCTGTTACTGAGCATGTTTAATCTGATATTAAGAAGAAAAAATATGCACCTGCATATTTTTAAATATGCATCTGCATTCATTCTAATGAATGTGAATCTAGCACTGAAAAATAGACAGTACAGAGTATAAATGGATTTGGCTCCATTTGAGTTAAAATAGTGTCTTCTTAGTCTGCAGTTTTTAAATTTTCAAGAATGAAGTTTCACGTTGCCGTTAAAAGTCAAGCCTATCTAAAACAGGTATACAATTACTGATGTTTTGTCAGTCATCCTTTAATTGAAAATTCATATATGTACAACTCATTTAGAGCTGGCTACTCTACAAGCACCAAAAAAGTGCTTGTGTTTTCAGGAAAAATGAGGTTGTCATGTTTCTAAAAACTTTAGAAACAATTACTGCTTTCTTTCTCAGTCGTGCTGTCCACATAAATGCTGTAGGGCTTCAGAGGTCTGCTTGGCAGCCAAGAATACCAGATAGAGTAGAATGCTATTTTACTTAAGTTCATCTACTTTTGAGTAAAGATGATTTCCTTGATGAAAGACATAGTTTCAACTACTGAACTTGAATCATGATTTCTCCTCAGAGATGAGAATCAATTTCTTACAGATATAGCTGAACATATTTTCAAGTACTCTCCTATCTTAAGCTTTCTTCTGTATGTGAACTTCGGTGTTTGATGTTTCCAGCATCTTATAAGGACATTAGTTGATCATAAATGAGATTTATTTGCACACTTGGATATGAGTTACATTTGTACTTCAGATTTGTTTTTCAGGAAACAATAATCTGGAGAATTTGGAGACTTAAATGTAGTGTTAAATATTTAGTGCAGGTTTCTAATCTACTTGATGCATTATGAATTTGAGCATGCTCAGTAAATGATCCTGTCTTCTCTTAAATTCAGTTTTCACTTGCTCTCACTCTGTTTTATAACTCTTTGCATGTGCATGACCTGAAGCATATAGAGAAGTCCTGAGCTACAGAGAACCTTCTGGGACAGAGAGGAAGTGGGAAGAGAAGTTGATAAAGATGATGCCTTTTAGTCTTGTTTGAAGCCATTGATATAATTTGGCATATTATTGGATAAGGCATCATTCCACATTCTCTGCTTCAATACAAATGGATTGAGTACCATTTACTTCTGTAACATTAGCAAGGTATAACTGCGTTCTTGATCAAACTGAGTTTTCCAGCTGATAGCATCTGGGAGAAGGCCAAGGAAAGGAGTTTGGCTTGATTATCAACATAAAATTGTGGGCGTATATCCAGGGATCTGTTTGTTTTCTGACACTTATTTCACAGAAAGCTTTAGCCAGAAAATCCCCTCTCATAAATACCAGTTTGATGTCAAACAACACAAGCAGAGACTGATCACTTGTAGTGACTTTTTAATCTTCAGGTATAGGAAGAATAAACATGCTAAAAATAATTTTAAAAAGGTGTATAAAACCCCTACTTCAGATCAGTGTTCTGACCCCTTAAGTAGAAAAAAACAAGACTTCAAGAATGACTCAGTAATGCAGTGCAAGATATTCTGCTTCTGGGTGGTTGCAGCTGTGGTTATTGCAGCCACTTATTTTGGGTCGGTGGAGAACACTGAGTCTGTATCTAAAGTACTAGTTGTGTATATGCACAAATAGCAAATTATTTGAGGACGGATTTATTCTGGTAAGGAACAGTGAGAGTCCTGAATACACACTGTAGTGCAACGGATATGATTTCTGTTGGGTTGCACTGTCTCTTTCCTTTTGGCCTTAAAATAAAGAGTATTTTGAAGGGAGTAGATTTTTAGTTTTGTTTCCTTTTGAAATTGTCTTACTGGTCTATTGGAACATAAACAAAATCAAAAACAAACAAACAAAACAAAAAAAAAAAAAAAAAAGAGAGAGAAAACTTTGTTGTTACATCATCCTGTTTTCCTTCCCAGAGCATGTAAGAACTCAAACATTTTTTATTATTTCTGAGAGCAGTTTTTAGAGGAAAAATAAGATGTATTAGGAAAAGAATGTGTTTGCTGAATTACTTTAATCCCATTGGGAACTTCTGTAGGTCTGTGGGTCTGACTAGACAGAAACTCTCTTGCATGTTATCTTCTCTATCTTCTTCATTTTTGAGCACTGCTGAGCAGCTTGGGCCTCTGTATAGCTGCAGCATCCAAAAGCTTGCAACAACCCCTCTCAGTCTTATCTTTAAATACTGTGCATAAAATGCCACTTTTTCAGTGTGACTACTCTGCTTCACTGTCCCAGAATAGGACATGTGCTTTAGCATCCTGTTACTCAGCAATGCTTTAACATAAACTTTGAAAACTACTGATGTTCTTGCAATAATAAAAACCTTAGCAGTATGGTCTGGAGATACCTTCTTACAAGTTCCACATCTTTCTATTGAATAAGAAGGGCTTGAGAGGGGGCTTCAGCTGCTTCTCTTGCTGCTTGTAACTGAGCACGCTTTCATCCAGCTTTGCATGGTTATCTAAAGAAACATGAATGTTGGTTAATTGAAAAAGTGGTCTTGCTTTTGGTATGTTCCAGTAATGTCTGATTTTTATCAGTACCTTTGTGTGTGGGAAGGTTGGAGGGGGGAATGTCAAGGTGAATTGTGGATAAAATATATTACTGTCTAGTGTAAGAAAAGACAGGTATGTGTCAAGGAGAAGAGGAAGGCCTAGTTTTACCAAACTGGGTGGTCAGGAAGTGGGGAAGGTACATGCATTTTAAATGCATGGTTACTGGAAGTTAAAGCAAGTAATGCACCCTTCATTTTAATAATTGCTCTGGGAACCTAAGGAGCTTCTTTTTCTAAGGCAAAAGGGTTAAGGAAGGAAGACTGCAGTAACATGAACTATATTATTTTTCTGCTTCTGGTAGGCCAAGGAGTCAAACAGAACTATGGAAAACTCCAGAATCATCTCTCATTGCATTGTTTTGAGAGAGGCTGACAGTGGTTTGATTTGGAGATGTCTAAATATCTTTTGTAAGCTGATACACAGTAATGCTAATTCTAAGGCAAAGTTTCCTGAAAAGAAGTAGTAAATGTAGAGCAGAGTAATGAAATCTCCCTGTAAAGTTTTGAGTTTGCACTACACCTCAGGAATGTGAAAATGCATCAAGCTGTATTCCTGCTACACAGAGGTGGCAACAGCACCAAAAGCTTCCTGTCCTGTTTGCCAGGATGTAAAATGTTCCTTACCTAACACTCAGCATGAGAGGATGAGCTTCCACTCAAATGTTAGACTCTCTCAGATATTTGCCATCATGTTTTTCTCATTCCACGAAAAAGATTTAAATGTGTTTACTTGGCAGCAAGCTGGGTTGAACAATTTTAACAGTAGAGCACCACAGTGGCTTTAGCTGAGCTGGATCTGTATTTCTTCCAAATAATCAGACTCTACAGCTTTTATAAAGAAAAGCAAAATTCTTATAGCCTGAGTGACTCCTATTTTGCTAACATGGTGAAAATTTATGCCTTTTTCTCATTGAAGTGAGATACATGGAGCAAAATCTGTAGCTCCATTTTCAGTTTTGAAATGTGAATGCTGCTCAGTTTTCTACTAAAACAATAACTTCTGAGAACTTTTCAATAGAAAAAGACTGGAATAGGATTAAAAAATAAAAAGTATTTGTGTGCAGCCCTAATCATATTATAGGCCTAAAAATAAGGATTTAAGAAATAATATTATAATACTTTTATTTTCTCTTTGAGATTCCAGTCAAAAGCACAGTGCGTCTTCTATAACATAATGTGTTTCAGAGATTTAATTTCTCTTAATGCAAGGGTTTTCTTTTTTTTTTCCTCTGAAAAATGTAGATGTTGAGATAAAAGCAAATATGGTAGAAGCACTCGGGTGGGATTGCTGTAAATTCAGGGAAGATTGAATTTTGGAGAATTAGGTTAATCTCCAATAGAGACTATGGTCACATTGTTCAAAGTGCCAGCTACACACAAGAGGAGCCTTCTACCACTGTTGGAACATTGTGATTGCTAGCCTAGGAAGTAGCCTAAGCTCTGAAGCTTAATGAGCACTCACCAGAACTTATTCTGACTGGAAGAGATCCTTAGATCTTGCCTCAAAATAGGATAAAAATAGCCTGAAAGGAGGGTGGTGGTTTTGCTTTGGTTTTTTTTTTTTAATGATGGGTGGTAGGAGAATGGGTAGCAGTATCTGCAGACCAAGCTAAAACAAATTAACCAAATGGGGCCCAATACTTGTTTACAGACAAAGTTTTGGGACCAATATTCTGACGGATAAAAGTATCATAGATGAAAGGCCAATCAAGCTCAGAGACCACTTAACTGTTAAACTCTGTTATTCTGCTAAATATGGCAGGAAAATTGGCTGAGAATCCAAAAACATTTAAGCAAGTGGAATCCAAGTGGATTAGCAAATGAGGTTTGTTTTAACGTTCTGTGCACATCTTTGTCTTCATGTAACTTGAATGCATTCTCTGTTTTCTGATTGGTTTGGGGTTTTTTTGGTTGCTTCTTTTTTTCTTAATAGATACTGAAGGTGTAGATGGAAGAGAGGAGTCTGTGAACCTTAATGATGCTGATGAAGGATTTTCATCAGGAGCTTCCCTCAGCAGCCAGCCAGCTGGGACCAAACCTCTATCCTCTGTATCCCAGAAGAGCAGCTTAAGGAAAACAGCAAGTGGGCGTTCCACTAAGGAGAAAGAAACCTCTTCTGCAGCAAAATCCAACGAGAGCCCTCGAGATTCAGTAGCTCGAAAGCAGTACACACACCAATCCTCTGACCTGGATGGAGATATAATTGAGATGACACCTACTAAGAAACACCTCAGCCTGCCTGCTGGGCAGGTGGTGCCAAAAGCCAACAGTTTGGGCCTGATCAGGACCGCCAGTGCTTCCTCCAGTAAATCATTTGACTATGTGAATGGTAGTCAAGCAGGCTCCAGTGTTGGAGCTGGTACAGAGGGTTTTACCAGTCTAGCAGCTGGAAACACCAATCGGTTTTCAACTATCAGCCTACAGGAGGACCGGCTAGGCCAAGCTGGGGAAGGTAAAGATCTCCTTTCCCCAGGAGCTCCCCTAACCAAGCAGTCTCGATCTCCAAGTTTCAATATGCAGCTGATATCCCAGGTGTAACTTTGACTGCCTTCCTTAGTATTCCCTCTTCCCCCTTAATCCCTGACAAGTTCATCCTTAGGCAAAACATGTATCATCATCCCACAGTGTGAAAATACTGACTGTTGTGATCTCGTTTCATTTGGTTTAGCTATCATACTGTATTACTGAAACAGCAATAATTCTTCCCTCACCTTCATCCTCCTTCCCCCTTGTAAACATGGTTGTGAAGCAGTATATAATGTACTGTATGCCTTTTCCATGCCTTCCTTTCTCTTTGGGTGATGTGCAATCCATCGTAGGCTGATCAGTCCCATTTCAACACTGTGAGACTGGAGACACCGGCGGAAATGGTGAATGTGATCCCTATGAGATGATGCTTTGGCTTTGTTAAGAAATAGAAACGGGTTTGTTTTCTTGGTCTACAGTACTGCAAAGACTACTGGATCCTGACTTGTCTTTCTCAGAACCAGGAGTGCCTCAGAGATTCTAGTGTGACTTTGGACCTCTCTGAGTCTGTGCAATCAATTCTGGGGAGGGGATTGTCATTGCTGCTCCTGGCTGCCTGCAGCACTTTTTTCATTAAAATGAGGGTAGTTTTTTCTTGACTGCCCCCAGTCTCTCATCCCAGAAGCTTTTGATGTTCAGCAACTGAGACATGCATATTAAGAAGCTGTATTCCCTAGGAGACAGAATTTTAGGTTGATAATGTAGGCTACAATGCACTTCTAATGGTGTTGTAGCCATTTGTAATGTTACATGTCTTCCCCTCCAGGACACAGGGTCATTCTGCATTTAGACTAAAAGTTAGACACCACCATGCTGTTAAAGCAATTTGGTTTGTAAGTGGGAAGGAAACACTGCTTCCCCAGGAAATAATGGCTAGCTCTGCTTAATTTTTGTTGTTGCTGTTGTTGTTGTGAGGTGCTGATCACCGAATTGTATTCGGGTAAAGAGTATTTCTCAGGCTGCTGTCTTTTGTATCGTGGCTGTTGGGACACCCCCACCCCTTTCAGCTGCTTTCTCAATGAATTCCCTGAATTCAGTGATGGAGTCATTTGAGGAATCCTACAGTCCAGACAGACCATACTCTCAAGGTGCTGTCTCAGGGATAGAGACAATGGTTTGCTAGGAGCACTGCAGCTTCAGTGTGAAATGCTTTCCTAGCAATGCCGTTTGTTCAAAGGGGTACTGACAGTCCATTGTTCTTTTCCCCAGAAGGATCACACTTCATTGCCTTGGTATATATAATTTTTTGAGTTTTTTAAACTCTTATTTTCATGGATTGGCCCTACTCTAGAAAATGCAGAACTCGTACCATTGAGCCAAGCCTCGAATGTATATGACTGTTGTGTGGGCACTGGCTGGTACTTATGTTAGAGGACACTGCTTAGAAGCACATTTCTGGTTATGCTGGAGAATGTTTGGCATTCTCTCTCCATCTCTCTGTATCTCTTTTTGGATTGATAGAAAAGAGGAAAGTTCATCTTCTCTGCTTAAGTCCTGTATGATATCCTGGAAGTTTACAAACTGTAAACCCGCAGGAAGGAGTTACGATTTTTATGTGGGCACTTTGGTTTCACTGTCACTGTGAAGGATAAATGTAAGCAGTTAGAAACAGCAGGCTGTCTTTGAATGATACTCTGATATTCAGATACAATGAATGACGTGCTGTGGTGTTGCTGATAGTTGATTTTGGTGGGGATTTTTTTTTAAGCTTTATTTCAAATAGATTTTTTTCTTCAAACTTACATTAAAATTCATTAAAATATTTGAAGGTTTTTTTGTGGTTTGATGAGTCACTATGGTAGCCTAGTCTTCATATCATACATTCATAAAGTGAATTCAGTGGCATCTGATGTAGAAATTCAGGTAGAGTAAATAGACTTGTCAGAAAGAAAACCTGACAGTTTGTAAGTGGAAAATAATTTTTAAGGACCACCAGTCATGCACAGATGGAACTAAAGCAAAGCTGAGATGAAGCTACAAGGCTTACATTTATGTAAAAATGTCAAAAGCTGTATATGGTTAAAGTCTTCTTTATAAAATAAAATTTTTCTGGTGGAGAAAATTGGTAAGTCATGACTGGAAGTACCAAGTTTATACTTTGTAGAGACTGTCAAAAAGGAAATATGCTTAAATATTTGGGAAAGAAAAGGTCAGGAGTGTCAGCTGACTTCGTAAGAATTACTTAATTTTAGTGTTTTAAAAAGTAAAGTTGTTCATTACCAAGGTTCTCTACTTTCTATATTTGTTACTAGATGCATTCCTCCAGAAGTTTTAGGACACTTAAATTGGCATCAGGTGACATTTTATAACCTTTCTACTTTAAAAGGTGTTTTTTTTGTGTGGGGTCCTACACTATGAAAACTATTTCAGGGAAGTGAGATGGCTTTACGGGCTTCAGATAGGGAAATCAAATGTTCATGTGGAAATTCAGATTGACAAAAACCTCAGTCAAACTACCTTTTAAATTATTTTTACACTTCTCATTTTGATCATGTGCCTTTTCTTATGGTTTCATTCATTGTATTTATTTTGGTTTGTTCTTGTGTATATATACCTACTCCATATCAGTCTTTTTAAAAAGAATTCAAATTTATCCCTGTAAAAAAAAAAAAAGTTTTCTGTGTGCTGATATGGTACATCTGTGACTTCTCAAAAATTACCCTTTTAGTGCAGTGTTTCAGTTGTGGGAGCTTGTTTTGTTGTTTTTCAGCCAAGTACTGTTGAACATTTACCTTACAAATCAAGTCATCGCAAGTATCTACAAACCAGCTGTAGTACCAGGCTCTGCAGTGCTGTGTATCGTTTATCATTACTGCTGCTAGATGTATCTCAAACTATGCTAAGCTGTGTCAAGATTGTAGCAAATCTTTATACACTATGTTCAGTACATTCCAAGGTACTGTGGCAGAAATAAAATTAGAAGTGTCTGGGATATGGGTGGAGGGAATAATCTGCTGGGTTTCTGATTATATATGCTAAATACTAAACAAAGTACAAAACATACTTAAATTTTCTGACACCTGTGACAAATGTTTAGACTTAAATCAAACCTCCTTATCCTAAATTTACTCTACTGTCTCTACTTTTAGAACGTTTGGTACTGGAGGCATTAGATTTAGATTTCTGCACTGAGTGCAACTGCAGCATTTTAGAAGGACAAGAAGCAGAACACTATGATTTTTCCCTCCATGTGTGTGCATGCATGCACATACGTGCAATTCTTAGGTGAGGAAGGGTGGATTCTGTATTCTGATGTAGACATATACTTCAGCAGGGAAAAATGAAATGTTCTTTGATACACATCACAATATGCTGCCATTTTGCAAGTCATTTTCCTGGCCTTTGTGATTTTAAGAAAATACAAAATGCTGGGATTTTGAACTCTAGCTTGATTATCCTTTTCAGGGATTTATTGTGAGCAGCTTTTTGGTTAAAAGGTGTTTGAAAGGTGAACCATATTTTCATTTGGCAGAGAGCAAAGTGATGAAGTAAAAATACCTATTAAAATTAATGTTGCAAGATGACCATTTAAATTTCTGTATTATCCCTTTAGTTTTCATTTGGAAAATTTCATAAAATGGATACTTCTGTATCACTGTCCATTTTAAGTGCAGATTTCTTTGAACACCCTTTCTGATGTGAATTTGAAGTTTTTTAACAGCATACTTCATTCTGTAATGCTGAACATCATGTTGCAGCCAGTAAGCATTAGGTCTAGTATTTGTAGTTTGCAAGTGTGTTGGTCTTAAATGCATTTCCAACATACTCCTGCTAGCTTTAACATAATTAAAGTCATCAAAATAGTGAGAAAAAATATATGTTTTCTGGCGAAGTATTTATTTGCACTACTTATGAATACTGGAGTTTACTGGGACAGGGTTTTTTCTCACCATGTGAGGTTTACTTGTGTGTGAGTAGGTACATACATTTGTCACGTGTTGACAATCAATTGCCTCAACTGTGTGTATACTGTATGTAAATAGGAACGTATTTTTCAAGATTAAGGGGGAAACCTGCATCTTAGTGGTGGTAAAGCTACTCTGCAGTAAGGTGACCCCAGCTCTGCTTTATGTCTTCAGATACTATGTGGTTTGTTTTACTTCTTTGATGAAGTTTATTAGTGTTCTTGGAAAATTGTAGCTCCAGGGAAATTTTCCTCAATATTTAATGTATAACATGTTCAGAGAATTATATTTTGAAAAATTAATTTTGGAATAGATAATTCTATGCTATGGCTGTATTTTAACCTAAGAGTTTGAACTTGTCCTATTTTATCATGAACCAGTGGCTATCTCCTTTAAGTGTTCAGCATTTTAACTTTGGTCACAAACCAGACATTTTTGTTTATCTTGGCTTACAAATTTAAATTAATTTGAAGACTAAGAGAGAATCAAGAATAACTTTTTGAATAAAATCATAAAAATCAAGTTGTACAGTATAGGTACTGTGCTCATAAATTTAGAGGACATGTGGAAAATATAACAGAATATGTTTGAATGAAACGTATGTACTGCACACAAAACAAAAATACTTTGGTGTTAGTAGATCTAATAATCTCATCCTTAAATTCTTTCATTGCCAAAGATATTGCTACCTTGGCATGTTTAATATGACATTAAAGCCATTATTTAGGTATCATTTGTAACAAGCATTCATATCATAGGAGTAGTCTTCATCAGAAGAGTAAATGTACCTCTTTTATTTCAGTTTCTTTCTTAGGATAATTGCGGGGCTAAAGTCACAAAATATCACTCCTTTTCAAGCATGCTAAGCAAACAAGCCAGATCCTCTGTACTTCCATCACATTCTTGATTTATATAATTTTAAATATTTTATATTATCTTCAGTATTTTAAGTGCTATTTGTTTCTAGCATATGGGCCTTAATCTCTGTTCATTACTTTTGTTATTATTTTTGTTTTTTCCTCACTGGCACTTGAATAAACTTTGCTGTTGAAAGGTTTTCTGTAGTTGATTCAGGGTAGTAAATAATGACATGGGTGTTGTGTTAGTGAATACGTGTATCAGTCTGTCAAAATTTCTATGTCATGACCAGCTGAAGGGACAAAATACTTGCCTGCCTCTTCCACAGTCGTGGAAGATAATGGTGAGCTGTGAGTAACTTGGTTTGTTCCTGAAAACAATAAGTAGATTTTGCAAGACTAATACGAGGTTTTCCACATAGTCATTATGAAATTTTATTTAAAATAAATCTTGGAACAAGATTTTAAAACAACAGCCAACCATTTTAGATAAACTTGCCTAGTAAGTTTGTCAAGTGTCAAGGCCTGTGATATTAAAAGTTTAGAAGTAAGCTGTGCAAGTCTTAAGGGTACCTTACAGCTTCAAGAAAAGGATTTAGTAAAAATCTGTCCCATTTTAATCATCTGTATTTGAGATTTATGGAAAAAAATACAATTTTGCTTCCATCCTTTTACTTATTTTTCTCTAGGCTATACTTCTCCCTGATTTTTTTAAACTGTGTTCATCAGATTTTACCAAAATCTGAGGGACCAGCTGAATTTAAAATGGGTAAATAAATTATCCCTCCTATCATAAAGGATTCCTAAGGTTTTCCTGTGAGGAGCTGATGATGGGAACAGATGTATATTAAAGCTTTGTATCCATACAGTAAAATGTTGCCCTACATTTTAGCTTGTGCATGATGAGCAGAGTGAGGAGATCAAGTTTTATTGACCAGCCATTTGGGTGTGAGCTCCCAGTGTTTTACAGTCTGTAAGATTTAAGTGGTTTTAGAGAAGACTATCTTTGCATAATGAGTGATTAATAGTCTATTCAGGAGTCAAAATTTAAATTGCTTTAAAATGTGGTTTAGAATTCTCACAGGTTTTGATTTTAGAGGGTAAAATGGTCAGGGGAGATTTCTATTTAGAAGTATCTGCTGGTAAAGTGTCTCTATGGTGCTTTGTCATGGAAACTTCCTTACAAATCAGTAGTGAATTGTATGTGTTTGAGTCCTCATCCTCCCCAGAACTGATCACAAAACAGAAAAAGTAGAGCAACCTTTTACCTTTAGTTCTAAAACAAGTACTTGGGAGTAACAGAAATACTGGCTATTGACACTGTTCCTTCTGTTCAGACAGTTACTGTTGTTGTGCTAGAATTTCATGTTATTAGTTTATGAAAAATGCAAGTAGTAAAAACTTTGTGGCTTCAAGTATACTGTAGATGTGAGTTAACAATCACTCAGGATAAATCAACATGTCAAAGTATTAATAGATTCCTAGTACTGGAGTGTGTGGTGGGTGTGTGTGTCAGTGTTCAACAATTACTTCTGTTTTCTTGCACATAGTACATACTTTAGGGGTGGGTATTACTAGCTGGTTATTTATGGACAAATACCATATGATTAAATAAAGCAGTCATTTAACACATTTTTCGTATTGAAGATTCCAGGAAAAAGCTAATAAAGATTTTTAATAATCAGCTACTCCTAATAAATTTTAGATTTCCTATGGTAGCTTTTATTTGCTATTAAAAGACCCCAACAACTAAATTGATATATACCCCATGCTGCATTTTTTAAATTTGTAATTCCTGTACTTGACAATGAGTTTTTTGATCTGTTTTTGTCCTTGTAAGAATACAGGACTTGCTCTCTGTTTTACTAGCAAAAAGAAACATTCTGCAAGGGTTAAAAGCTTATTTTCTTACTTTTTTCGTCATACCAGGTTTGTTTCTCTGAACTAAGGTTTCTGAGGATTTTTACTACTTTAGCATTATGTAATCTCACAGAAGGAGTATAAACAGCACGTAGCCCACTTCTTGTGGACACACAGGCTAGGCAAAAGGACACGGATGGTGGTGTGAGCCCCTCTTGGCCAGCATAGCCCTGCTTGCTGGTATGAACCCCAGACGTTCAAGATTCGGTACTGGTGAAGGACTAAATCAAACAGGTTTTTAATAACCGTGACTTCTGCTGTATGATGTCCTTTAACCTGGGGACCAGGGAAAGTCTTCATTCTTAGTCCTGAAGAAGGCACGTATTGAAGATCATGTTATTGGTGCATGTAAGCCATTATCTTAACTGTCTTACTGAGCTGGTTCATGCTGTTGACTTGTTGAAATGTGAAATGTAGTTACTATTGACTTTGTAAATACCTGCCAGAGAAGAAATATAATTATTTTAAATCATTGTAAATAGATATGTATAAAACTCGACACAATCTGCAATGCAGAAAAAATTATATATATATATATATAAATATATAAAGATGTTAAATAAATATCGTGCTGTTTCTGAACAGAAATGAATATTTTGTGAATTGCTGGTTTTTAAAGGTGTGATTCAGGCTGGTGAGGGTGGGACGGGCCGTGAGGAGAGTTCTCCCCGGGGAGCCGCAGCTGTGAGGGGGGACCTGGCGGGGTGGCGCTGTTCCGCCACGGGGCTCCCGCCCGGCTCCGCGCGCGCCGCCCGGCCCC